>VDFB02000008.1:259095672-259339298 GCA_007258455.2 Sequoia sempervirens | reverse complement strand
AGACCAACCAAGTCTTGATCTACCTTTTGTATTTTTTCTTTAGGAAGATAAGCCACAAATTTTTCCAACTCTAAGTACTCATGAAAGGATTATGGGAAAGATTTCATTGGTAAAGTAAGAGTGGGAGTAGGACCCAAAGTTGATTGTGTTGTAATAGTTCCTCGAGTGAAAGATTTAACAAACTCAAGCTCAACACCAAAGCTAGCTAAAGCACAGGAAGCCATAAGTTGGTAACTTCATCTCACAAGAGTGTTGGATATAGGACACTAGGTCATGAAACTCATAAATCAACTACAAGTTTCAAGAAACCTAAATATTCCTTAAAGGAAGAAGATAGAATAAAGTGATGATAGAAATGGAAGAAAGGTGATGACAAGATGGATATGTTGATTATATGTGAGAATACAGTGTTTTAGGTTTATGTTTTGCAATAAAAAACATTCAAATATTTTTCTTTTTGATGTAAATATTTAATGCTTGTATATGGAAATGAGATATTTAATGTTTATCTAATTCCCTAATTAAGTAAATCAGATCTAAAAATATGCAATTAAATTAGAAAATTTTACAACATATGATCTAAGTTGGGCTCACCAAAATGTTAAATGTTTGGTGAACAAAGAAGTGCAATACTTTATTATCAAAATTTAAACATATAATGAGTATATATGAGCAATAAGATATTTGAATAACCTAATGTCTTGATCAAATTACATAATATGTGTTGTTTAAATTAGAAGAAGTCCAATTGTAGAATACGCTAGGTTCACCAAAATGTAAGACAGTGAAATGGGATCTAGGCTAAACGCCCTAAGCTAAATCACTTATTCCACCATGAACATTGGGAGACACAAAAATAACCAAGAGACACTATTTGGTTGTTTTCCTCAAGTGAGAGCCAAACAAGTTGGTCAGGGTTTTGGTCCCATTTTTGTTGGGTGTTGGAATGTGATTTGATTGATGAGATGTGTGGAACTAGGTGAGTTAAGACTAAAGTAACAAAGTGTTATAGAATTTGGAAAATAAAGGACATAAATACTGAAATGGGAAGAAGATCTAGATATTGTAGATAAAGAAGAACCTGACATTCAAATTTGAAGCTAAACTAGCAAGATAGGGGTGTTGGGTGCCCTAGTCTAGAAGTGTTGAATTATAGGATTTTAGAGTTGGTACAGGTGCAATAATGTCCGCAAGTCTCTGATTGTGGAAACCCAAATTTTAAGTCCAACAATGTGTGAATAATCATCTTGCCCTAATTTGTTGATAAGTGGTACATGAATCCTTGAACTAGGGTTTTGAAGCCTTGAGATATCAAATCTACTTCAATCAAATTTAGACCTATAACCTGCAAGATAGACAAAATGAGAAGGGTTGTGCCACATAGGGACTTGCCTTGGTCAAACCCCATTTTTGTGACTCCACCTCCACAATGGCTATGATGATAAATAATAAATATCACATGTTCTCAGGGGAGCAAAGGAAAATAAATAAATAATGAATGATAAAGAATTCAACTAGAACTTACCACTTAGATCTGAAATCCTTGTTGGACTAAAGTCACTTTTCTCATCACACACAAGGAGAAATAGGAGGATGCTTGGAGATCCTGTAAGTGTTAGTGTGCATAATAATTTAATAAACATAAACATGAAACATCTTACAATGCATTAACATGAATTTGTTGATGTGTTACAAACTTGTAATTGATTATAATTATGATGTAGACATGCTTATTCTACTCTTGATATTACATTAATTGCCTTCAAGATGCAGAAAATATATTCAATTGGTTAGATGTTCAAATTGAGGGAAGAACTTATATTTAAATGAGTTTAAAAATAATTCACATTAATCATTAATACAAGCTAACAATTGAATTTAAATTTTTAAATATATGGAGGCCGACAATAACATTTGAATTTTAGGGCCTAATTAGGTGGGACAGGGGCACTAGGCACCCTATTCTTGGCCTTTTAAGATCTTCAAAAGTCTGTTAAATAAGTATTTAATTAAATTTATCAAAAATGACAATTAAATGGGTAGGTTATAAGCATAATTAGGTACATACACTATAAGAGGGTGTCAAACCTAGTGTGAAATTGTTAAGGGTGACAATTTAAAACACTACAGTGGGTTATTGATGGCCAACATTTTTTAGAGATGTGGAAAATTTTTGAAAGGAGTGTAGCTCTTTCCAAAGGTATTCTTGTAGGCTATTTTTTTTAAGATCAGTTCCCTTTACTATTATTTCAATAGAAGCTTTGTTATAGAAGCAATGAGGCATAGATTTTATAGGGGAAATAATAGAAAAATATAGCAAAAAGTAAAAATAAATATTGGTAGCCATTGATTACTTTACTAAGTTGGAAAATGAAATTCATACAAGTAATGCAACCTCAAGGGTAGTGATTGAATTCATGATTGGAAACATAAATACTAAGTTTGTTGTGCCATCAATAATTGTTGTTGGTAATGCAATGTGTTTCAACACCTAAAATTTTGTTGACATGTCCTCACAAAATGGGATCTCTTTAACACATTCATCCCCTTATCATCCATATGAAAATGGACAAAATATTTTAGAAATAAAATCATCATGAACATCATTAGGAAAACATTAGATGTTAACAATAAAAGATGGGATGATAAGTTAAAATTTGTTGTTTGGTATAATAGAGTAACGTATAAGAAGGATACTGGTAAATGCCCTTTCAAATTGGTATATGGTTCTAAGGAAAAAATACCACTCATCATTGAGTTACTTGTGTACAAATTGTTGCAGTAGATTGATGGGGAAGAAATAAGTGTCATTTCTTTAAGAATCTAAGAATTGACTAAGTTGGAAGAGATAAGAAAGAGTGCCTACAAGAGAAACTTGCTAAGGTAGCAAAAATTGAAATATCCTGTTGATAATATAGCTATTAAGAGGGAGTTTTAGACTATGGATCTTGTCCTCTTTTGGAATTTCAGATTAGAAGACAAGGGAAAACATGAAAATTTTGATGCCCTATAGGTTGGCCATCATCCAAATGTTGAAAGATGTGGTCCAGGAATACTTTATCTCAAGAATATTGATGGGGATCTCATGGAGCTACTAGTTCATGGTCACCATCTCAAACACTAATTATCCTAAGGGTGAGGTTCTTGGAACCTTGTAATATAAGTTGTTATGGTTGTTTTGTGTTGTGTTCTTCTATCTATATATATATATATATATATATATATATATATACATATATATAATTGTCTTTGTGCAATCATGACCCTTATTTTTCATGATGAAGTGTGAGTCAATCTTGGTCTTTGTTCTATCTAATTTTTTGTCTACCCTTGGAGATATAGATTCTCATTGTGCCTACAAGGGACACACATCCACAATTAGAGCCAATGTTGGCACCTCATTTTTTGTGTCTCAATTTTCTCTATTCTACCCTATAATTCTACACTTTGCCTTTGTTATCCCATTACTAATAACCATTTTGAGATATTCTTTAGTTGGTCTTGTGTGTATTTTCCTCCTTTGTTCTCACTCTCTATTTCAATGAATTATCCACTTTGAACCATCAAACAATTGTCTAAGTTCCTTTTTTATCCTTTCCTTGAGGTTTCAAATCCCTTGTCAAAATCCAACAAGGTTATGAAAACCTTTTCAGATTTTAATGAAGGTTTTAGAACATATTCATTTCACCTATGTTTTGGCTAGGTTTATAAGTGTTGTCAGTGTTTTATGGAGATTCTAAAACCTCTATCAAGAGTTGACAAGGTTTTCAAAACCTTGTTGGATTCCAATGTAGGTTTTCTAACCTATTATGTTCCTCTTGGTTAAGTCTTTGCCAGTATTTATTGGAGGTTTTGTAACCTTTTTTAGGAGCCAAAAAAGTTCTTACAACCTTATTAGAGCCCAATAGGGTTTTCATAAATTTTGTGAAGGAAAAGGGAGATAGCTTGTTGGTGTAATAAAGTGTTTCAAGAACTTGTGTCGGCTCCTAAAAATATTCTCACAACCTTTTCATAGCTCGATATTGGTTTTAGAACCTATTGAAGACTTCAAAGGTGGTGAGGATTTGAGATGGTTTCATAACCATTAGAGGTTGTTGATGGTGTTTCTATTGCTAATATGTTTCATTGAAAATAAAATAAATCAAAATAAAGTGGGGCATTGACAAAGTAATAAGGCTAAGAAACCTATGTCGACTCTTGAAAATATTTTCACTTTGACAGGGTTTTTAGAACTATTTGAAGAATGAAAGACATGTGGCATCTCTATGCTACTCCAGAACACAATGGCCAAGTTGTAGTCATATAGGACATGGTTCGAGTTGTGAACCTTCTCCATAGTTTTGATAAGCACTTGAAGCATTAAAGTGAGTAGGTGAAGGTGTAATAAGAAAGTAGGCAACCAATGTCATCATAAAATGCTTTTCTAAAAGTGTTTTGAGTTCCAAACATAGTAGTATTCGGTATTTTAACTTTCCTATCTACCTATGACCGTTTTTCCTCCAACTCTCCCTCCTTTCTTGAGCATAATTAATGGTACAAAAGAGATGCCTAAAAATAGGACATGGACTCCCATATTATACCAATACAATATGGATGTGATTGGGTATGTTTGAAGTGTAAAAATGATTGAAATATCTAATAGGATGACATGGCCACCTTCTATAGTTGCAAGAAATCACTATTTTTTAGGGGGCATGTGGAAGTATGTGGATTTCCATTTCTACGTGCCTAGAAAAGGATATAGAGACTTCATGTTTCATTTTGAAGACATGGGAAATCGGTTGGAGAAAATAGACCAAAAAGAAGCATTAAACTAGGATTTTTATTCTAGAAAAGGGAAAGATAACCATTTTGTAAATTGACAAACTGGGTTTGTATAGATTATGTAAATAATCTATGTAATATCAAGAAGAAAAAAATTAAAGTGTAAAATCAATCTTAGTTAAGTTTATCCATTGTTATTGTACGTGTTTCTTGATTTATATATGTTCAGTTGGTCAACTAGATGATTGTAAAAACTTTGTAAAGATTTTGCAGTGTATGTTCACAATAGTGAAAGAAATATATTGGTTTGTCAATAGATAAATAAGTAGACTTTTCTGATAATCTAAAATTTAGTTATTTCATTGAATGCATGTGTAGAACATGATTTTCTCATGTATTCATAGAAATATAGTCTTGATGTAATCTTTATTAATGTTTGGGTTTTCGGTCATTTATATGTTTGGGGTTAGCTCATGACATTGTTTCCCTACTCAAATAGGCACCAATCTTTTGTAAACTTCACTTCTCATCACCCCAAAACCTAAATCATCCACTAAAATTATTTTCTTTCGATAAGATTTATGTAGGTTTTCTAGCTTTTCAAGTGCAAGAGGTAAACTATCAATAAGGGGTAGACTTATTCATAACTAATGTGGAAGTCGGATTACTTCCCTGAACTAGCATAAATATTTACACATGTTCAGGATTGAATTACAAATTAAAATCAAGTTAGAATTATTTAATATATTTAAAAAATCAATCAAAATACCCTATATGGGTTGCCGACTTGCATTGGTGTCAATGCAAAATAAAATCGACAAACAAAAGATGCCCATGTGGTCACCATCTACACCAAACAATTTTATTGTTAAAATATTACAAATTTTTTGATATATATGTTCATTAAAAACATGTGCTTAAAAAATTGCTATAAATTCAACATGTACACATATTTATACATGTGTCAAAATATATGTAGGGTGATGCTCAATAGTAAAAAAATCAACATATGAACTGATATCATCAAAATCTCCACGTGCACCTAAATTGGGTGTATCTTGATCATGTCCATAACATAGTTGATGGAAACTCATACATACATGAGGCATCGACATAGGTGGAGTGGTACTAGGACCAACTCCATATAACACTCCTTCATGGTCTCGTTCTCTAGCCCCAAATGTCATTGCAGAAGTTTGGTCGTCAAGGTGGGTCGCGAGTGTACTCAAAGCTCCTAGTGCGGATACCACTGCACAATGTTGCATGAGTGAAAGAATGGTAGTAGGGGGATATACAAGAGGTTGAGAAGGCATGGGTCTTCTTTGATCAACCTGTGCCCCTAACCTCTATTGTGGCATGCCACCACCAACACCCTGAAATGATTTGATATGAAAATAATTGGGTTTTTGGCCCAACACAAACTCTACATATAATTTTATTAAAAAATATAGAGGGACCTCCACAATAGCATGTGGTTGATGGTAAAATACCATCCACCATCGATCCTAAAAATTGGTAGACATCTGCGGATGTCTACACCACCTCATTGATATTATTGGTTTGTTTGCAGGAATTAGTTGGTTGGTGACGAGGTCGAAAAAAAATGGAGCAAGATGTGATTTTGTATTTTAAGGTCTAGGATCTATCTATAGGAGAGTCCATCAGAATAAAACTCTCCTCTCCTCTCTCCATCGTTAATGATTTTCTAAGTCCACATCAATGGGCATGACAACATCAACAACGTTTTGCATCAAAGATACAAAATGCCTCAGGTGGGGTGGAATCAATGCTTCATTTTGAATTGCATTGATTTTATCTTGAATAGATCTAACATTATCATTGATTTGAGCTTGCAATCAAGCATCATCAAATCTAGGGGTGGAGGTGGTGGGTTATGAGGTGGAGGGGGCGGAGGGGGTGGAGGTGGAGGGTGTTGAGGCGAAGGGGGCTGAGGTGGGATTAAGGATATCCTTAATATCGAAATGATCCATGATATACAAGTGAACCTACAAAAATTATACAAAATTATCAAACAAGTATAAATTGCAAGAAATATTTAAATTACATGTACAGAAGTGTTTAAATAGGATACATACACATACATCATTCAACTTGAGCATACATACAAATTTTAAAATTTAAGATACATGTTTAAAAGAAAAAATAGGATACATACACATACATACATCATTCAACTTGAGCATACATACAAATTTCAAAATTTAAGATAAAACTATGTAATTTTAATACATGTACATACTAAAAAATAAACTTGAAACATACACAAAAAGGTAAATTTCTAGGTAAGTATAATACCCTGAAACCATTTTCTTAAAAATCCCCTTAATCCATGATATAAAGGACCTAATGATACAAATGAAAAATGTGTAAGGCTCATTTATGTCTAAGGCATGTAAAAGAAAAAATAAATAATTGATAATGTGATATGAAATCTCATTAAATTACATTAAATTAGGAGAAACGATGACTTAAGGGGTCCTCGTATAATGGCTTAAGGGGATCTATGAATTAAGGTCCTAGGACAAAATAATGGCTTAAGGGGATAAAATTTGGTGAAGTTTCCTAAGGCAACAAAATTTCATTAAATTACATATATTGTTTTTTTAAATGTACATTTAGGAGGTAATTAATAACATATGATGGCCTCTTATTGTTAATGTATAATCACTTTACCATGATGGCAAGTAAGGGGATCAAATTTGGTGAAGTTGGTGTGGCATAAGAGAAATACAATTTAGTAGGAATTTAGAGGCAAATATTTACATTATACACTTGTTAATTAGATCTCTTCAATAGCACAAAAAAATTTCACAAATTGGTCAAGACACATATGCACATAGATCCCTACAAGTTACATTAGAATTAGACTAGGTTGCATTGGAAAGACTAGGTCATACGATGAAACCTTGTTTAAGACCAAGCCACAAACATGGCCTCATTTACATAAGCTCAGATTGTTCACTCTTAGTAAATGAATGGCCTCCTCACATTTTATATTATGTTGAAAAATGGGCCCATATAGTTTAATCAAAATTAATCTTTAATGGACCATAGATCTAGTCAAAATATTTATATTATAGAATTTTTTGGATGTCATCAAAGTTGACTCTACTAAATTGTAACCACAATTTGAACTTATCATCGAAGAATTTGACAATGTGTTCAATGAAATTTGTGGTTTTAAATTACTTTACCTATCACTTTGGGATCCATCACACCTAATATTATGTTCTATGTAATGTATAGTGCTTTAGTGTTTGACAAAATTTTAGGTTGTTGAAGTTGGATTCATGCATAGGTGTTGTAAGTTGTACACTTTAGTATAACTTAAAATAATAGATTGAATAGAGGTAAATTTATTTATAGAGTTCAAACAAGATGTAATGAGGATCATAAGAAATATTTAGACAATAGGAAAATGAAGGAGAAGTTTTAGATTTGAACCATGATCCTATAACAAGGATTCTAGACAATGGGATAAGAAACTAAGGTTATATGCATTCCAATAATGGAAAGAGGCTAAAATAAACTAGGATATGATCAACCAGAGGAGGAATAAAATAGATTCATGATATAATAATAATGATAATTCCCCTAATATTTTATGATTTAGAACTCTAATATTCAACTCCACTTTTTACTTTTTTTTACAATTCCTTGTGAAATGAGAGAAGATAGAGATACATGTTTTCTATTCTTGTATTAACAAGGCATGCAATGTGTTTAAGTACCAAATTTTATATCAATCACTACCAAGTTTTTAGGGAAATGAATTTTATAAACTTGACCAAATTAGGGGACAAAAGAGAGGGAAAACAATCATTTGACAAAATTTTATAGGGGTTCTAGCACTAGACGGTGCTACATGTTGTGGGCTAAAGTTCCCAAGGGTGCTAGTGTAGACTTATTATGTATTTGATCTTGAATCTTTATAAGGACTTTGATTATGATTTTCTGAGTTTTGGATCTTGCGGGGTTCTTTTATGATCATTAAGGATATTCAAATCATTAAAAATGGTCCTAAACATACAAAGGGTATAAACACTATAATGAGTGTAAAAACATAATCTATGTAGTTGCAAAGGAGGAAATTTCATATCTTACAAAAATTGTGATAGTGACGATCAATTTGTGGAATTAGATAGAGATTTATTATAGTATTGAGACAAAGTCCTTTTACCATGCTATCTATAGAGTTATATCTATATTATGGTTTGACCTTTTGTCATCTCATTTGTGTTTAGATGGAATAATTTCCCATTCAGTTAGCATAGTCCTTTACATTTGTTTATGTAGTTAAAATTGTGTATATTGATTTGCAAAAATATTCATGTTAGGGGTTGTGGATGATCTTGGAATTCTCATGCTTGTGTTGGTGTGGCATAACTTCCTAGATTATTTTTGTATTCATTTATAGTAGTCTTAGGATAAAATCCTTCATGGATATGTTAAGTTGATTGATTGATTAATTTGATTGGTTTGATTCTATATTGGTTTATTTGATCAAATTTTAGGTGTTTACTTGAGTTTTTTTAAACCTTTCCTAAAAGAGGTTCAAGGATTATGCCGGTAGAAAACTATATGTATGTTAATATGTTAGAGAGTAGGTGTTTCTGCATGGGTACACATGGGTGCCATGTGCTGCAAATTCTAGTTATATGTGGCTTAGAGATTAAACAATTAATAATAAGTGCTAAATAATGGAATGAAATAAACTTAAACAAATCTAGATTTTTTCTCAAGTTAAGTATTATTTGATTTTGAAATATTTCCATACAGATTTAAAACATAAAGCAATACAAATGAAAATATTTTTTTTCTATATTTTTTTCTCAATCAAAGTATTATTTGATTTTGAAATATTTCCATCGAATTGACAATAAACATTGTAAATAGAGATAGTTAGGGTTATTTTTCTGTGTACTAGGGTCAATTTTTTTATTTCAAGGGTAAATATTTTTGTTTGGATTCAATTAAGGCCTATTTTTGTGTGTGTAGGGTAAGTTTTTTAGTTTTCAAATTGAATCTAGGGTTTCAATATTTTGCTAAATATTCAAATGAAATATAAACACTTAAATTACAAAATAAAAATAAAAAATTGAAATACCAATTACTAAATACTAGAAAATGGAAAAAAAGCAAAAAAACTCACCTAGATTGTGAACAGGGCATAAATCGTCCTTTGTAACCTGGAATCTCATTCCTCACTTCCACTTTCTGTAGGTGAAAATGAGGTCGCAGACCTTTTCTAAAAAAATAAATACTTCTACAAAACGAGATCACACTTATTACAAATTGAGATCTAGTTTTGTAGCAATCGAGATCCTATTTTGTTGTATTCAGGATCCTATCTCTTAATTCTAGGCTTGGCGTCCCACCACGAAATAAGATCCCGTTTTAAATTTAGGCTCGATGTCCCAAAGTGAAACGAGATCCCAATTGTTAAAAAATGGGATCCTAATTTGTTTTGCCCAATTTTAGGTTTTTTTCTAAGGCCGAAACTTCCACTAGAAGTGGACTCATATTTTTGCTTTTACCCATAGTCCTTTAGACAATGAAGTATTATTGTGTGTTTACCAATGTAGACTGTTGGTTTGAAATTTATGAGATATGTTGTCTTCGTTGATGGGACACTTGGTACTATAAATGATATATTCTATTTTGAAAGTAGTAGGCTATCTAACTTGCCCCTTTGTTTGATCACTAATTTTATTAATTATGTAGGTGGCCATAGGAAATAATTAATCCAAAGTTTTTCTTTGTTCTACCAATTACAAGAGGCAATTGTACACATTTTCCAATCAAAATGGTATGAACTCTAACCATACATAAATCACAAGGGCTAACAATGGAAAGGCCACAATAGATATTTGTGATATAGAGAGAACAAGTTTAACATTCACTACTATCTTATTGTTATTCTCATTTGAATGCTACTCAAAGATAGAAAATATGCATAATGTGAACAATTGAAATAATAAAGAGCAATTGTTACAATCCTTGTCTCTAATCCAATACTTCAAAAATATTCAATGAAAATCTTTTTTCATTAAATTTGTATGAGTTCCTATAATATGGTTTGTTCTTCCCACTTACAATGGCAGTGTTCATTAATCTAAAACCATAACTATCAAAATAAATTTATTTATATAATGATTTTGATATTGATAAAAGCATGATTAAAGGGCCTAGACCCTTGTTCAATAAAACAATCAATCAGTAAATAAAAATTACCATGAGCTATGGAAAAAAACAAACAACCCAATAGGATGAAATAGAAGGAGATACAACTTCATTAAAAAATAGCATGGACCCCAAGGACCCTAGTTAGACAATGTCAATCTAACTTTATTCAACTTTGCACCCTTCACTCTAGTATGATATTGCCTTCTAACAATAGTTGATGAAATATTATCATCCAAGTCCTTAGAACAAGGAGTAGGGAGATTCCTCCATAGAGGGTACATCTATGTGCATAGAAGGAACAATAGAATGATGAGGTGACATAGAAAAACAACCAACTACCATCACATGAGTACACTAAAGTTGATCCAAAGTTAGAGGCATGGCAAGCTAAGAGATCAAAGTAGGAGGTTGGGATTCTCTAATGGAAGTCAATGTAGTAGTAGGGCAGGACACATCATAGTCACACCAAGTGCTTGATAATAAATCTCCTAAGAAGACTCATCATCTTGAGAGGAGCTACCAACCAAGGAGTCAAGGGCATGAATAATCAAGTGATATTTCCAGGCATACTTCCACCATGTCATTTCTCCCTTGTGTAGAGAGAGAGAGAGGATAATTGATAGTTAGGTGGTCGAGGACAAAGCATCATTTGTATTTGAACATGAGACCCCAGTAGTCAAGTGGTCAAGTCCAAGGTTTATCCCTCACCATCAAAAACACATCCTCATGAAGAGGTTTGGAGATATCAATGTCCACCTAGATACAAGAAAAATTAGAGTGCACCATGTAGGATGTGGTTGAGTCAACCTTCAAGAAACATCCAATAGAGTTGTATATGGACTCAGAGCATGATTCCTCCCAAAATTAGAGAGGGATATTTATCAAGCAAACCCACACAAGTTTGACACTTAGAGGTTTAAAAATGGGGTTGATGGAAGTAGTCCAAAAATTGATTGAAAGATAGTGCTCACTCCATAACCACAATCTACCTTCGAGCACCAAATCCCTATTCTTTGAAGAGTTAAAAGATGCAATCAGTAAAGCCTTTGCATAGTGGAAGAGCTTGATCTTTCCCTTGAGAATAGTCCCCCAAGAATCCAAAATCCATTTGTGTAAATCGAGAAGAGAAAGCCAAAATTTGTTAAATGTACAAATTAAGCCCCTATATAGATAGAATCCTTCATTCTCCAACACATCTTGTCTAGGTGAACCTAAGATATCACATTTTTTAACTCAGATGGAGTTAAAAAATTAAAAACACCTTCGGTTGAAGGTACATCAAAAAGTACCTTTGTTCAAAGGTGGACCTTAATGCAAGGGTTTAAAATGTAGAAATATCTTGGAATGGAGATAATTTCCAAAAATGAAAAAAAGGGACCTTCTTTTTATTCCTTTTATGGAAATCAAAAGGGACCTTCAAACAAAGGTCCTTATTTTTCCATTTTTGGAAATTTCCTTCATTTTAAGGTTTTTTTTAATTATTTGTGGAAATAGAATGCATTCAAACAAAGTTCCTTGAATAACTTTGAACGAAAGCCCTAAAAGTGGCCTTTCCACTTTAGGCCTCACATTTTCCTCAAAATTTTATGTTTCCAACCTTAGGTTGGACTAGAAAATGGAACAAATGCAAAAAGATAATATGTAAGATCATAGCACCCTAAGTAAGCTTTCCAACGAGTATAATATTAATTATATTTAATTTGATTATTATATTTATTTTCTATTTTCTAGTGAAGGTAGGTTTTTCAGGAATTGTCAAGGTCTTTGTTCCACACACATGGAAACATAGTAAAATATATATCTTTTAAATAAAAATGTATCCTCTAGGTATGATGTTCTTATTTCAACAAAAAAAATAAAATTTAATTCAGACGAATGCAAAAAAAATATGTGATATCAAATGAACCTATGTCTGAATTAGCTAATCTCACTTTAAAAAGCAATAAAAAATAAATTATGTAATAAAAATTTATGGAAAAATATCCATGCGCTAGATATATGTGTTACAAATATATGTTTAAAAAATTATAATTTCATCCTTCCTACAAATAAAGTTATGCTATACAGAATAAATTTCACTTTTTAAAAATAATGTTAACTATAAAAAATAAGTTATTAAAAGTTATATAAAAAAGCTCAAATTATTATTATTATTTTTTTAAATATATTATAATACATAGACAATCTCAAAAATCACTAGTTCATGTCATCTTCAAATTCTTAACAGTTGATTCCAATGTTGATTCCAATGTCTTAATTTGACCAAAAAGTGGGAGACACTATTGTGGGATCTCCCATTCATGAACCACCACTGAGGAGGATTTGGCACAAGGGATGGGTCATGTTTTTCTCTTGTAGAGGGGTGAGCAATACATCTAGCACCTACAAAACTAGCAAAATATTGTTGGCAAGTCGAAAAAGATTGTTGGTGACCAGCAATAAAAGTCTTTACAAAACCAATGGGTATGGTGTTTAAAGAAACAACAGTCTCTTGAAGAGGGGCGCAACCATCCCTTGAGACACCAACTTCCATAGACTAAATAGGGGTGAAAGGTTGAGAGTAGGGCACTTAAGCACCTAGCAGCAAGGTTGAGTGTAGGGCAACCGAGGCGAATAGAGGGAACCCATGTTGGTGAAATAGGAAAAATAGACCACATGAGAGTAGTTTCATGGCACAAAACCACCGAAAAATCCCTCAATCACTCTAGGTAGGATCACGAGCAACCATGGTAGGTACAAAAATATCGTCAACCTACATATACCATCAACTGAAGTAGTGGATAAGGTGACTGTTGCAGAGGGTGGGATATTTTTTGGAAAATTTTCTAGTCATTGAAGCTAAGGATAAGAGAGTGATCGAGGAAAAAATATGATGTTGTGGTCAAATTAATAACCATAATATAATACTACTATAACAAGATGTGGTAATAAAATTTAATAAATGATATAATCATTAGATTTATCTTTTTGAGGTGTCAAAACCCCATGTAATACTTTTAATTTTTAAAATATTGCTCAAACTTTTGGATAATATCCATATTATACTAAAAACAAAAAAGCTACACTTATAGAAAACTAAATAAAACATATAAATTGCTTCTCCAATTACACTCTTAAAATTTGTGCCTATCAACCAATCAATAACACCTATAGGTGTTTTTGTAGTCCTTGATGAATTAAAATCTAAACCCAACCTCAACCTTATCCATCAATAATAGAACTATGGTAAAATATTTGTGATTTGGAAGATAATTTTACTATGATGAATACTGCACTTTTTATATTAAAATATAAAAACAAAGTACACTAGTTCACATAAAAGGTGGATAGAATGAAATCACACCCCAAAATTCAATGTGAATCTATAGACAAAATAAAAGTAACCACACTTCTACACAACTAAATAAATTCCAACAACAGGGGGAGAAGGGTCTTTATCAAGGGTTCACTCCAACCATCCAAGAGATCCTAGCCATCAAGAATATTCTTCCAACCCTTAATAGTACCCTAGTTTTCCTATTATTCTTAGTTAATAAGAACAATGTGATACTTCCCATTGTCATGTTCATTGGGATTGTCTCAATCGCACTAAGAAGTAGAAGATCAGTCACATGTTTGAGGGGACCAACAATGTCCTCTATGTTGAGGTGATCTATGATTGAAACATTTGGAACAAACACTATTAGTACAACCAAGATGATAGCTCTAGAAAATAAAGCAACATTTCTATCTTTCCATATGTTGAATACAATTTCCACTCTAAAAACATGTCAAATTTGGGTGAATCTCAATGGCATTTTAGGCTAGTTGCTTAAAAGAATCATATTCCAAGAGGAAAAACTTGGGCTAAAAGGGCTTAAAAAACCATGGATCCAAGTCCATCTTATTTGAGCCTATGGGAAAAACCAAGAGATGATTGAGAGTTTATAAATAAATTGGAATCAAATTGCATTTCTTTTTCCATCTCCTTTGAAAACTAGTTTTTAATAGTAAACACCATTTTTAAAGAGTGATGTTCACCGTATAACACAACTTTTTTTCTATGAAGGATAAAATTCTAATTTTTCAAATTTAGATTTGTAACTACGGTATCTAGCACGTTCATTTGGTTTCATAGTGTTTTATTGAATATTTTTTCCTTAATTAAGTTTTGAAGTCAAACCAATTACAATTTAGACATAGGTGGACCGTACAAACAACTTTTTTTGTATGTATCGAAATTCAATTTTTTTTTTGTTGGATAAAGGAAATCAATACCAAGCATGCACATATTCTTCAAAAAAAAAAAATATAATCTACTATTTTTCCACATGTGTAGAACATAGAGCTTGATTTTTGGTGAAAAACCTATGTTTAATTAAAATAAAAAATATACATAATAAAACCAAAATATACTAAAATTATACTTGATGGAAAGCTCATTTCAAGGACTATAATACTTCAGCTAGGTTTGTCAAGTTGATTCCATTTTCATCCTCAACCCGAGCTTCAAAATCCAAAATTTTGCTAAAAATTGCACATGGAGGGGGAGAAGGGCAAAAAAGGGGGGTTCTAGTGAACCCCCCTTTAAATTACATTAAGAAAAGAAAAACCCATTAAAGGGGGGTTCGCTAAACCCCCCCCCCTTCTAGTGAATCCCCTCAAAAAAAATTTGAGCACCCAAGCAATTTTTTTTCGTCAATGCAATTGTAACCCACTTATGTGGGATCACCCCTCCAATTATGCCCATGATATCCAACTCTTAGTGGCTTTGGAAAAAGAGGTTTGAAATGTAGCAAATCCTTTAGTGAAAAATGTTCAAGACATAAACCCATAAAACTTTGGAAAGGGGTTTATCTTGGTAGGTAATCACATAATACCACCAAGGAGATTGATTGTTCATAGAAAATATGGCTCTAAAATCATATTCCCATTCTAAATAAATCAAAGCGTAATAGCTTACCAAGATTTTAAGATACTTGTGGCGACAAAAGTGCCTTAAATTGCACAAGCTCCTTCCTAATGAGAATGGAGTCAAAGCCAAGGTCGTTCCTAGCCTATCTACCATGAGGAATCTCATTAGCAATATAATGTTGGAGAAGGATTTTCCAAGAAAACCTATAAAACACCAACATTGAAATAAAATATGCTTTGAAATCTTGCCTATGTAAATTCTAGGTGTTGAAACCCAAACACTCTTATTCACAACTACGCTAAGAACAAATAATCAAAGAAAAAATATATTCCTTACACCAAATAGATACATTTTCCCCTCCAAAGTGAGAAGAAGAGAGGAAAAATGCAAAGCAAGAAGAGAGGAAGAGGAAGGTCCTATAGCACTCAACAAGTAGAAAAGTCACTATGTAGTGTATACCACACTCCAAAGAGCACATAGTCTTTGTTTTTTATTAAGGTAAGTAGGAAACCAAGGTCTTGAGCCCTTTATAAATGGAGCCCCATAGGAAAAAGAAAAATCATCCTTGAAAAAGGTAGAAACAACACATTAAGAACACAAAAACAAAAACAAAAAAGACCAAAGTCCAATGAGGAAAAACAACTAGAAACACAAAAACAACCTAGGAGATTAGAGAATCCCTATCCTCATAGAGGAGCTTGTACATATCTTCAAACTTCTACAGACTATCATCACCCTTCTCATGCTTCTTTAGCTCTTGACCATGAAGGATCAAAAGGGTAGTAGAAAACCTATGCATTACCTTAGCGCCAAATTTCATCATTAGCTTCATCTTGTTCTCCATCTCATCCAGTTTAGCTTTTAGGTTCTCCACCTCTTTTGCGATATGGAAACAAGACACACACAACTGTTGTTCAGTGACTAGGTTATTAGTGTCCTAGGTCACAATATACAGATTATTGGGAGGTGTTAAGGGAGTCATCTTCCCCTATGTGGGGAGTCTCAAGAATACCCTGTGTTTCAATCTCAAGAACTCCCACCATCCCATAATCAGTATTCAAAGCATTAATTTAATCAAAAAAATTATTTCCTTAAAATTGAAGGGGATAAAGATCAAACAAATTATCCCCAGTATTAGAATCTTCCTCATGAACATCATCCTTGTACTAAGAGTCACTCGAGATATCAACTTTTTCTGGAAGGGTTATTAGAAAATAACCAGTTTGGTAGACCTATGAACATTTATGATTTCTAGCTCTTGTTTGGTAGCCTTGCCTTTTTCCTTCTAGCTAGTGGTTAATGGTTTGTTAGAAATTAAAGGTGAAAAGCGTGTGACAAAGGGCTGGCCCAATCCCTCCTAGGCTTGTTTGCCCATCCAGGTCAAGGGAACCTTTGACTTCTTGCCTTTCTTCTTGATCAATTGAACTTCTTACTTTCTCTTCATAGGGCCCACTTTAGTATCCATGTTAGTATGAAGGTTTATCTTTAGGGAACATAGACCAATAGTTGCATCTTTGGTTTCACTTTTAGATGGGGGGAAGACTTGCACATGAGCTAATGAAATAGGGTTGGTGGAGGCATTCATCTCCTAATTGTTTTTAGTGGGGAATCGAGATGATGACCCCACAAAGGTGATGGTTTTTATCCTTTGTCAATATGGGAACCAATTGGGGTTTGTTCCACAAGAGAAATCTTGGGTTTCTCCCCTTTAACAACAAAGGGACCTGGAGGGGTTTGTTCCAAAATAGTGACTTTAATGGGCTTGGCCAAACATAAGATGAGATGGAAGTGATATAGGCATAGAATTAGTCCTTGATGCAATGGGATAACTAGTTTGATGGGGATTTTAGCATAAAAAGCCTTAGCTTCTCTAATAGAGTTTTCTAATGAGGAAAGGAGAAAGAAGGGGAAACTCATAAGGATTATGGTTAAGCAACACAAAATGATATTGATAATAAAATTCAAACACCCTTCCAAAAATTATTTGATAAGGATTCAACACACCTGGTTCCACGGGATAGGGAGTGAATGGCGATCAAACCCATTTTGGCACTTGATTTGTTGTTCACCCTCCTTGAAGAAATTCAACATACTTTCAATATCAAGGGACTTGCTTTGTCAACAGACTTTCTTCCCACTACAGCTCATCCCAATGGCACAACTTATAACATCTTCATTAGCTTCAAAGCAAACACCACCCACTTGAACATGTATCTTGTTCCACGACTTTTCAATCTAGATGGAAAAACTCTCGTCATGCCCATTAAGGGGTTCAAGGTATGGGGCAATGCCTCTCGCACAACAAATATGCTAGAGGATGTCATCCTTCTTGACATCCTCATAGGAGTGTGACTTAGTACAAACACGATCGCCCCCATAGCACATGATTAGCAGGAAAACTAGAGAACAAAAGAAATTGGGAATGCCAACTTGACAAAGAAGCAATACAATAAACCATAGAGTTTCTCCACCGAGAAATACGCCACCAATACCAAGGCATACATGTATAATTAATGTGGATGATCAGATTGATGGGATACCATCTAATAATCATGTGAGAAAACTAGTTGTGGCTCTAAATCCAGCCATTGTCTATGCAGCCATCAAACTGCACATTTGACCGTAATTATTAATTTATGGAAAATCAAAAATATAGTGTAGTTTTTATTTTCAATTAATTAATAATTACAGTCAAATGTGCAATTTGATGGTTGGGTAGACGATGCCCTAAATCCACACAAAAAAAGAGTATCAATACAAGCTTGGTAATCATTACCACAAAATGCCCCCGTATGCATGAACTTAGGAGTTCAACTCATCCTGAAAATCAACAAAGCCCACTTCTTAGTCAACATGGTAGAAATCTCATAATCCACGTCATGTTGATGAAGGGGGGGAAGTTACCTCTCCCAAACCAAGGCTAAATCCAAAAACACATAAGAGCCCTTAGAAAAAAATAGCTTATAAAAAAAATATTAAAACTTTAGGAATCATCATTTATGCACAATAATTCCTTTTTAAAGAGCAAGGGAATAGACACAGGGATATTCCCAAGGGATCACCAACATCTCCATAGATTTAAATTGATGCTTAAGTTGGCCAACCCATCGACCACTTGATTCCCTTCCCTATAAGTGTGAAGGGCAACATCAGAAGCTCTTGGATATCCAATATAATGTCAATGAGGTTCCAATGTAGGTTTATGTTGCCAAAAGCAACACCAATGATAAGTTTGGAGTCCCCCTCAAGATACAGGTGCATGATTCTGATGGACAAAGCTAATTTGATTCCCCATAACAAAGCAAGAGCCTTCATTATTGGACTTCACATCGAGACCACCAAAATAAGTAGCGATAAAGTTACCCATATGTGATCTCAAAATACCTCCCCCACTAGTAAGGCCCAGGTTCCCTTTTACAAAACCATCAAAATTCAACTTGCACCAACCAACAAGGAGAGTTTTCCAAAGGGTGTTCAACCAAGCAATCTTTTTAGTTTTGTCTACTTTATTGATGTCCATAGTGATTCCCCATTTTTTAGTAATAAAGAGCTTCAAGGGGGAAGGGACAAACTTAGGGACTCTCATCTTGCAAATGGAGACATTCTCAATCAAAGGTTTGGAGCTGTAAAAAATATCTTCCACATTCTTGGTAGAATCTTTGAAGATACAGTTATTCCTTTCTTTCTAGAGGCACCAAACCAAGAAACAAGTGTTTTGAGCCCAAGGTTCCTTTATAAAAGGGTGGGAGAAAGGGGGAACTGACTATCAACTAATGAGGACATGTTTTCATTCATAACCGAACACGAATCAAATTTTTGCATGCACTTTTCACAAACAGCTTTAGTAAATTCACAGTGAAAAAACAAATGGGGCACAATTTCCTCCATGTGGCAAAGAACACATATGTTGGGGAGGAGAAAACCTCTCTTTTGGAGATTGTCTTGAGTCAGAATTTTGTTCTGGGTAGCAGTCCACTAGAAAAAAATGATTTTCACGAGTCAACTTCTGGCTGCAAACTTCAGCCCGAAATATATTTCTGTTAGGGGGGGTCTAGCAGCAAACTCGGCAGTGAAACAACATTTACTATTGGGGGGCCAAAGAAGGTCATCCTCTTGGGGAAGATAGAAATTCAAAGTTCTTGCAACAAATTTTAAAGGTCCTTGGCTATCATAATGAATTCCTTTTGGTTGGGGCAACATTCTGACAAATCTATCCATTGGTTAAGTATGTCATTCTTGGAGATACAATCACTGACCAACGGACCAAAAAAGTGACTAGCATTGGTTGTTAGTCTATTGAAGGTTTGGTGAGAGCTTAGGGGTTGTTGGATCAACCAAATATCCTCCCAAAATCTAATAGTTCTGCCATTTCCAATTTTCCACCTGGTCCCTTTTAGAAGTAAACCCCTAGAATTAAGAACATCGTTCTAGATCATAGACCCTTTCAAGTTGCCCACCTCAGAAATGAACTTATTTTCTAGGGAGTTATCCAAATACTTGGCCCTCATTAAACATCCCATTCCTTGTTGTCTTTGATTAGGGCTCCAACCCACTCTAGTCAATAAGGCCTTGTTTGTTAATTGTATTTTTCGGATCACCAAGCCACCATGTAGTTTTGGAAGACAAACCTTATCCTAGCTGATAAGAGCAAATCTTCTTTTTTCCTCAACTCCAGTCCACAATTTTTTTTTTTAGATTTGTTCAAATTTCTCAGCCAAGTATTTAGGAATTTTGGAATGCCTTGCAAGGAAGCTTTGAGCAATTGAAATTTTCCAGCATGGGAAATAAGTTTACCTTTCCATCCAACTAGTTTTTTTAATCCTCTCCAAGACTGAGTTCCAATAGGCCAGAGTAACCTATTTAACCGTGAGAGGCAAACCAAGATAAGTAGCCAGGAGTTGAGCAGCAGTGCACCACAAGATCGCTATGATTTAGCTCCAAGGAGGTGCTGAAGAAGTAAATATAGCTCGCATAGTCTTTGTGACTTGCCCAACAACCACCAATTTGCCCACTTTCTCCGTGGTAAAGGAAGGAAATAGGAAGAACATAGGAGGAAGCTGTAAACACTCCCTAGCAAGGAATAGTAGTAACTCCATACTCTTGAGAGAGCATAATCTTTGTATCCAGTATAACTATAGAAAGCAATATTTTCTTTATCTTTGTATCATATTTTGAAGTGGAATATGTTATCTTTTACTATGGAATTGTACACAAAAAATTGGAGTCTCGTGCATGGGATTTCGTTTGACATTCTTTTGCATTGTGTTTCCATTATTGGCTGCATAGGAGTAAATGGTTAAATTTTTGGTGTTAAATGCAGAAACTACATTGACTGTATATTGTTTTCAGGGGGCAGTCGATAAAACCAGCAATCTGATATTGCAATTATTTGTTAGACGAATCTTTCAAAGTGTTTTCCAGCAAGGCTCATTTTACTCCCAAGGTTGGCTAGAGGTTGAAATCCAGGGTAATGAATTTGAACGTGTACAACATAAATGTAGAAAGAAATGCCCCTGTGATCTCATACGCCAAACTGGCATCTGGCTTGGTGCAACCTAAAAATCAACGTTTACCTTCTATACTGTGAGGTTAGGCTTCTAACAATGCGAGCATTGATTAGTATGGTAGAGAGCAATCCTTGAGTGATAAGGCAATTCTATTTCTATTGCAAACAGGAGAAACACACACACATCTGTGTGTTAATTAATTGTTTAATATTTTACTCTACTATTATTTCTAGTGATTTAAGTGTTTGTTTTTTGTATAACACTCACTAATTTCATCATTTCTTTTGCATTATGAATATTAGATACGCAGTTCTTTACATGGGCTATATTTCGCTGGGTAGTCCAAACTCCTAACACACTCAAATATTTTCTGATGATTCACATTCTAATCAATTCCAAAAAGCTCTAATTCTGAAACATGGAATTGCGAATTCTATTCCCAACTTCAATAGAAAACTCTTTGACACAAGTTAAATTGCTTTCTGTATCTCAAAAAATGAGTCAAAAGTCAAAACCAGTGTTTCTGTTTTTTTGAATTAAGAATGGGTCTTCACCCTGTTATAGTACAAAAAAGTTCAATTTAAGAAGAGTAGATAACTGATTTCAAAAGTACAAAACCATGTTCATGTCTTGTTGCCATGCAGCAACCAATCTAGACAGTCTCAATAAATATTTTTCCTACTGCACACCCTCACTTGATCAAACATGGCCTAAAAAATCCTACTCATAACTTTGCACTTGTGGGTAAGGGTCGTTAACCAAAATATCAAACCAGCTTCTGAGAGATGAATTTGTGTATTGACAGAAAACAATTGTCTTTCCATCATATGACAAGCCTAACATGTACATATTGCAGGAGTTGATAAGAAATAATTCTTTTGTTTTCCACTGACTTCATCCCATGGGAGAAGGGAGGTAAGCATGTTACAACTACAAATATTTTATGTTACACTATACACCATGCAGAACTGTGCAAGCAAGATCTTGAAAGTATAAAGCTTTGGCTTTGTCCTTGAATGTCATTTTACTCCTATCCTTCTTGCCGAGCATGGTTCTCAGGCCACTTTTATTTAGAGAAGGACCAGTTGGAGCATTTGAAGACTTTGAACCTTTCTTCTTGTCCACGATTTGAGTTGCATTTGGAATCTTATTTTCAATTTGGGCGAAAGGAATGGAGAGTCTGTCAGGTGGCAAGGAAAGTTTGATCCTTCTTGGTGGGCGTAAACAAGCTAGATGACATCCTTTGCGATCCAAGCAGTCTGGCAATGAACCTACCCTCAGCTCACTTTCTATCTCTTGATCAACCTCTCCTCCACCGCTGTCCTGAAAACCAAGGAAGATTGTGTAAAAGAATTAATTATTTGGATTCAAAAGTAGGCTACAATAACTAATTATAAGTGCAAAATATATGAAACAATCACATAATCTCAGCCACGACCAGGGAAAAAACATCTCAATATTTTAGGAAAGTATGCAAGGGATAGTGTGAATGGAAATTTTTGAATCAAACAGGAAAGCCATGACTGGGCAATGCATGCTAATATACATCTTCTTAGCTTTTGTTAAAATTTTATTTATTTTTTCCTATCATAGAAACAAGGGGGAGGAAAGAGAATAACAGCCTAACCCCCAACATCAGAAATGTGAACTGCTTGTTTGCATGAGCTATATGAGGAGTTATCTCTTTCCGAAGTTCAGCAAGGGTTGCAGTTTTTGGCAAAGAAACGATGCATATTAGCTTATCCAGTTTTTCAGTGGTTTTTCCCCATTTGACATACACATCAACATCACAAGCCTCATTCACATTACTCGCGGATGATTCCCTTGGTTGTGACAAGGGAAGATCAGTCTTTTCTATACTCATAGACAAAGATATCGGCAAGCAAGCTTTTTTCACGATCTCAATTTCTTCAGACAATGATGTCGGTGAGTCTTCCAGTTCCATAACCTTGTTTCCTTCAGACAATGATGTTGATGAGTCTTCTAGTTCCATAACCTCAACTTCTTCATGGTTATATCTTGGGTGCTGTTTAATGGCAGTGTCAACATCTGCATCAATGTCAAAACCAACACCCAATTCAAAGTAAGGGAGTGAATCATCATTAGAAAATTGTGGTTTTTGGCCTGACTGGGATGGACTTGTACATGTCCTCTCCCCACTGGCTCCTTCCAAGTTTAGTGTAGTGGCCTGAATTTCTTTTTGCACTTTCTCTATAGAATTGTAATTCTCACAGACAGTTGGAAGAAGGCTATTACTGCAAAGATTTTCTGTTTCAATAGGTATTATGTTCCCATAGTCAATCTGCATGGCTTCTTGACAACCATTTTCCTCATCATTATGATTGATTTCCATCTGCAGTGGTTCATAATCTTCATCTGAGTTGGAGGTGCTGCCTGTTTTGGAATATAAAGCGAGGTCACAGATGTTCCCGTCATCTGGTAGATGAACAACAGTCTTACTGGGATCAGTTCCAGATCTATCAACTATCATGTTTGAATCACTAGCTTCGCTTTTTGAGCTGTCAGTCATATTCTCTATCTCAACAACTTTTTCGTCAACATTTTCTATTCCCTGATGACCTTTTTCATCATTTTCCTTAGATTCCTCATTGTAGACCTCACCATCTTCTTCACCTTCAAAAGAAGTTTCAGGTATAGCAGGCAGCCACCCTGTGAATGATACCCCACCTGTCCAATCCACATCAAACAAATTATTTGCTCCAGGGCTCTGCACCCAGGTGGAATTCCTGGCCACATCACTAAAAATAGAGCTTTTATCTGGACTTTTTACTGATACAGTGTTAGTCCCATTATATATATCCATATTTGTCTTTACATCATCATCACCCTGATGAAAGACTTTAGAAGGAAATGCAGGGTGCTTCATCTCATTATTACTTTCTTTCAGAATATGTAGATCTGCTGAACTGCATACCTGTACACTTGGCTCAAGGACCTCACTTTCTATATCAGATAAAGATGATAAATCATCAATTTGATCACAAGATCGACAAATAACAGCCTGGTGTTCTGAATCATTGCACACAACAGTAAACTGAACCTCTTCATCCCAATCCCTCAAGCTGTGCTTTTTAGTGTTATCCTCCTTGTGCCTAATCTTTCCAGATGTTTGCTGATCTTCACAGGGTCTAGTATCAGAACAGGAATCCTCTGTATGACAAGTTGAAAGATCAATCATTTTCTTGAAGCCACTACAAGACAGAATTTGACTGCCCTCATTATAGGCAATGTTGAGATCTTTGGATATGGCTGAATCTACCTGGACTTGCAATTCATTAGAGGCTCTGGCTCCTAGAGTTGATTCTGATTTTCTGGAGATTAGAGGAATACCTATTCCAGTAGCATCTGTTGTGAGACAATTTGGAACTGTACAGGAATTGACTATCGAACTATATGAATTTTGAGCCATATTTGATTTGACTGAAAGCCCCTTCTGATGCTGGTGCTCACTTATCTTGCATATAATCTCGTCTTCTATACTTTGCACCATAGTGATGAACTCACTTATTTTTGCTTGATGTTCCTGCATATCTGTATATAATTTGATTTCTTTCTTTGTTATTATCTGTCTGTCATTTTCAATTTTGTGGATCAATTTTAACAATTTCTCATGTATTTTCTCCATAGACTCCAAAAACTGGTATTTCTCTCCTTCTATATTTGCTACCCTGATTTTCAAATTCTTGATTTGCTGGTTCTTTATATTCAATTCTTTTTCAATCTTTTCTCTGAATTCATCTTTCAACTGATTCTCAGCTTGAAGTCTTTCAATCAAGTCAAGCATGACATTGATTCTGTTCTGCAAAACCACTTGGTCGGTAGCCTTGACCTTCTCTTTGACAGGAGATTTAGGTAATTTAACAATGCATTTGGCTTTGGATCCATACTCCAAGGTGCTAATTGTTTTGTAAATGTCTTTTGGATCAGTGCTTGCACAAAGAATCATCAGAATCTTAGCCTTGTCATCCTCAAAAGAATCCTGGAAAACAAGAGAAACTTAGATAATGCTTCCTGTTGGAAATGACTCAATACAGCATTGAGACAAGGGATGAGGGTACCAAAGGCAGAAATACCTGGAGAAGCATGGTCAACTTACTGTCCCTGTATGGGATGTAATTATCTCCATTTGCTATTGCCTCTACAACCCTTTTCAATGCTCCATTCCCTTGATTTATTTTACCTGTCTGATCAACAAGGAACTAAATATTACTATTTCTAGTTCTACTGTTGAAGATTATGGATAGAGAAAAGAGAAAAATGTGGACCTGCATTTTTGCTTCTATCCCAATGGCAGCCTGGTCAATGTTTTCTGAACCGGCCATGTCCACCAGAACTAGCTGGCCTCTAACTGATGGTACATCCACTGTAATCTGCATTTACAATAAATTTTATAAGAAAATTGACAACCCTAGCAAAACAATGACATGTTCACATTCAAAAGGAGCTTGTATGGTACATACTGTAAGAGAAGACAATATCTACATCATATACTTTACAAAGATTTGTTAAGAAAATGAGCAAAGAAATGGTCGTCCATTCAATGAGGATTTTGTATCTTACTATGTGAATATGTAAAGAGTTTAAACATGCATTTTAGTCCAACTTCTAGAATAGACTTATTTCATATTTTTATGGTCCAATAGATCAGAGGCTTTATCAGACTAACAATAAAAACTTATAAGTAACATACATTGACAATTTGACACCATAGAAAAGAAAGACTGGTATGAAAGAGTAAGTTACTATGCAATGACTGCGGGAGCTCCTTTCATTGCAATTGGTACTCTTGACAACACGCTTTTTCTCAACCAGTTGTATATCTCGAACAATATCATCTGCTTTCTTCCCACTGATTAAACAGGAATTTTTGACCTTTCCGCCCCTCACATCCAATCTGACCTGCAGTGCAATGGAATGCATATTTCATAAGGCAAACTAATAGTAACTTCTAACAACTAAATTGATAACCCCAGATGATGAAAAGAAAACCAAACTGTTCAACTAGAACAAGGTTGAAGATGAAGAACACAAGCTCCTCTTTTGATTTCACACATATTTGCATCCAGCAAAGATATCCCAAAATAAACTTTCACCGTATTGTACAAAAAATATCGAGCAGCTGATTCAGTAGCATTAGCTGCTATAAAGGAAGGATGCCATCATGTCAACTAAATTTGTATAACCAGAGAAACTATTTATTAGAGATCCCACACTTTTCTGCTTAGTTCTTACAACAACATCCTCACACTGTAACAATTAGTCACTAATAAATAATTTCATGGAATTAGCATTTCCCATTTTCTAAGCTATAATAATATTCATGTTGGGTACTAGATATTCACAACAACCTTTGATACTGGGGACATATAATTTGAATTTCATAGAATCAGGGAGCCAGATGACAGAAAACCTGAGTCCCTCCAGAAAGTAGGTAAGGGAAATATACACTTCAGAAGAAATTACTCCAACTGATAATTTTACAGATTCTGCAATCTATCAACAAACCCTAGGGGATATTCACAACAAAAAACTAAACTAGAGAATTGCCTCGTAGGAAAAAACACCCTTTCAATGCAGCAGAAGCCACTCACAACAGACAACTTCAAGGAATTAGGCAACCTAAATAATCTTATGAAAACATTAGACTGAAACCTTGGATAAAGATTTGATTAAAATGTGGAATATAGCAAACAATATAAAGCCTTGATAATAGAAACAACATTGTTAACAGCATTGTAATTTGAAATCTAATGAAGAGACCTGAATTACCCCACAAGATGGGAAAGACCAACCATACAACGCAGCAACGCTCACTTCCAAGAGATAACTTCATGGGATTGGGCAACTTAATAACAGAACTCTTGGGCACGATATCAACAAACCTCTAGATCACATTTAAAGAAAATTCCACATAACAAGTTATAGGCTTGTAGCAATGCCACTAACATTGAAATGAGAGTTGAGTTTGTTATTTTTCCGACATTTTCCTTTTCTTTGTTTTGCCTTATCCTTTATTTTATAGACCAAGCTCCAGATGATCCTCAATCATGGGAAATCAGTCCAGTTGGCAATTAATTTCCTCAAATGTAGACAGCTAGCTCAACGACATTCGTCAGTCCACCCTTTAATCAGTGGTGTTAACTGATAGGCATTGAGGATTCATCTGCTGCTTAATTAGAAGACAAAATACTCAACCGCTGCTCAACTAGAGGACACAAGACACAGCGACCTTACTCCTAAAATGCAACACATGTTTTTAACTAAAAACTGATAGTAACTACCAGCTTATCTAATTGCTAATCCCACGCTGACAGTCAATTGACTAAATAGTTGCGAATTGAAAAAGGTGACATGAAAAATCCTCCCTTCAAGAATTTGCCTGCCCTCAAGCAAACAAAGCTAGGTGATCTAGGATGTTAGCCAATTCCCAAGCAATGGATTCCCTTGCACTTTGTAGTATTCCTATTGGTATTAACTCATCTTTAGCCCAACAATTTTTGTTGTTTGTTGCATTAGGGATTCCTTCTTGTGATTCAATGCATTCAACATGTTTGGTCAAGGTGCTCGAGCACAATTCATCAAGCGGAGGAGTTATAAATTTGTAATGTCCCCTTTTTTGAATTAAATCAAGTTAGAGGACCCAAAGCCTATTTTTATTCCCCATAGGCTAAAGGGGGGATTTAACAAGGGAATAATAATTTTATTAAGTTGTTCAAAAGGCACTTGAAGTTATAACTTTGGAAAAATGACATTTAGTTTTTTATTATTAAATAAAGCCAAAAGTAAATATTGGATACATGGTCAAAAAGGTGAATATTCAATTAAAAATGACAATAATTAAAGTTTGGGAAAAAAGATAAATATTCACTTAATAATTTTAATTACATTTAGGGTTGGATGGAAAAAGGATTAAAAAAGCAATTGATGGAAAAAAGAGATTCATTCTATTCTTTATCAATTTCCAAAAACTCTTATTTTGCAGAGCATTGAGCTTTGGTGCAGCCCTTACCTTGAGGAGGAAAACCCTCTCGGTTTATTTAGGAATCAGAAGACAGAAACCTTCTAATTGTCATTGTTGGCTTCATACAAGGGTCAAATTTGTGCTGATTTGAGAAATTTATGTGAAGAATTGAAAATACAAAAAATAATATACATCTATTAATATTTATGTAGGGATCATTATTTTCAAAATAATCTCAAAATTATTATTTTATTTGTTGGACAAATAAATGATACCAATTGTACCATTCTATGAGCTGATCGCATCAAATAAAGAATGCAATAATCAAGTTTATGGAAGCAAAAGGAAATTGTTAAGTAGTCGCTAGCCTAGTAGGGAGATGTGGAGATATAAAGTAATTGATGAGGTTAAACAGAGGTTGTGGGACCCTCCATATGCATCGCAACTCCTACTAATAATTGCACCACATTTAGACTGTCATTATGCTCTAGGAAAGGGTGTTGAAGTTTACAAGGAAGAATCACAACTTTGTGAGGAATTGGTGGGCCAGCCCAGCTGTACCACATTGGAATTCAATAAAGTCTAGTAAATAGAATGAAAAGAGTGAATCACACCATCTTGGAGGAGGCGTAGAGGAGTTGGAGAGTGGCATGGAAGTATTTTCTGTTGCTGCAGTGATAAGAAGAGGTTGTGAAGTCAGCACAACAGTCTGAGAGGGAGATGCTTGGAGAAAAAGGATAATTTGGGTCAATGAATAAATGTTGTAGTGGTCATTGTAGGAAGTGCGGGCCTTTAACGATGAGTGCAAACAGATAAAAAGGTTAGATTTGCATCCATTATTAGTTGTAAATGCTTAATTCCAGCAATTGTATGAGTATAGTTTATCATAGTTAATCTAAATATAATGTGTTACACTTGCGATTACATCTTTGGTGAGTATATATATATTGGCATTTTGTCAAACATTTGATGAAATGAGCACATAAGGAACAAAAATAAATATAGTTGAGATATCACAGCACTAGACAATTGGCCATCCATCAAATGTTTATCAAAATACAAAAAAATCAGTCCGACATATTGCAAAGTTTGGATTTTAAAGTCTTCATCTTGCACAAGTGCCCATTCAATTAGAGCTACTTCCAGCAAGCTTTTTCATTTGAGCTGCTACTATTGCTCTTTCTTCAACCAAGCTCCTAGTAGTAGAAAATGGACTAGGCCAATTTCTTCTCTCTTCATTACTTCTGTCTTCAATATTAGGTTGAGGCATTTGTTGAGAAGCTGAGGATTGTTTATCTTTAGACTTAAAAGGAAGAAACATGTGCAACCTACCTTAGTGCTATTGCATGAAACCTATCTTTGTTCACTATTATTCTAGTCTTGAATTTGGTTTTGGGTAGCAGCATCTACTTCCATTGCATCTTTCTTTACAGCTCCATAATTATGATTTTGTGTTTGTTTTTGTTGTATATTTTGTTGATTAACTTCACTAGTTGATGTACTAGTTCAACAATACAAAGAGTTCCATCACCCAAATGGTATTCTGCATTTGAAGGAATTTCTTTATCCCTACAAGATCCATCTAAATGATTACTCATTCCTTCATTGTTGTTAGGTCTACCCTTGGCATTTGTCATAGCTTCCTTATTAGAGTCATCATCTAAAGAATTTCTTTCTTTCTTAGACTTATACTTTTCCTCAAATTGGTTGAAAAATCTCTACAAGAAAGTGATTCACAACAGTCTAATACATGTGACTAATTTCAATGGGGTGTTCTGGTTCGCCACTAAAGATAAGGATTCCCTTTGTGCACTATTACCTAGAGACATAGCGGCATGGTTTGGTCCAATCATTTGCATTCTCTGAGCTATTAGTTGATGAGATGTTGCTACCCATCCTTCAAGGATCTTATCAAGTTGAAGAATTCTAGTTCTCTATCCTTGTGTACCATTTCACTAGGTTGATGCAACACTTATATCTTCTTTTTTAACCCTTTTCATAGGTTAGCAAGATCGCAACTCTAATACCACCATAGTAACTTCTACTAAATGCACAAGTAACAAACACAAAACACTCCAACAACAATTATACTTTTCTATATTTTTTATAATTTTCTACTAAACATACATTCAAAGGGAAGTCTAGCAATCTAATATAACTTATTGGGTACTCCTAGCTACCTATATACTAATTGCTATGTACTACTCCTAAGGGTTTTTGTTCCCAAGATGATAGGTTCATGTCTGATGGGTTTCATCTCCAACACACCTAGATGTTGTAGCAATACCACTAACACTAAAACAAGAGTTGAATGTTTGTTAATTTTCCAAAAAATCCATTCTCTTCTACCTTATTCTCTATTTCATAGACCCATCTCCTAGTGATCATAAATCATAGGAAATTAGTTCAGAAACAGTGGCAACTAAGTAGCAATTAACTTCCTCAAACATAGGTAGCAAATTGAACAACATTCCTCAAAACTATCAATCCACAATCATAGGCAATTACTCCTGAATTGGTGGCAATTAATTAGTCAGTCCACCCCTCAATTAGTGGTGCTAATTGATAGGCACTAAAGACTCAGTTGTTGCTTAACTAGAAGACACAAATACTCAACCATTTCTCAACTAGAGGACACAAGAACCAACTAGACAATGTGTATCCTACGCCTTAGTGCTATTAGGTCTCAAAATCGTAGGTCCACAATCTTAGAACTTTGTCTCACCTTTAGGGCTGGGGGGGTTGTCTTCAAGAAGGTAAAGGGGGACTTCATTAACAAATTGAGGATGGTTGAAGGCCTATAATGAGTAGGTAATCTCTCCTACTCTTTGGGCTCAACTTAAACCTAGGAGGGTGTTCCTAGAGTCTCTCTAATAGGTTATTACATATATAATAATCTAGCATGACTATAACAATTTGCAACTATATCCATACCCAAATGTACACTTGACCCCTATAACTATCACTAGGTCAAGATCAACTAGTTGTTTTTGACCTCTATATAACTGATAACACACCTTGCACATGAACCTATATATTTTGGCTTCATTTTAATCCGTAAAGATAGTTTCATTTATCATTTTATACAGTGGCAATGTGTAGGCATGCATGTTCCAATTCTCTAATGATTTCACCATTTTGGTATTCTTCAAATGTTTTTTAGTTTGTATTATTGAACCATGAACAACATGTGTAATTCCTATTCCTACTTCCTATAACTACTGGTGACAGATTTTATTGTTTTTAATGTGTGTGTGGAAGGTCTAAGTCTTCAAAACCAGTGCCTTATTGGGTCACTGAGTGATATCCAACCATTAAAACAACAAACAAGAAGTTGCAACAAAGATATGACACATTAATCACATCTGCTTAATGATCCTTCTCTAAACTCATAAACATTCACACGCAACAAAGAAGAGACCAATACACATAATGGTTTGCATTGATTTAAAGTGTTATGACATTCATTTGATTTGTGTTACAATCACACCAACAAATGTGGTGAAGGGAAAATTTCAAATAGCAAGGAACCTATCATACCCTACTATTTAAAGCCTTCCAAAATGCCAATAATTAGCCAAGGAGACATATGGTTACAAATATTTGCTTCAGTAGCTATCTCTCTGCAAGTTTTGAACAAATAGCTCTAATGGCAGATTGACAAACAAATTTGGAACCCTAGAATGCCTTGCATGTGTGTTCTAAGAAAACCTAGAATGACTAACCCCTTGAATGAACACCAATTGGAGTATATAGATTTGTCATGTCTTAGAGTCTAGCAACTCAAGGGAGCCCTAGGATTGTGAAAACATTGGAAGATTTGAGGAAACCCACAATACCCTACTCATAGTTGTCGATTCTCTAACATTCACATCCCAAAATGGATGAAAGGAGCCTTTAAAATATCCTTGCATTTATTATGCCTCTGGATCTAGTGTGAAACAACATGAGGAAGCTTGAGAAATGTGCTACAAATGAGATTTGGACATGGCTTGAGTTTATTGGGTTCTAGAACATTAATTGTTGCATTAACTAGGACATGGGTCAACCTCACCTCTATCACCTTTAAGTTCATGCCATTTGAATTAAATTGTGGTTTTTGGGCACCTTATCTAGTCATTGTAGGGGTATTGGCTCACTAATGGCATTATGGGCATTGCAAGAGGGAAGGTGGGATGTACTGGAGACATTTGTCATGCTATTGTTCATTGGCGCCCTTTTTGCAATTAAATTTTCATTTTATTTGTCCTTTACCTACTATGTTAGAGTTTTTTGCTCTTCATGAACCATGTCGCATTGTTGGTAAAATGATGAACTTTTGAACCATGTCGCATTGTTGATAGAATGGAAAACTTTTGAACTATGTTGTGCTTTCACATGGTTTGCGAACTCATGAACCATACAACATTTAAAACTTAGCCACTATCTCCTCCTCCCTCTTTGTTTCATTTTGTCAATGATTCGGCAAGTTCCAAAACCTATGAACTCACCGATACCCCTTCACACACTGTCTTCAAGTTGGAGCCTTTGGCCTCTGTGGAACCATGTCAAAGGTTTTTAAGGTTCTTGAACATTAAAAAAGTCCAACACCAATACTTAGTCTTTTTTGCTTTATTTCATTTGGAGATTTGGACAACCTTTGCATTGTTAGGGTTTGGGAGTATTGAGGAAATCATCCCTTAAGGTAGGCAGATGGGGGGAAGTTTGATGAACCGATAAGTATAGAGAAAATTTGGACTTCTAGCGGGAAGCATGATGAGAGGGGGGATTTTGGAAGTTTAACTTCAAAGGGGAATGCAAAGGGATTAGCAAATTTCAAAGGGTTGGGGAAGGTATGAAGGGAATGCCAAGTCCAAAAGTCCAAACAATAGAAAATTTTTAGAGAGCGAGGGATCATGATATCAGGTTTTACAAGTATGGTACTCTAGGAAAGGAATGTTCGACAATTTGACACGAAAGACTTAAAAACTTTTAAAGATGATGGATTGGGAGGTTGGGGCTAAGAGACAATAGGGTTAGATATGCAAAAGGGAAGGGACTCAAGAAAAATTTGACATGGTAGGATTGAATCCCAACAAGTGCTATTGCATGAAACCTATCTCTAGTTGAAACTCTATTATTCCAGTCTTGAATTTGGTTTTGGGGAGCAACATCTCTTTCCATCACATCTTTCTCTACAACTCCATCATTATGATTTTTTCTTCTTTTTTGTTGTGTATTTTGTTGACCATCTTCACCCTCTAGATCTACTTGTTCAACAATATGAAGAGTTCCATCACCCACATGGTATTTTGTATTTGAAGGAATTTTTTATCTCTACAATATCTATTTGAATGATTTCTCATTTCTTCATTGTTGTTAGGTCTACCCTTAGCATTCGTCATATCCTCCTTATCAAATTCATTATATGAAGAATTCATTTCTTTCTTTGACTCATCCTTTTCCTTAAGGTGGTTGAAAAATCTTCGCAAAAAAGTGACTCATAGTAGTTTGGTACTCATGACTGATTTCAATGGGGTGTTCTAGTTCCTTGTTGAAGATGAGGATTCACATTGTGCACTATTACATGGAGTTATACTAACATGGTTTGCTCCATGCATTTGCATACTCCAAGTGAGGAGATTGATGAGCTTTTACTTCCCATCATTCAAGGATCTCATCAAGTTGAAGAATTCCAGCTCTCTATCCTCATGTACCATTTCCTTGGGTTGATGTAGTACTAATATCTGAATTTTTTTTTGGAACCCTTTTCACAGGTTGGCAAGATCACAGCTTTGATACCACTATAGTAAACTATACTAAATGCACAAATAACAGACACAAAATACTCTAGCAACAATTATACTTTTTATATTTAAAAAAAAAAATCTACTAACAACATACATTCAAAGGTAAGTTGACGAATCTAATACAACTTACAAGGTACTCCTAGCTTGCAAACTCTGTACTAGCTGATATGTATTGCTCTTGAGGGTTTTTGTCCCCAAGATGATAGGTTCATGCCTAAATGTTTTTGTTTCCAATGCACCCAACAGCTTTAGCAATACCATGAACACTAAAATAAGAGTTGAGTGTTGGTTAATTTTCCAAAATGTCCCTTCTCTTCTGCCCTATGCTTCATTTTATAGACCCAGATTCTAGCAAATATCAATTGTAGGAAATTAGTCCATAAAAGGCGGTAACTAACTGACAATTAATTCCATCAAATGTAGGCAGATAATAGAACAAAACTCCCTCAAAACTGTCAAACCACAATCATAGGCAGTTACTCCTAGATTGGTGGCAGTTAACTGGTCAATCCACCCTCAATTACTGGTGTTAACTGATAGGCAATGACGACTCAGCCACCGCTTAACTGGAAGACACAGATACTCAGTCGCTACTCAACTGGAGGACACAAGACTCAGCTGCCTTATTCCTAAAATGCAACATATATTTATAACTGAAAACCAAAACTAACTACTATACTATCTAATTGCTAATCCTCCACTGATAGTCCATTCTCTAAATAGCTGTGGATTGAAAAAGGGTACATGACAGTGTGTGGAAACAAATATGAAAACGTTGAAGTCCCATGATTGGACTTTTGTTTAAGGATCCATATCCACAAGCATCAAGTTAGAGCTACATTGTAAATTGGACATATATTATTCATGAATAAAAAGCAAGGAGGACAAATAAGCTCAAGAATTATAGTAACTAAATCATATACACTTTTTGGACTGAAATCACCCCAAGAAGATTTCTAAAAGGGGGGCTATGCATCAGTCAAGAGGTGATTTCACTGACATGGGGACTGTAACTAATTCCAGGACAAATCATCCCGAGCAAAAAGGGTAAAAGTCCAACAGTTTCACCTCAGCAATATCTGCAAGGAGGTTTGCCCCACCCAATTGGGTGTTGGGCTGTTTGCTTAAAGGGCAACATTAGGAAAAGCATAAATAAAATCATGAACACATCTAAGAGAATTGTTATGAGTCCCATCTTCACCAATCCTTGGTATCATTACACAGTAACAAACCAGGGCAAGGTTCTCTGTGTGAATAAATCACAAGTGTTTTGGTAAAGGACCCTTATGAATATCCATCAAAAAACTCCTGATAAAACTTGAAAAACGGAAAATGTGAGAAAACTATTGAAGAAACAAAATTATGCTCTTTTTGTAATCATGCCACCCAAGGCTGAACTTGTTTCCAAAAGGATGCACACTTCTTCACTATAAATCTCCACAATACTAACCTTCACAATGTCATCTCCTTCACAGATAAAAGTTTAATTCAAATGCAGAATTGTGGGAACAATGTAAAACCTCGATCACACAAAAAAATTGCTAAGAGCATTATAATGATATCCAGATCCCACAATTAGGGAACATAATTACAGAAATCCTGAATCCCACTGCTAGAAGAGGACAAATAGCCTTACACTGCAGCAGCAATAACTCACGACAGATAAATTCCATAGAATCGGGCAGTCAAATAACAAAATTCCAGGGCATAATCTAAAAAAATACCATAGACATAATTTCAACAAAAAACCAAATGGATTTATTGAAATGGTGATCTTTGGGATCAAAATCAAATCTAGCTCATAGAATGGAGCTCATACATGCTGCTTATGTATACGGGTTCTTAACCAAAAGACCAAATGAGGGTGGTCTTCAGTGAGGCGCCTGCTTTTTTGTTTATTCACATGCAAACCTACAGACATGGATTCAAGTATACCAAAGAATTGGCAATAATTGAAATCAATACTGATAAAAGCATTGTAACTTAAAAAGACAGATATATAGACAAAAAATGAAAACAAAATAGGAAGAGAGAATTGATGTTACTAAATGATACTCTTTTTGGATTGAAAGAGAGTATTGAAGACAGATATATTGTAACAGGGGACACCCATCTGTCCACAAGTGATTAAAGTGACTTGGGTACTATAACTAATTGCAGGAGGAATAACCCCAGTCCTAAGAACGATGAACAGCCAACAATCTCATCAATGTGTACTCAGCAAAGATTTTTCCCCACACAATTGGGTGTCATGCTGTCAGCTCAAAGGAAAAACTTGGGAACAACATAAAAGAGGTTTTTCACAACCTCTAAGAGAATTATTATGAGTTCCATTCCAGCCAATTCTTGGTGTCAATACACTGTACTAAGTCCATGAGTGTGTATGACTAAATAATAAATAATATTTGGTATCCTGCTGAAATCCCCAGTTTGGTCTTTTGGTGGTGGACTTATATCAGTAGTCAAATGAGATGAGCTCAACTGGTAAAAGCATTGGGTCTTACAGTGTGTGACTCCAGGTTGAAATCTACTTTGAAATTGGGTAAGGAACAACATCAAACTCACAAGGTGTTTGAAATGGCATAAAATACAACATCCATCGCTGGTTATTTAAATTGGGTAAAACACTACATCTATCTGATTTAATGCATCCCAATGCAACATCCAACTCACAAGGTGTTTGAAATGGGATAAAATACAACATCCAATTTGCTGGGTATTTTAATTGGGTAAAACACAGCATCCATCTCATTTAATGCATCCCAATACCCCTCAATGTATCCCTTTTAGAAAATTTACCAAATTTTAAACCAAAAAAATGGTTATAAATATCCACCAAAACAAGCAAACTGATTTATCTTGAAAAAAGAGAAATAGAGAGAATTGAAGTAGCAAAATAAAACTGGAATTCTGATCTAAACTTAACCTCACAGAATGTAACTTGACCTTCAGGACAGAAATCTCGCTGAAAACATTTGTCCATCATATGGGACTCCATCTTATTGAAGTCCTTCCCTAAATGGAGTTCAGTAGGTTTCACAGTCACGGTGGATTAAAGTTTGCCCTTTCCAACATAAATGGCCCAAGGAAATCAATTTGACCTTTCGGTAAAGGGCCCATATGAAAATTCACCAACAAATGCACAACAAATTTCGAAAAATGAAGAGAGAAAGAGAGTAAAAGTAACAAAATCTTACTCTCTTTGGACTGGCACCACCCTTAGCTGAACTCCTTGCCAACAGATCACACACTTCCTCATTGTAAATCTCCAAAACACTAACCTTCACAATCTCATCTCCCTCGTCCATGATATGATGCAAGGCCCTATAAGCAATACCACCTTCTTTCATATCCCCAAACATGGTATAACTTTTCCCTGATCCTGTGGCTCCATACAGTACGATAGTACATTTTCCTCCACTCTTCACTCCTTCCACTCTTGTTTTTATATACTTGTCATAGAATGTTTGCAACGCCTCTTCACTCCATGAAATCCCGTCTAGGCTAAAGTCCATGTGCTGTCCTGATTCAGATTTTATTCTTATACCCTTGTTGTCAGCTAATTGAATGACAAACCCATTGTTTAGGGTGTTTTGCCTGAGTCTGCCAATTACTTCCACTGGATGGTCTTCTTTTTTCCATTGAATTTTGCCCCCCATTGCTGGAAAAGGTCGCTTCTGATACTGGTTTCTCCAGCCACTTTAGTTTTCCTTCTATTGTACTAGTATTCATTCTATTCCAGTTCTTCGATTGATTTTTCTTTTGTATTCCGATTCAAATCAATAGATCCGTTGGGAGAAGTTTGACATGACCCCCACGATGCAAATATCATGGTCCCCCAGGAAAATTATGATGGACCAAATTTAGAAGTTTCCCCCTCTTGTGAATTCAACCGTGTATATTGTTAGAGAGAGACTATATTATATGTATGCCTCCACCTAAAGAAAGGTTTTCTTTCTAGAATCTAACGCATCTTAGAGATATCCGTGAGTCGATGGGGACGTTTTTTGTAATTATTATCACCATTTTGGTAGTCTTACTCATCATCATCTTTTTGTTAGTAGGTATATGTGACAAGCCACACAAAAAACATACGGGTTGTGGAAGTGGAAGTGAAATAATTCTTTTAATTTAAATTATAGAATGTGCATTTCTCAAATCCCTTTGTAAACTCTAATTTTTAAAAATACTATTTTGAATTATTATGATTTAATGTATTATTATTATTTCTAGATAGATTAGTTTGGATTTTGCTAGGGGCTTTATGATTACTATTATTTATATTCAAAGTTATAATATATTTAATAAGAAAAGTAATAAAAAAATATAAATGTTAAAATATGTCTTTAAAGTAATATTGAAATAATAAATTTATATTCTATTTTCACACAATTTTTTATTTATCATGATTAGTTGGTGTCTCCTCTCAATGAATTACATATTCTTCCATATACACAAGTATTTCTAGAACACCATCCATTGGCATATTGCTTTGAAATATGGTTGATAGAGGCATAAATCATAGACTAGAGCACATGCCTTCATGACATTAAGCTTGATGAATTAAACTACCATAAAATACTAGCATGGAGAAGTTATTCTCCACTTCTACATGACCATTTCAATGGGTGATATGAAAACCCACCAACACTTTGCCAATGAAAAATCATACTATAAAGCCCACAAAATGCCTACTTGTTGACAAAGCTCCTCCATTTTATAATTCGTATATATTAGACTTGTAGATAAATTTAGACTCTTCCTTCTCTTACTCTATTGCTTCCTTCCACTCACTTAGCTCCATTACATTCCTTTGCAAACTTGTGACCTCCATGTCACTAAATTATTTTGGTATGAAAATTTTAAACAAACAAACCCTTAGGTCTATTTCTTGTCTATATTCCCTTCTCTCCTAAGACTCTAAGAATGAACGTTGGCACCTCTTCATCCTTAGTGAAAAATGTTATGAAGACGATAATCCTAGACTACATCATTATACTTGAAGCCCTTGCCTTATTTCATACTTTGCTTGATGGCCATGCCTATAAATACCAATGAACCTCTACCACCTACAAGAAAACCATCAAAGAGAACAAGCATCCAAACCTAGATTGCAACAAGATATAGCAAATAACACTATATAGAGCCATAAACATATATGTGAGGGAATTTTAATTCTTATGTAAAATCATAGACACCTTGTGTTTGCCAGGGTAGAAATAGGCTCCAATCAATTATAGAATAATGAAATGCATGATTACCAAGTCTACAATCAATATCAAAAGAGACCATTGTATTGATTTTGTAATTAATGTTATATTAAAGCATCTTCTTGTAGAAAAACTCTAACAAAACTAGAATGCATTGGATACTAAGATTGCCCATCCAAAATTGTTGAGTTCACAATAGGATCATGGTGGGTGTTGTGTTGAAATGAAAAAGACAACTGAGGGGGGGTGAATCAGTTGTAGAAAATTAAACCTTCAAAACCCTCAACAGTAATCAGATCCACATGCATTCATTAACTCTTATTTTTTTTGAATGATTAAACATGAAATGCACATACTAGAAACTGAAATCACAACACCATACATAAGAGAACACCAGATTTACGTGGAAAACCTAATGAGGGAAAAGCTGTGGTGAGGATTAGCTCACAATATAAGTAATAACAAACCGATACAAAAGGGCTCACTGTCAAAATAGGACATATTGTCTAAAAGGCTCACTATTAGGGCTCACTACCACAAAAATAAATACAAGAAGATAGAAGAAGAATGTTACATAGAGAACACTTCTCAATGCAATAAGGAATCCACCATAATTGCTCACACACTATCACAGTCACACATGAATGATTTCAGATGCCTTCAACTCACTACTTTTAGGAACCTTAACATTGAAATTCGCACTACTCTGCTCAAATTCGCATCACACACATCACTCACATCAATCTCACATCTATCTTGCTTGTTACTTCTTTCATCTCTCGACTCACAACAACACCATACATATTTATATTGATCTCAACCTCAAAAACCTTTTCCAATATTGACAACTAGTCGTTATACATACAAATTCAAAATAGGTTGAAACCTAAACATTCCTGTGGTGGATAGGAACGAAAGGTGACCTACATAAACCCTTGATTAGGACCCAAATAGATCCCAACACACTTCAACATGCTTATACAAGCTTTGCATGTAATGTTAAACATAAGGTCAACCAACACTTATGCAAAACACCATAAACATTAAGTACACGCTTCCTTAATTCAATCTAAAACTTTTGAACAACATAATTCACTTGAACACGGTCTAGAATAATCCATGAACTACTTAAGATTCATTAAACACTTCATCCAAGCTCGCATCATACAAACACTTCAACTCAAAACAACCGGTAACCCTTATCTGCATATTGATAAATGAAACTCACTATGTACTACACCAAATCAAGTAAAAACTTGAATATAGAAAGATACAAGAATTATAAACAACTTCCAAAATCCTCACAATTTGAAGCCAAACAATAGAGAAACATATAGCAAATATATTTCTCCCAGACTACAAAAAAAATCATTGAAAGATTAGCTCACACACTAGTGAAATAATCTCGCACTGTACAATGATCTAGAAACCCAGATTTTGAATATAGCAACCTCTAACAACTTTGAATAACCTGTAAGATCCACATAGGCATAACATCAACATAGAAAAACCATGAAACACAATATTGGAGCACACTATGAACACTTGCACAACACAAATTACTTTATTTATCAAATTTTCTCAAAAGCACTTGGAAACCAAGTACCTAGACATCATCTCAACTCATTACTTCATTCCCACTCATCTTCAGACTCTACAACAAAAAGATAGATTCATGTACTCACAACACTTCCTCAAGGTCTCAACTATACATGCACAACTTGTTTTCCTCTTTTTCATAATTTTCTTAATATCCTCGACATCTTCATCCCATAGTTGACATTAATGACAACACCAGTCAGTAGACTACTTGTTGACATCAATGACAACACCTTCATACTTGCAACAATCTCCCACTTTGTCAATGATGGCAACACAAGATGTAAAAATCCACCAAAGACAACACAACAACTTTGAATACACTTCCTTTTCTCCCCCTGAATGATTTAACAATATACACAACTTTCTCTCCTTAATACCTTGCACTTTTTCACATGATACTTTCTCCCCATTTGACATCAATGGCAAAGGATATAATGTTTTTCATTGTTCTCCCCCTTTGACATTGAACCAAAATACCTGCTCTGAATACTTCCCCTTAGGAGTACACCCAAATAAATCAACAACTCAACAACAATGACAACACATGACACTACCTACTCCCCCTGAGAGGTAGCCACCAACATCAGTCTAGAAAGGAGATAGATCCATAGATCAACTAGACTGATGCACCTCCATATGCATCTAGTTCAAGAAAGGAGGGGCAATAACCCCCAACTTCTCCTGGAGATACTCAAAAGTATCTTTAGGAATAGCCTTAGTAAATATATCAACAATCTAATCCTTTGTAGGAACATACTCAAGCTTCACTTTATTCTCCATAACCCTCTCTCTCAAAAAGTGATACCTAATAGATATATGCTTTATCCTTGAATACATCACTAGATTCTTTTAAATGTTAATTGCACTTGTATTATCACAAAAGATAGATATAGGCTCGGCATATACAACTCTAATGTCCTTCAATGTCTATCTCATCCATAAAACCTATGTGCAACATGATGTCATTGCAATATACTTAGCCTTGGTGGTAGATAAAGAAACTGAATCATGTTTCCTACTCAAACATAACACCAATCTACATCCAAGAAAGAATGCACCACCACTTGTACTTTTCTCTTCATCAACACAACCAACCCAATCTACATATGTATAAGAACTTAATGTGAAATCAGTATCCTTAGGATACCACAAGCCATAATCTGGAGTGCCTCTTAAGTATTTGAATATCCTCTTCACTGCTACAACATGTGTTTCTTTAGGATCTTCTTGAAATATAGCTACAAGACAAACTGCATGTGTGATATATGGTCTAGTAACAGTTAAATATAGTAGTCCACCAATCATAGATCTACACTTCCTCTAATCAGCCTTAGATGAATCAACATCTTTACTTAGTTTACAACCAGTCACCATAGGAGTACATACCGGTTTGGAGTCATCTATTCCAAACTTCTTCAACATCTCTTTAACATACTTAGACTTTGAAATGAATATCCCTTTATTTTTTTGATTAATTTGTAGCCCAAGAAAGAAATTCATCTCCTCAAACATTGACATTTCAAACTCTTTCTGCATTTTCTTTGCAAACTTCTTACACATAGCCTCATTTCCACCAAAGATAATATCATCCACATATACTACTATCAGGATTCTATCTTCCTCAATTTTAAAGTAAAGATTACTATTTGTGGTGCCCTTGCTAAATCCTTGATGTAACAAATATTTTTCCAATCTTGCATACCAAGATTTGGGAGCTTTCTTCAATCCATATAGTACCTTCTTCAACTTACATACCATATTTGGTTGATCTGACAGCTAAAAGCCTTTTGGTTGTTCCATGTAAACCTCTTTTTCCAATTCACAATTCAAAAAAGCAGACTTCACATCCATCTGATAAACCTTAAAGTCTTTACGTGTTGTAAATTCCAAAAAAAAATTGATAGCTTCCATCCTAGACACAGTAAAAAAATTATCTTCAAATTCTATACCTTCTACTTGTGAGTAACCCTTACACACAAGTTTTTCCTTATTTCTTACTACTCCATTCTCATTTAGTTTGTTCATGAATACCCATTTAGTTCCAATTATGTTTTTGTTTGCTGGTCTAGGAACCAATTCCCAAGTCTAATTCTTTTCTATCTGCATAAGTTCTTCCATTGCCTTCATCCAATGTTCATCTTTACATGCTTCACTCACTATTTTAGGTTCAAATTTAGAAAGTAAACACAAATTTACCTCAACTTTAGTAGCTTTGCTTCTTTTCAATACACCTTTCCTCTTGTCTCCAATGATTTGATCTTCAGAATGATTCTTTTGCACATACTTAGGGGTTTTAGGGGTCTTCTTTGAAGCTTCTTCCTCTTCATTTTGCACTTCTTTTTCATCACATTTTTCTTCTTCTTCTTTGCAATTAGGTTCATTTGACACATATCCATCTACTGCAATAGAATTCTACAAGTTTTCATCAACTTTAACATTTGCACTTTCAATTATCTTTCTCAACCTTTTGGGGCTCCCCATTCCAAGGATGTTGTCCCCGCTTCTGGAGTTGTTCCTATTGTGGCAATGGACAGTCTGCCTGCTTTTGAAAAAGATGTCTTCTCCTCGTACTATTGTCCTTTCCCCTAGGGAAAAGACTAATGGAATCTCTGGGAAGTTTCCCTTCTCTCTGACATTTGGGCTTAATTCCTTTTTTTCGGAGGAAGCTGCTACTTCCTATGTGGACAAGTTGGTGGGGTCTAACTCGCCAACCCAGACTAAAAGAATCATGGAATCTGCTTCTTGCTTGGTTACTAGTTGGGAAGTCGATGTCCTTGAGGCCCTTATGTTGAAGGCGATGGATAACCTCAAAATGGCTTTGGTTGGAAAGTTCTTGGTGTTTAGGCCAAATATTGAACTAGTTCATCAATGGGCTGCTTCCACCTAGAACCTCAAAGGTAGTGTCACCATAAACGCCATGCCTTGAGGTATTTTTCTGTTCTCTTTTGTGGTCTATGAGGATATGTTGAAAGTTTTAACTGAAAATCTTTGGGCCTTTGACCTGGGCTTTAAAAACTTTCTTTCTCTTTGTAAATGGAAACCAGGTTTTGACCCATCGGCTGATTTGAGAGTGTTTGAGCCTACTTGGATTCACCTTTCGGGGCTTCCCTTGGAGTTTTGGGAGAAAAGAATTTTACAAGGTATTGCTAACTCTTTCAGGAGTCTATTGGCCATTGATAAAATCACCCAGGAGAGATATAGGCTTGTGTATGCTCGTATCTATGTCAATGTTGTTAATACGATTCTTCCCTCTTCTGTTTTGCTTAAGTCTAAGTTTGGAAACTGAAGCCAACCCCTGGAGTATGAAAATGCTTGCCTCTTTTGCCAACATTGTAAGAGGTTTGGTCACCTTATTGACTCTTGTGTGGGTCTGGGTGAAAGTTTAAAATTTAAGGGTAAGAGGTCTGAAGGTGACATTTCACCTAAAGACATGGACTCTAGTGTGCAACCTTCTATTGTGTCCCCCTAGAAGGTGTCCATTCCCCTTCTGAAGGATAATGTTTATGAGTGTTAGTTGTTCCTCATGTTGAAGCTTAGGAGGCTAAGGTCCAAGTTTAGGATCCCTTGTTGGGATGGAATGTCCAAGTTCTCAAGGCTAATGAGCTAACAAAAGGTACTATGGAAGTCTTGGAGGAGGGAGAGTATCTTCTTCAAGAAACAACTTCATCTCTGGAGGAGTTGAATCATGTCTCCTAATTTGGTGTTCAAAATCTAAATGATTCGCTGGCCATTCTCGGATTCCCTCAAGGATCAAGTTATAAGGAGGATGAAGAGGGATGGTCACAAGCTACCACAAAAAGCAAAAATAAAAAGAAACCAAATGTTGGAGGGGGCAATAAGGTGGGAAGACGCTCCCAAAAGGAATCAAGATTGAAAGACACTGTAAGGGATGTGACTGCTGGAAAATAGAAAACCTTAGATTCGATCATGGGATCGAAGCCCAAGAAAAACTAGTTTGGGAGCTGATAGATGTTGGGAGGTGAGGGTGCTTTTGTTTTTAATGAAGTACGTCTCTTGGAATATTAGGGGACTTAACAATCCATATAAATTTTTTTTGGTTAAATCCTGCATCCTTGATAATAAAGTTGATGTCCTCCTTTTACAAGAAACGAAGATGAAGAAAGAAACTTTCAAAAAATCTATTGTTAGTTTCTGGCCTGGAGCTAGTTTTCTTGTTTGTGAAGCTGAAGGAGCGTCAGGTGGTATTGCTACCCTCTAGAATCCCTCTAAATTGAAAGGTTCTTTACGATCAACTAGTAAGAATCACCTTGAGATTACCTTGGAAGATCTTGGCTCTCAAGAGTCTTGGAATCTTGTAAATATATATGCCCCTAATTCTATCAGAGACACAGTTTTGTTGTGGAAACAACTTAGTGAAGCTATTTCTGAAAGGTGTGATGAACATTGGATGTTGGGAGGGGACTTCAATTCTCCCCTTCTTCCTTTAGAAAATTCTAGAGGATTGGATGATTACTCGGATAGTATGATGGAGTTTGTTGAATTATTCAACTCGGTGGGTCTGATTGATATTCCTCTCCAAGGCACTAAATTTACCTGGTCCAATAGGAGGAATGGGAACCATTTAATTCAAGTTAAACTAGATAGATTCTTGATTTCTAATAATTGGGATATCTCCCAATTCCTTTCTCTCTCTGCTCTTCCTAGGTATGGTTTGGATCATAATGCTTTGGTTCTGAAAAAACATGTGGATCATAATAAGGGCCCCTTCCCTTTTAGATTTGAAGCCATGTGGTGCACTCATCTAGATTTTGTTGCTTTATTTCAATCATGGTGGGAGGAACCCATCCTTGGAACTCCTATGTTTTGTTTGGCTGAAAAACTTCGCAGAGTTAAGCAAAAAGTGAAAGGTTGGAATAAGCTTACCTTTGGAAACATTTTTGAGTTAAAAAATGCTCTGGGAAAAATTCTAAAAGAGGTATAGGACAGTATGGAGTCTGGCTTGGTGGATAAAGATATTTGTGCAAAGGAAAGAGACCCGAGATCTCAATGGTATAAGATTAACAAAAAGGAGGAAATATTTTGGAAACAAAAGTCAAGAGTCCAATGGTTGAAGGAAGGGGATAGGAATCAAATCATTGGTTAAAGAGGGTGGTTCTATTGTTACAAATGAAAGAGAGATTGCCAGGGAAGCTTTTAACTTCTTCTCTTCTTATCTTTTAAATCTTGTCAATGACCCCCAGGTTAATGCTGATTTTCTTAATGCTATCCCTAATGTTGTCTCAGACTTAGACTTAAAGATGATGACTAATGTTGTTTCTTTGGAATAAGTCAAAAAGGTCGTGTTTTCATTTGGAGCTCTTAATGCCCCTGGTCCTAATGGATTTCCCCCTATCTTTTTTCAAACTTACTGGGAAATTGTCAAAAATGATCTCTTTATTGTTGCCAGAGACTTTTTTAGGTTGGGAAGGTTGTTAAGTAATCTGAATGCCACTTTTATAGCTCTTATCCCTAAATCTGTCAATGCCTCAGCAATGAAAGACTATAGACCTATTAGCCTTTATAATACGGTTTATAATTTTTTTTCTAAAATATTGGCATTTAGACTCAAACTAGTGCTTGGAAAAATGATAGCTCCTAATCAAAAAGGTTTTGTTTAGGGCATAAACATTCTTGATGTTGTTATCTCTACCCATGAGATAATCCACTCTTTGGAGCATTCAAAAAAGCCTGGGATGGCCTTCAAAATTGACATCTCCAAGGCCTATGATAGGGTCTCCTATCCTTTCCTCTTTGCTATTCTTGAGAAGTATGGGATTGATGGAAGATTTTTAAAGATGATTTCAGCTTGTGTTACTTCTCCTATGTATTATGTTTTGGTTAATGGTGTCCCCCAAGGCTTCTTCTCCTGTGGTCGTGGTCTCAGGCAAGGGGGCCCTCTTTCTCCATACTTGTTTATTATAGTTGTTGAAGCCCTGGGAAGGAATATTCAAAGGTTGGTAGATGTGCAAGCTCTTAAAGGTATTAAGGTTTCTTCCTCTCTCAGGCCTAATTCCCATCAACAATTTGTTGATGATAACCTGTTGGGAAATCTTCGGTGGGGGAAGCTAGCTTATGGAAACATATACTTAATGATTATGTTCTTGTTTATGGTCAGTGCATTAACTATGACAAAAGCAAAGTTTACTTTTTCAACACTGATCAATAGATAAGGGATAGAGTGAAAATAATTCTGGGTTGTCAAGAAGCTGAGTTATCTGATACCTACCTGGGGCTTCCATTTTTTTCCAAGAGATTAGAAAATAATTACGGGAACCAATTATTAGAAAGGATTCAACATAAATTTCTAAGATGGAAGGGGAAGTTGCTAAGTTTGGTAGGTAAAATCTAAATCCTTAAAGCCTCTCTTCAGAATATCCCAATGTATTATCTTTCTTTGTTTAAAATTCATGCTCATATAGGGGAGAATATAGAACAAATTCAAAGGAAATTTCTATGGTCAGGAACAAAGGAAAAAAATGGACTATCTCTTGTTAGTTGGGATAAATTCTGTAGGCCTAAAAGGTGTGGGGGGTTAGGGATGCAAAGAATTCATATGCTAAACAAAGCCTTAACTGCTAAAATTGGATGGAATCTTCTAGAAGGCTCTAAAGATTGGGTCAATTTTTTCCAAGCCAAGTACTTGAGAAACATGAATTCTAGTTGTTTCCTGTCTCAATTAGATCTTCCTCCTGGTTCTGCCTTATGGAACCATCTTATCAGATTAAGGAATGTACTGAAGTTGGGGGCAAGGACGAGAATAGGGAATGGGATTAACATGAATTTTTGGAAGGATCCTTGGATTGAGAATGCCACCCTATCTGATTGTGAGGATATGAATTCCCTAAAGTGTAGCCTCCAAAGAATTTGTGGCAAAAAGGTGACTGATTATATAATCTAGAAAGGGGAGGAACCAAAATGGAAGGGGTTTGATGCCTTGTTAAGGAGAATTAATTTGTGGGGTCAAAGACAGTTGAACTGGGATCCTCTCCTCATCAACTTGCACAATTTGATTGGGGAGGTGAAGTGGTTTGATAGAGGACAGGAGGATGAATGGCTCTGGAAAAGCAGCTCCTCAGGTTGTTTCTCAGTTAGAAAGACCTATGAAGACTTGGAGAGGATCCAAGATGTTGTTCTTAATTCTCTTTGGAAAGTGGTGTGGCTTAAGAATTTGATTCCTAAAATTAATTGTTTCTGGTGGACTGTTTCCCATGGATATATCCTCACCATTGATAACATGGTTAAGAGAGGGTTCCATTTGGTTAATAGGTGTTCTCTATGTAAGCATGAGGAAGAATCAATAACTCATTTGTTCTTCCATTGCAATTATGTGAGGGAAGTGTGGTCCATGGTTTTGCAGTTGTTGTCTTTGGAGTGGGTGTTTCCAAACTCTATGAAGTTGTTTATCAAAGGATTGTCAAACTATCCTTTCTCTCATAATGTTATTGTGGATTTGTGGAATCAAGTTCCCCCTTTTGTTACATGGGGGCTATGGAAGGAGAGAAATAATAGATTTTTTAGAGAAGTGGAGAGAAGCAGTGGGGAGGTGTTTCAAATAATTAGAACTCAAATTAAGGAAAATATTGAGGCAAGCAGACATAGCTTCTCCAACTCCTGGCCGAACTACAAGGAGATGAGAATAAAACAAAATTGGGGTATAAGTAGAGACTTAACCAATCTAAACTAGTCTTAGATGCTTAATAGGATGGGTATTGTCTAGAGTCCTCCTCTGAAAGATTGGGCGAAGTACAACTTTGGCAACTGCTCAAAAGGCAACCCAGGTCAGGCTGGAGCAGGTGGCCTAGTGAGAAACCAAACTAGTGACTGTATAATGGCTTTTGGAGTGAACCTTGGTATATGCTCTAACAACAAAGTAAAAGCTATGGCTACTCTTGGCACCTTCAATTTCCTAAAGGATTTGGGTTTCAAAAATGTTATTATCGAAGGGGACTCAAAGTTAATTGTGGAAATTTTAAATGATGTTGTTGCACCCCCATGGGAAATAAAAATATTATAGACAAATGTAAACTAATCAAAAATTTATTTACTATCTGTCGAGTTCAACATGTGTATAGGGAAGGAAATAGAGTTGTTGACTGTGCAACCAATGTGGCATTGGGGTGTAGGGGTTGGACACAGTGGACAAATGGTAATCTGCCACCGCCTCTTAAAGATGTCATCCTCAATGAAAAGTTTGAAAATGAATATCAAATGTGTATCTGAAAAATTGGATGTTGGTGGGACGGGAGGGTACAAAGTGGTGCTATCGAGATTTCCTAGTAATGATGGCTTAAGGTGTATGTGCAGGTATAGGAGGATTCTCAAGGGAGATAATCTCTTTAATTTCTCGTTAAAGAATATGATCAAAAATCACATGCCAATATTGGTTTTGATAAAGGCTGTCATTTCAATATGTGTTGAAAAGCCCTCTGTCAATTATTCACGTATTTCTATAGAGGGAAATGGCAAGAAATTATTTATGGTTGTTAATGCTTCCAAAATTCATAATGCTTTTTAGGCTCCGGGAAATGTGAGGTTTTCGTCCCTAAGAAGAAACTTCTCGATTTGCAATTCTTTTGTGATTCTCTGTTTAGTTTGGGTTTCCAACGTTGGTTTCAATCAGGGAAGAAAGCAGTTTGCAAGGGAGAGCATGAAGTCTAGCCAGTCTCTACATAAGAACTTGCAGATGAGCAAGATGGGAGGCCTGAGAAAAAGAACTGAACCACCTAACTATCAAGTGTTGAAATAGAATGGCGACCTCTGGAGTATGTTTGAAAACGCGGGAATGACACCCTTCTTCCAATCCCTCAAAGGATATAATGAAAGTTTAATAGTGAAATTTACCAATTCTTGGAGGATAGGTTGGGTTTCTATAGGAGCTGTGAAATTTGAGGTTACTTCTCATTTCATAGCCGAGGCCATGGGGTTGCATAATTTTGGTTTGAAGGTTGCCAAAAAATGTGGAGTCGATTACCAAAGATTTGTGAATAATTTTTTGCATGATGGAGAAAATCTCAAGCAGTTCCAGAATGGGTATGCCATACTCAAACTTCCTCCTCCTTTTTCCCTTGTGAGTCTATTTTTTATGCACTATTTTACTCTATAAGGTTTATATATGTTTTTTCATGCTTATCACTTTCCTATTTTGAACCACATTAGACACGGGGAGCGCATAAACCTAACGTTTTACCTTCTTTCCTCAATGTAGCTGAATATAAAGAAAGGTGCAAACCCACTGCTCCACTAGGGCCTAATGCTTACTCTGTACAAATTTTCCCTTTCCCAAAATCCCCATGGTAATCCTCTTAATGCAAGAGTTGAGAACCCTAACCAGTCTGATGAGGACAATGTTGAACTGCGGAGGGAGGATAACCCTATGTTGTTGAACCCCTGGTTGTTAAACAACTTCCCCACAACCCTCCTACTGTTGTTGCAAGATGTTTGCTTATCCCTGCCAAGATCAACTCTTCAGTGGCTAATGTGTCAAACCCTTCCACCCCTCGGTCCTAGAAAAGTGAGGATTCAAAAAATTCCAACTTGTTGCTTACCAGAGCTACCCCTAAAAAGAGAAAACACTCTCCCCTACTACTTGAGCCCCCTAAAGCAAAGAAACCTAGAAGGGATGTCAATCCTAGTGAAGTTATTCATATTTTAGAGGATGTGAATCAAAAGGAGAAGGTCGAGGAGAATTTACAGGGACAGGGGAGTGGTGGTAGTGGTGGAAGAAGGTTCACTCGGCTGGCGAAGGTGGCCTCAAAAGAGATAAAGGGGAAAGAAAAAGTGTTTGTGGATGTGGAGGATATCCCGGGTTATGAGGAGTTCACGGCTTAGGAAGATGATGACTCAGAAGATTATGATTTTGAGGAAACTGCCTATGATATGGGGGAAGAATATTTGAAGGAGGAAAAAGATGAGGAAGAGGAGGAGCAATTGGAGCCGTCTAAGGAAAAGAATGAAACTGGGAATGAATAGGATGTTGGGCTTTCTGGTCTGGAGAATAAAAATGAAGAATTGAGTTTCTTTGATGAGAGTCACTAACAAGTTAATGAGGCGTGCGATGTCGGGAGCAGCCTTGGGAGAAGCAAAAATAACCAAAAAATTGAAGAAGCAGGGGAAATTTGACACCCTGAAATTGCTGGATGAAATAGAGGGACTTGACTGGCGTGAATATGCGGCTCTCTTAGGAGAGTATGGGGACCTGTTTAGGAAAGCCAGCTAATGGCTTGGTTTTTTGTTTTCCTGCTTTTTGATGGGTTTTTTGAATTATACCATTTTCTGGGACTGTTCATTAATTCTCTATAAGATTGGGTGGAATACCACCTGGTATACTATGGACTTAATTAATGGCCTTTGTAGCTCTAATTTAGCTGGTAGTAACTTTTTGTTTTTTGATAGATAATGGTTGGACTATATCGATGGTTTTTAATTTGGGCCTGCGTGCCAACTTGATGTTGTTTCTTGGTTTGGTTGGTGGTGTTGTTTCCCACCTTTACTGTTCTTTTTTATCTACTTTTGTTCCATGGGATCAAGTCCCTTCCTTGCTTATTCTATCAAAAACATTTGTAAGCTTTGCTTCTAATAGAATATCCAAGAAAGATACCTTCATCAAACCTTGCATCAAACTTTCCTAAGTTTTCTTCTTCTCTTTTGATGTAACATTTGCTTCCAAATGCTCTAAAGTACTTCACAATAGGAATCCTTCCATACCACAACTCATAAGGATTCTTTGTGTTGTTAGCTTTAGCTTGAACTATGTTAAGTATGTAAATAGAAGTATGAACAACTTCTCTCCAGTAGACTTCCAGTAGATTTGCATCTTTCATCATAGCTCTTGCAACTTCTTGAATAGTTATATTTTTCCTTTCAATAACTCCATTCTATTTAGGAGTTCTAGGGGCAGACAAATGCCTCTTTATTCCATGAACTTCACAAAACATGTTAAACTCATTGGAGGTGAATTTTCCATCTCTGTTAGACCTCAAAATTTTTATTTTCAAATCCATTTCATTCTCAACCATAGCTTTAAATTCCTTGAATTTATCTAATGCATTAGATTTCTCTCTAAGAAATGTAACCCATGTCATTCTAGAATAATCATCAATCAAAAGCATAAAGTACCTATCACCTTGTAGACTTCTCACCCTTGTAGAACTAAAAATATTTGTATGCACTAATTCCAGTAGTCCAGTAGTAGATTGTTCCTTTCCCTTAAAGCTACTCCTTGTTTGTTTTCCAAATTGACAACTCTCACAAACAACATTGATAGGCTTTCTGATTCTAGGTAAATCTCTCGTTGCATGAATTGAACTAATTCTTGCCAAATTATCAAAATTCATGTGACGTATCCTTCGGTTCCATAACCAACTATCATTAATCTAAGACATAAAGCAATGACCATTAACACCCTTAAGTTGATAGATGTTTCCATCTGTTCTCTTACCAGTAGCAATCATAGTTATGGACCCTTTCTGGATCTCACATGTTTCATCCTTAAACACAAGATTATATCCCTTGCTATACATTTTTCCAACACTCAAAAGGTTATGTCTTAAACCCTTAACATAGTAAACATTGTCAGTATTATGCTTTCCATCAAAACTGATTGAACCTATTCCACAAATCTTAGCTCCTGAATCATCTCCAAATTTAACTAATCATCCATCATAATTTTCAAGTTTAACAAACTTACTTTTGTCTCCAGTCATGTGATTAGAACAACCACTTTCAACAACCCAATAATTCTTATCCTCTTTGACATGAAAAGAAAATACCAAAGTACCTTCAAGCTTATCCTTTATCTCACACAACTTTTAGGGTTAGTAGAACCAATCTCTTCTTTTATAGCCAAAAACAAACATTCATTATCATCAAAATCTCCATAATCAAATTCATCATAAGAAATTCTAGCATCTTCTCTCACATAGTAAGCTTTCTTAATTATTTTTCCTTTGTTTTCCTTACTCTTATTGTTTATAGCTCTTTTTGGACATCTTGAAGCATAATGACCTATACCACCACAGCTAAAAAATTTGAAAGGTAATTTACCTTGATACTTATTGGTGCCCTTTTTCATCTTCCTCACAAAGTTAGCTTCCAAGTCATCAAGATCTTCTCCATTTGAATCTCCAACCTTATTTGATTTACCGGCCTTGAAAACAATTTCAACTTTTGTACTTTTCTTCAATTTTCTCATTTCAAATGTAGTTAGAGTACTAATCAATTGATCTCTAGAATAATTATCAAAATCAACAATTTCCTCAATAGCAGATACCTTTTCATTGTAACAATCAAGAAGTGATCAGATAACTTTCTTCACTCCTTTATATTCTTTAACTATTGCACCAAGGCCTCTCATAGCACTTACCAACTCATCAATTCTCTATATGTAGCCTTTAATTATTTCTTCCTCAGACATTTGCATAATTTCAAACTGTGCCTTCAAGTTCTACAACTTTGATTGTTTGACCTTCGGATCTCCTTCATAAATTCTTTCTAGCTTATCCCAAACTTCTTTAATAGTCTTCAAACTCATAACTTTTAGTAATTCAATATTTGAAAGACTATTCATAATAATAAATCTTGCCTTAACATTGATCTCATGTGCCTTAACCTCTACACTTGTACTTGGACCGTTTGGAGGTGGAGTATATGTAGTTTTATAAGCCTTCTCAATCTCAAACCCCTGAGCAACCAAATATCCTTCCATCTTTGTCTTCCATAATGCATAATGTGTGCCATCAGCCATTGAATATAGGACATTCCAAAGCAACCTTGTCTGCTATCCTGAATCTACCTCAAGCGGTTAAGCTCTTCTTCAAGGAACCTTGCTCTGATACCAATTGTTGAAATGAACAAGATAACTTAGAGGGGTGGTGAATCAATTGTAGAAAATTAAACCTTTGAAACCCTCAAAAGTTATCAGATCCACATGCATTCATTAAACCCTTATTCTGTTAGAATGATTAAACATGAAATGTACATAATAGAAATTGAAATCACGACACCATACACAAGAGAACACCAGATTTATGTGGAAAATCCATTGAGGGAAAAACCATGGTGAGGATTAAATCACAATATAAGTAATAGTAAAACTGATACAAAATGGATCACTACCAGAATAGGACACACTGTCCAAAAGGCTCACTGACATAGAAAGAAATACAAGAAGATAGAAGAATAATGTTACACAGAGAATACTTCTCAATGCAACAAGGAATCCACCACAATTGCTTGCACACTTTTTTAGTCATACATGAATGATTTTGGATGCCTTCAACTCACTACTTTGAATAACCCTAACATTGAAATTCACACTACTCTGCTCAAATTCACATCACACACATCACTCACATCAATCTCGCATCTATATTGCTTCTTACTTCTTTCATCTCTCAACTCACAACAACACCATACATATTTATATCGATCTCAACCTCAAAAATCTTCTCCAATTTCAACAACTAGTCGTTATACATACAAATTTAAAATAGGTTGGCACCTAAAAATTCCCACAGTGGATAGGAATGAAAGGAAACCTATATAAACCCTTAATTAGGACCCAAATAGATCCCAACACAATTCAACATGCTTCTACAAGCTTCACATGCAATTTTAGACACAAGGTCAGCCAACACCCATGCAAAACACCATAAACATTAAGTACACACTTCCTTAATTCAATTTGAAACTTTTGGACAACATAATTCACTTGAACACAATCCATAATAATCCATGAACCATATTCATCAAACACTTCATCCAAACTCGCAACATACAAACATATCAACTCAGAACAACTAGTAACCCTTATCTACATACTGATAAATGAAACTCACTTTGTACTACACCAAATCAAGTAAAAACTTGAATACAAAAGGATGTAAGCATTATCAACAACTTCCCAAATTTGTACAACCTAAAGTCAAACAACAGAGAAACGCAAAGAAAATACATTTCTCCCAAACCACAAAAAAATCACTAAAAGACTAGCTCACACACTCACTACAGCAGAACAGGAAAATAGCACCTAAAACAATGCTGGTTTTCAGTGTATTTCAGTCCACGAATTGGGCAAGCTAGATGGCGCTAAACTCGGTGCTAACAAGCATGATAATCTTGACACTGAATTTTAAGCCGAATTTTGCGTCGGATGTAACGCATAAATTAGAATCATTGTTAGTGCCGAAAAATCACAGTGTCCCCGTTAGCGCCGAAAATAGAACCTCTGTTAACACCTAAAATAGCGCCAAGAAATAATGTCAGAAATAGCGCCTAAATTAGCGCCCAATTAGGCTTCTGGTTTTGCTTCCAGGTTTGCTTCTAGTTTTGCTTCTGGTTTTACTTCTAGTTTTGCTTCTAGGTTTGATTCCAGTTTTGCTTCCGGTTTTGCTTCCAGTTTTGCTTCCAAGTTTGCTTCCAATTGTGCTTCCAATTTTGCTTCCACGTTTGCTTCCAGTTTTGCTTCCAATTTTTCTTCCAAGATTTCTTCTAATCTGGCTTCCATTGTTGCTTCCTTTTTTTATTCTAATTGTGCTTCCAATTTTGCTTCCATGTTTGCTTCCAGTTTTGCTTCCAAATTTGCTTCCAAGATTGCTTCTAATTTGGCTTCCATTGTTGCTTCCTTTTTTGCTTCTAAAAATGCTTCTTGTTTTGCTTCCTTTTTTTCTTCTAAAAATACTTCTTGTTTTGCTTCCTTTTTTGCTTCTAAAAATGCTTCTTGTTTTGCTTCCTTTTTTGTTTCTAAAAATGCTTCTTGTTTTTGTTCATTTTTTCTTCTAAAAATGCTTCTTGTTTTTCTTCCTATAAGAACTTATGAAAATTAACAACAAGATCAAGAGACTAAACATAGCACAAAAGAGAGAGACAAGATGAGAGAATATGAAGATTGTATTCTCAATATGCATGAAGATGTACAATGAAGATAGACAATTACAAGCATGTACGAGGCTTGCTTATAAAGACAAGCTAGGACACAATGAAGGGACATGGATGAGACAAGTGTCCCAATCATGTGTAGGGTAGGTAGAAAGAAATAATAGATAATTCCATGAAAGGTGGATCACCCACCTAAAGTGGAATTATCATGCCATGAAAAGTGGGAATAAAAAGGTGATAAATAGATCACACCACAAAGAGTGGAATTTCTCCTACACACACTTCCTTAAGTGTCCTAATCACATCTCTCAATATATGCACAAACCTAGATGCAAGATGCAAATAACTAGGTGTCACAAGTGCAACTTATAATGATATGCATTCCCAAAGTAAACTTAAGTAAAGTGTAATAAGTAAAATACTTATTTACACCAACACCCCCCCTTAAGTGCAACTTGGGGAATTAAGACTCAAGCTAACCATGCAAGACAAGATGCAAGATGGGTCCCGACAACTAAGCCATGTTAGGTACCCATGTACAAGTGCAATGCAATCTCTCACAAGCGAGGAAAAGGAGAAAACCTCATGGGAAACACTCCCCCTCAAAAGAGAGAAGAAAACAAATGAATGTACAAATGTAGAAGGACAAAACCCCAAGATGAGGAAAAATTCCCCCCATGAAAGAGAAGAAGAAGAGAGACAAGGTAGCCCCCCCTCAATGTACAATGTTCACCCATGGAAGATGCTCGAGAAGGAATGAAGAAGCTGCTCCAAAAGTGTCGAACAACATTCCTCCCCTTATGAAGAAACAATACCAAAGGTGCATGAATGAAGTCTTCCCAATCCACAAGTGAAGAAGGAAGAACCCTCAAAATGTAAGGAGTCTTTGGAAGCTGCTCAAATTTCCCTGTGTTGATGCTGAAAGATGTCTTTCCCAAACCATGTGAAGCTGCAATGGCAAGTGCAACGGTCGTAGTGTAGTCACTTCCTGTAACCTGTGAGAACCCCTTTGCAAGAACACTCTCATCTGCTGAAAAAGAAAAATCAAGATCTAGCAAGGATGAAGGTAGAACATACTCCAAAGACGCAAGTGTCTCCTTAGGAGAGAAAGTGGCCTCCTCCAACTATTGTACATATGCATCCACAATCACATCAACATTGAAAGACTGATCATGTAGAGGAGGGTCAGAGTGTTCCCTCACAACAACTGAAGAAGAATCACCTTCATTAAAGAGAAGATCTAAGTAATCAAATGTGTCTCCCAAATCTGCAATGTAGGACTCTACAAACAAGCTGCCAATGTCTGACAAGTAGTCATCCCATGAAATTATTGTTGGAAGACAAAGTATAGACTGTTGCACTGAATCACAAGGCACTGAAACTGTCAGAACACAAGTATCATTAGGTACATCAACCAATGAAGGAGATGGAATATCAACAATAGGTTCAAGAACCTCGTGAGTAGTGAGCACTCCAAGATTCAAGTAACCATACTCATTCTCCTCAAGTGTGTCCATACTAGGGTGACCTGAATCATCAGTAGGAGCAAAATATGAGAAGGTGTAGAACCGAGAACAGTTATCAAGCTCCCCAACTGCAACAAGAGCCCTACTATGAAAATCCCGAACAATGACAGAATCTGGTGTGAACTCTACACTCTTTCTTGTACCACTATGTGTAATCTAATAAATGGAAAGGATATTCCTTGACAAAGTAGGCACACATAGAACACCATTAAATGCTCCACCTTCAATGTCAATAGACCCCTTCCCACAAACTACTAAAGAAGTGTTGTTGGCCATCAAAATGGGTGGTGATGAACAAGAATCAAATGAAGAGAACATATCCTTGGAAGAAGTCATATGATGTGAAGCTCCTGAATCAAGGATCCACCTATCTGAATTGGAATCTACAACTACAAGAAATGCTTGCCCCTTACGTTTCTCATGTTGAGATGATGTAGATGAAGGAGATGAGCTTGATGTTGTTGCCATGAGAGTTGTTCCTTTTCCCTTAGAAGTAGAAGTGGAAGGAGATGAGTCCTTCTCCCGATATGCATTTGGAAAGTTGATGTTGTTCTTCTTGAGGATATTTTTCAACTCATCAATTTTCTTAACATGACAACGATGCTCCTCATGACCAAATTTTTTGCAATATGCACATGTTGGTTGCTCCCTCTTGCTTGAATAGTTGTACTTCTTTGAAGAAGATGAAGTTGAGCTTTGTTGTGGAGGAGTGGATTGTTTGTTCTCTCCTTGTGGCTTTGGTGAAGATTGCTTTTGGCCTTTGCCTTGCTTGTTGTTTCCATGATTGACCACCAATGCTTTTGAAGTTGAAGACTTGAGAATTCCCATTTTCATCAAGTTAATTTGCTCAAGAATCAAAAGATCTATGAGAACCTCAAAAGATGGTGATTTAAAGTTACTAATTGTCAATCGTTGAGTCTAAAAACTTGAAACAAAGGATACATACTCAGCTGGAAGCTTGTCCAACAAGTTGAAGACCAGTTGATCATCCTCTTTCTCAATACCACAATCTTTTAGTTGTGCTCTTAGCTCATTTTCCTTAGTGACATAATCCTGAATGGTGTCAAAATCCTTGGGATCAAGGCTTAGGAGGTCATGTTCAAGCTTGTACCCCTTAACCTTATCAACCTTACCATACAAAGTAGCAAGCTTATCCCAAGCTTCCTTGGCTATAGTACATTTATCAACATGGAAAATGAGATCATCTAAAATGAAATTTCTTAGTGTACCCAATGCCATAGAAGTTTTAGTGAGCCAATCCATATATGCAGTTGGATCTGCCTTAGGATCTGAAGGTGCAGTCATGGTTCCATCAATGTAGTAAATTAAACCTTTTTCCATTAGTTTACTCCATGCACATACTTTCCATGTAGCATAATTATGTGTAGTTAAGAGTGGAACTTTAGATGAACCCATGATGGAATGCAAGAGCACAAGAGAGAAAATAGGAACAATCACACAAGAGATACCCCCCCAAATTCACTCAATCAAAGAACCCCCCCCCAAAAAGATGATTTTGGCACTTTATAATGCAGTGCATGTACAATAGGCCACTTGCAACTTGGATAAGTGGAATTATGATTTCTATTTTACAACCTACCACAAATAGGCTAAGAATAGACTAGAACAATGAAGCAAAGACCTAAATTTAGATCTATGCAATACAAGTGCCAAATAGGCCAAAAAAACTATATGTTGAAAGTACAAAATCCACTCAAGATCGCTTCAAACTGATTGCAGATTCAAGAAGTAGATGAAAAATCATGCACTTTAAAAAAAATGACACCTGAAAATGTGTTCGTATGTGCCTATACGGAGCCTCAGAAGTTGCATAAATAAGGATTAGAAAGGTACAGTGTTGAAAAAAGGAAAATTCTAGAAAATATGTCCACCAAAATCAGAAGTCGAGCACACCATTACAAAGTAAATGAAAAATTATCCCAAATAAAAAAAAATTGCTCAGAAAAGGAGCTAAAATGAGCAAGATATGGGCATTTGAAGTTGGACTGAAAAATTGAAAACTCCATTGGTGAGGGGGGCAAATGTTTTTTTGAATCTGCTGACGTCAGAAATCCACGAGCATAAATTTGATGGTCACATGGTCATTGGGAGTCTACATTAGCTTAAATTTGATAGCTCATTGCCCGTCAAGCCAGAATTCGCTATGCCAGAATCTGTCGTCAGAATATGTTGAATTTGCCTGTCAGAATATTATTTGGCTAGATGAAATATTCTCCAGCCGACTACGAATTTTTGAATTGAAGTCACTGGCTGTCGGTTTTATTGACTTTGCCAGAATTGAGGACCAGTAGATGGCCATTGCGTGTCAGAAGCTGATGGGTTGTCAGTCTCTGCATAAAATGCCCGCCGCTGTAGTAGGAGGAGTCATCGGAATAATGACTCAGCCGCGGATGGAGGTGGCTGAGTGCCAAGTGGCGGGTGGTGGGTGACTACAGTACCTGCCCCAGGTCTGTGGTACTTTTGTACCGCGGCCAATAAATAAAAAATGTCCTAAATTTTTTTTTTTGATTTTTGATTTTTATTTTTCAAATGAATTTTTTCAAAAACTTTACAATAAAAAGAAATTTGTGAATAATATTTTGATAACCCCAAATACAATTTTTCAAATGGGGTTTTAATTTTTTTTTTTAAAAATTGGACGATTTTTTTCAGAAATATTGAAATTTAAAAAAATTCAAAAATTTTCAAATGAATTTTTGTAGAACTATAGAAAAATTGAAAAAATACCCAAATTGGCGAATTTTTTCGATCTAGAGCTCCCGATGTTGGATTTTGATGAAACAAAAGGCTATCCTGACTGAAAATATCCTTTTGAATCCGAATTTGAGGTCAGATCTGGTCTAGAATGCACCAAAATTCTGCCACTCCTAAGATTTGCCTCTTGACCACCTTCACATGAACTAAGATCTCCCAACAATGGCTATGCAAAGAACCTCCAACCACTCTGATACCATGTAAGAACTTATGAAAAAAAACAACAAGATCAAGAGACTAAACATAGCACAAAAGAGAGACAAGATGGGAGAATATGAAGATTGTATTCTCAATATGCATGAAGATGTATAATGAAGATAGACAATTACAAGCATGTACAAGGCTTGCTTATAAAGACAAGCTAGGACACAATGAAGGGACATGAATGAGACAAGTGTCCCAATCATGTGTAGGGTAGGTAGAAATAAATAATAGATAATTCTATGAAAGGTGGATCGCCCACCTAAAGTGGAATTATCATGCCACGAAAAGTGGGAATAAAAAGGTGATAACTAGATCACACCACAAAGAGTGGAATTTCTCCTACACACACTTCCCTAAGTGTCCTAATCACATCTCTCAATATATGCACAAACCTAGATACAAGATGCAAATAACTAGGTGTCACAAGTGCAACCTATAATGATATGCATACCCTAAGTAAGCTTAAGTAAAGTGTAATAAGTAAAATACTTATTTACACCAACACTTCCTTTTTTGCTTCTAAAAATGCTTCTCTTTTTGCTTCCTCTTTTGCTTCTAAAAATGCTTCTTGTTTTGCTTCCTTTTTTTCTTCTAAAAATGCTTCTTGTTTTACTTCCATTTATTAATTTAATATGTTTTATTTTAATTTAATTAGTTAAATATATTGTGCCTCTTAAATAACTCATATGATTGTAGAGTAAGTAATTTAATTATTTAACTCATATGATTAAATAACAATATAATTATTGTAACATGATCATCATCTATAATTAAAAGAAGTGAGTCAAATATCTATAATTTAATTGAATTTGACATCCATCCTAAGCAGTAAATTAAAATCATCATACTTAATAAATATCCATCCAAAAATCATCGACCACTTTTAATATATATAAATTGACAAGTCAATACTGATACGATCATCATCATATATAACTAAAACAAGTGAAAGTCAAATATGCCAGTACATCTAAAACATGTCAAAATGATACATGTCCAACAATCGACATAAGTGAAAATGATACATATAAAATTGATAAATTATGTAACTCAAATTGATACAAGTCAAGATGATACATGTCCAAATGATATAGTGAAAATGATACATGTCAATATGATACAACTCAACAATATAGTATTGTAGGCTGTGAAAATGATACATATGATAGTAACCATGAAAAGAGTCATCATAACGATATATCAACAATGATCCATGATGTAGTCTATATGATCATGAATGTCACTGGTTACTATCACCAACCGCCTCATCATCATCATCACCATCGTGATCATCATCATCATCATCATCATCATCGTCATCATCATTGTCATCGGCCTCGGTGTCTTCCATATCTGCATCATCATCATCCTCTACCATGTGATCTTTACCAGTAGAACCAATATTTTGTGGATCTATGTCATGTTGAGGATCATCTTGATCTTCTGGAAGACCCGTGTTCTGCAAAAAAAAAAAATTAAAATGAAAAGTTATTATTTATTTCATGCAATAATTTATTTTTCTGTTATATATTTAATATTACAACATATGAGATGAAACCATAATCATATTACATCATATCAAAGTGCACATACCATAATAAAATTTCAAAAAAGTTATAGCTAATATTGGTGAGTCAGGAGAAACTTCGGCTTTCAAAAACAAAGCCAATTAGGCTGGAAAACTTGTGGATCAAGCCAACATTTGGTGGAAGAGGAAGAAAGATGACTGAAACTTTGCAAGCCCACCATAATGGATTTCAGTAATATTCAACCATGAGAGCAGAAGAGAGAGCTGATATCATGTATCAAAACATTAAGCATGCATTCTTCCAGCCAGCGAAGAAGGAGATGATTACTTTGCTTCATTTTCATTTGCATAACCATATCATGGCATGGGAACCATGAAGACCAAGGATGTCCAGTTTTATGTGAAGCTAATGGATGTGGTCCAAAATTTAGGAGGGGAAAGAAGGTCAATGTATGATCCTGATGAAATCGAGGAAGAACAACAAGAGAGGGACATGAAAAATAAAATCAATACAAAGTTTCAAGGATTTGTTAAGCGAGTAAGAGAGCTATGGGAGCAGCCCCATCTAAAATATTTTGAACTAGAGTTTGATATACCATTTAGAGAGCTTGGTTTTCATGGAGTTCCCTTCAAAGCCTCTGCTTTTATTGTTCCTACAGTAAACTGTTTGGTAGAGTTGGTGGAATTACCTTTCTTAGTAATCCCTATTAGTGAGATTGAGATTGTTAACCTTGAGAGAGTAGGACTTGGGAAAAAGGCATTTGATATGGCTATTTTTTTCAAAGACTTCAAGCGGGATGTACTCCGCATTGATGCCATTCCTCAATATTCACTTGATGGCATCAAGGAATGGTTGAACTCCATAGATATAAAGTATTAGGAAAGCAAAATGAACTTGAACTAGTGGCCAATTTTGAAGAGTATTACTGATGATCCAAATAAATTTATTGAAGATGGTGGTTGGGAATTTTTGAATATGGAAGCTAGTGATTCTAATTCTAATAATTTAGAAGAGTCAGATCAAGGATATGAACCCTTTGATGTAGAAGAGGAATCAGAATCAAATTTCATGTAGCCACCATCAAGAGTGTTACAAGCCAACAAGATGGAGGGAATTCTTATATAAGGATAATTTTCAATGTTGCAGGTATCAAATTTAATGCCAACTACAATGGAAACATTGAAATTCCCTAGCAATATTCAAAGGACATCAACCATGTGGTACAAATGATTAAATCCCAGAGACGATCTATAGCAATGAAAGAGTCTGAAAAGGCAAAGAGAGCTACACTGGTGACTCAGGAGAAACTTCAGCTTTCAAAAACAAAGCCAATTAGGCTAGCAGATGTGTGGATCAGGCCAACATTTGGTGGAAGAGGATGAAAGATGAATGGAACTTTGGAGGCCCACCATAATGGATTTTGATATTCAACCATGAGAGCAGAAGATAGAGCTAATATCATGTATCAAAACATTAAGCATGCATTCTTCCAGCCAGCGGAGAAGGAGATGATTACTTTGCTTCATTTTCATTTGCATAACCATATCATGGCGTGGGAACCAAGAAGACCAAGGATGTCTAGTTTTATGTGGAGGTAATGGATGTGGTCCAAACTTTCGGAGGGGAGATCATGATGTTTTCCAAGAGGCATAAATTCAGATGAATTAAGCTCACCTACATGTCTGCCAAAGTTTACTTCCAATTTTTATGACTGTTTTTCTTCACTGTCAGAGTTTACTTACAAATTTGAAATTTATTTTTGGTCATTTTGATGAGGATATATTCAGCCAATGTGTAAGAACCTTTTGTTTGTATCAAAACCATAGTAACAAGACTCATACTCACCTCAGACTTGGCTAGGGTGACTCGACGCAGACTCGAAAAAATGAAAAAACCCTAGAAATTTAAAGATTTTTAAGGATTTAAAACTTGTTTCATGCACCCTTTATTAAATAGACCTTAAATACACAATAATATCATTAAATAGAAGAAAATTTGATCACATACACAAGTATACATTGATCACTTAAGGAAATACACATACACAAGTATACTACTATTATGCACTTAATAAATTTTTACTTGGCTGCAATGTCATTTGAGTAGTCTTAGTCTTATGCTCCAATTTGATCAAAGAAATGTGAAAGTTTTAAGCTCCAAATTGCCAATACTAAGTATATCTATAACTATAAATTGTCTCTATCACATTCACAATAGAAAGGAACTTGTTGGAAGTAATATGCTCTAAATTGCCAATACTTAGTGAATCTAGATCCATAGTTACTAATGTCCAAACAAAACTTATCCCACCAACCATCGGGAAATGGGAAAATTTAATGGGTAATAATCAATGGGCTATGAAGGAGGCTATCATACTGTCAGCTAATTATCTAAGCCTTCCCCCATGCCCATTTCCCTTTGGTTGCTAGGACAAGTTTTGTTTGGACATTACTATGGATCTAAATTCACTAAGTATTGGAAATTGAGAGCATACTACTTCTAACAAGTTCCTTTCCATTTTGACACACTATTAATGTGATAGAGACAATTTATAGATATAAATATTAAACAATGTTGCAACCTGCAATAAGCCAATAACACATAAAAAATTAACATTCAAAGTAAACTTTATAATTAAATTATTAAACTAAAAAACTGGGTTAGCTTTTAGTTAGCTTTTCTGGATAGCTCTACTGGGTGTTGAGGACATTCCATTTATCTTTTGAATGTTAAGAAGTCAGAGTTTCAAGGATTTTTCAAGCGAGTAAGAGAGCTATAGGAGCAGCCTCATCTAAAAGATATTGAGCTAGAGTTTGATATACCATTTAGAGAGCTTGGTTTTCATGGATATAAAGTATTATGAAAGAAGAATGAACTTGAACTGGTAGCCAATTTTGAAGACTATTAATTTTAAACTAATTAATATCATTTACTTTTTCCAAGGAAATAAAAAAAATATATCATTTAACATATTAAATATACTTACAAATTATTGAAGGAATGTTTTTCAAAATTATTGAAGAATTAGCTCTTTTTGTCGACGCTAGACGTACATTCAACATTAATATTGATAGCCAACAATTTTCTATGTAATGAAGTTTTTTCTTGCATTTCCTTTGATGATTCTTGGTTTGTAGGAGCAAGGAGAGTGTTAGGACGACGGTGTGAAGTAGACTGGTGGCTAACATACTAGGGAAGAAATGGAAGCCAACTTCACTCTGAAAGCGAGGAGGAAATTGGATCCTTTTGATGACAAAGTGACGGTGAAGAGACTGTGTGGCTTGCTCCTATACAAGGATGTGAAGGTGGCACAATTTGTGCAAATCATTCTGGGTAATGGCTTCAAAGATTTGAAGCACATATATCAGACTAATATGGATATATACTCTATGATCATGGTGTGGGGACTAGACATAGGAGAGTCGATGGAGGTTGTAAGGAAAGTGATGAAAGCGTTGGTGCATAGGGATTTCTTAGTGAACATGGAGAGTATCTTGGAAAGGGCTATAATAGGAAAAGGCTTGGTAAGTGAAGGCATGGAAGGTGTGGACCCAAAATTAGTAGAGATAAATCACCCTTTCATTAGGTAGCCAGAAGGAAGAACCAAAGCCGTGTGGAGAGAGGGTGCGGAACGGGGGTGGCAAGCTTTGAAACTGTGTGTCGAATTAATGGAGACTAAGGAGATAATAGCATGGCTCAAAGCCATCGCCAGAGAGGAGTTGTGTGAGAAGAAGGGTTTGCATCCAAGAAAGAAGGTGAAGCCGCTCGCAAAAATGTGCCCATTGCATCTGGGCAACGCTTTTGTAACTTTCGCATAAACTAGTTTACTGTGTTTAAGCTAGATATTGATGTATAAGTTTAAGGGGTTAAGCCATGTTTTTGGTTTCGATACTGTAAATAGTTGGTGTTTGGGTAGTAGTTAGTTGGATAGTTTTTAGGCAGTTGTGGTAGGGCTTTTTGATTCGTAGGTTTTTATTTTGTTTTAACAGACATGATGTGATGGTGTTGGAAGAAATTTTTATTTGGAGCTTTGTATATTTTGAAATAAAAATATTATCACTGATCCAAGAATTTTTTCTTAAATATCGTTTAATAAATTTGATATAATCTTATGATAAAATTCAAATACCTACATACTCTCCTCACCAGACTTCCTTCGTGCATCTTGGGTTTGTGCTCTCTTCATGCGCCCTTCTCTCTTCGCCCGACATTTTTCCCTTTTATTTCATCTGATTTCTTCCTTCACGTGGGAAATTTTTTAATTTTTTATTTTGATTTCTTCCTTCCCACAACGTTTTTCCCTTTTTTGTCGTCTAATTTCTTCCTTAATGCCAACTTGAGCACCAACTTTTGGTCGTTAATGTAATCAGTTTGGGGCACCTAAGACAGTGCCAAGTGCGCCTAATTGAGCACCTATCATTGTACGTTTTTCATAGTCTATCCTTGTGACTCAAAGTTCTCATCCTCAATTCGATTACACTGACCAAACAATGGAAATATTTCTCGACATCACTAGCATGAATGTTAATTCTTTATTTTCTATCAAGTAGTTATTTTGATAATTCATTTGAAATCAATTATGTTATTTTGCAATGAACAAAAATCAGCATGAATTATAAAATGTGGATAAGGATACAATGTTCTTTCACCATTTACTCACAAAAAAATGCCAAACATAATTGTATGAAATGGATGTGAAGTGTGTGTAGATGTATATGAATGCTTACAAATGCAAGTAAATGAATGTAAACTAATTGTTATCAAATTTTCACTACAACATTAAAGAGTTGCATAAAAGAAAAGAGATGCTTTTAGTTGCAGTGGTCAAACATGTGATTTACATTGTTTTATGTGAAAGGAAAAGATATAGAATTGAACAAGTGATTTACAAATGCTGAAAAGATATAGAATTGCGTAATGGAAAATTAAAATGTTGCCCTACCCAAACTCCTGCCTTGTTTTTGTGACCACCGTTGTCCCGTGGCTCCTTCATCAACTCGGTGTGGTAGAGCGGTTTTTACTGCGGTACCACAAGATGCTTCATCCTTCTCAGCGGTAGTGCGATGACCACCACTGTCCTACTGATCCTTCATCATCTCGGTGTGATAGAGTGGTTTTTACCGCGGTCCCACAAGTTGCTTCTTCCTTCTCGGTGGTAGTACGATGAAAGCTTTTGTGGCAACAATTTTTTTCATAGAGGAGGCCATGGAGAGAGGATGTGGATGGCTTAAAAATACTAAACCGCTAAGAGGAAAGTGGGTGGAAATAGATGAGACAACATTGATTAAGCACTAAATTTATTTTGATATTTTTTTGTGTGAGAAAAAATTACTAATGACCTTTTCATAAATGTTATGTGAGTAATATTTCTGGATAAACTGTGTGAAATTTTTTACAAAACTATCATGGACTGTGAAAATCAAATGTTATTAATTTTCATAAATGTGTTTGATAGCATATCATGCCATTGGCAATTAGGGGGGATTCCTGTCTCACAATTGACTTAAGGAATGCCATAAGTCGATTGTTAGCATTTACAAGGTATGTGGTTATATGAACCGTTCATGTGTGAGAGACATAGAGATATTATATTTCATTTTAATTTATGACTAAAGGTTCATACTAATTTACTATTATTATATTAGGTGGGTGACCTCCAAGGAGATCCATGAATCTCAAATGCCTAAACTTTGAAATGCTTTAGTAATATTATGTTGTACTTGGACAATTGAAAACCTTTTTTTATTCTCCTAGCAAGCTTTTTTATTTTCCATTATAATTCTAGACCAAACAACATTTGTGGGGATGGCCTTTTACACCAATCTTAATTTGTATGAAGTTCATGAACCTGTTTTCAAGCAATAAATTCCTTTCATAGACAGGAAATGTAAAGGCTTCATTTAAGAAAAGATAAGTAGTCTCTTTTTGAGGGTAATCCACATGCAAAAAGTAAAAATCACATAAAAAAAAATTGTATAGTAGAAAATAAGATTGAATCAGTTTTTGAGAAGGAAAAATAGGTTTTGAAGGGGCCCCAAAACCCTTTACAATGACACCAAGCTGCAAGAGAAATTAAACCACTAAGCCCAGCAGTCAAAAAAACCAAGAATCTAACATAAGATGGAACATTAACAACCCGTCAGCAAACCCAAAAGCAAAAAACATCAACAAACTTGCTGAACCAAAAGAGGAAGCACCGACTACAACAAATTATCTAAAACATTAGTCGAGGCCATGTTCTCCTTGATGACCTCCTCATGGATACTGATAACATCCTTTAGCTCCTCAACAACAACAACAAACCTCTTTTTCATCTTGCTCCTCGTCCTAAGGCATAGACCCGCTTGCATTTCCTTCTCCAGCACAGGAGTAGAAGCTTTCGCTTTCTCCACCAAGTAAGAGCCACTAATCTCTTCAATCCTTTCCTCCATATTACCTAAGTCAAGTGGTTTTCCAGTCCAATTCAGTGCTTTCTCATTCAAAACAAAAAGACCCATAGCAGTGGTCTTCAAAGAGTTATTGTTGATATTGACCACCGCTTTCAAGTCCTCTGACATCTTTCCCATTTTATCCTCTAGACTTTCCACTCTGTCCTCTAACATTTTATTAACAATAACTTCCAAAGAGGAAATTCTTTCCTCATGAGAAACCCCCAAACAATCAACATCAACCAGTAGCTTATCAGGCTTAATATGCATTGATTTCACTTTGCCTTTTATTTCCCACTCCTTTTGGTTACCTCTTAGCATAGCAACACAAACATCCTACCAATTTTTCATCTAAAGATTGAGCTCCTTAACCTCAGAAAATAACTACTTAACCAAGGAAAGCAGTTTTCTCATCCCATCTTCAACCATTCTACAAAACATATTCATGTCAATTTCATCCCAGTTAACTGGAGGTTGACCCTTTTGCGCCAAGTCAACAGGGGCATCAGAACAATCCCTATTCTGTTCGTCCTCTTCTTCGGCTGGGGAATCCTCGACATCCACAACATCCACCTTTATCCTCTCCTTATTTGGTAGATTCTCCAAATTAGCTAACACCTCCAGATGTTCCTTCTTCACTTCCTTCTCCACAATAGAAAAAACCTAAGAAAAATTAACCGCATCAATCCCCTACATATCCACGAAGCCACTCTCATTAGGCTTCACCTCCACCATAGAGTTTCCCATATCAGCAGGGCCACTCAACTGACCACCCAAATTAACCAATACCTTGAGCCCTTGCACTGGGGAGCTCTCTAGCAGACCATCCTTACTAGGAATAGGGTTCCCCAATGAAGCATTTTGAACACAATCAAAATTTGAAGGATCCATATCACCCACATGATGACAACCCTTCAAACCCTCTTTTCCAGAAGAAAATGTGAGATTCACATTCAAATCAGGGGCAACCACCTCAATTTTCCTTTTGGCAGAAGCTTTAACTTTCTTCATGCCTTTGGTTTTCCCCTTTGAATATTTTCTAACAGAATTAGCCATAGTCTCCCGCAACTCCACATCAGTCTCATAGCCCTTACCCCATTCTTCCAATTCCTTATCCCTTTCCTCAGAACCTCCTTCATCAAAAGAAATATCTTCATGTTCCAACTCTTCCTCCTTCAAACTACTGACCCATTCACTGGCAGAGTCCCCTATTTCATACCCATCATTTTTAACTTCCTTCTTACGAGGAGTTTTAGGGGAGACTGAGATCAACTTTAGCTTGATATGAGCAAAAATCAAACACATAATCCCTTGATGAAGAACCGCCTTCTTAGGGTTCTTTCTATGGTCTTCAATACTCTTCTCCATAGAATGTAATAGGTAAAAAGGAAACAAGACTAAAACATTATGCCTAAAATGATTTAAGAGCATAAAATGGTGAGTGTAAACCACAAAGAATCTACCTTCAAGGGTGAAGTAGTGCATAATGGCCAACAAGAGGTCCCTCCAAAGCGACTTCAGGGACTTCCTAGCATAACCTCCACTTCCAATTTCCATAACCTTCTTCCTCTTGTCATGTTTAAAGAAATTCACAAAATCCTTCTTAATCGCTCTCCTGTCTCTGAAAAACTTTATCCCAGTAACTGAAAGACCAATTACCTTCGCAATAAAATCCTCTTCAATTCAAAATTCAATGCCCTGGTAATGCAGAGACCTCCCATTCCATCCTTTCACAAAGAAATTCGTTACATCAGGGTCTGAGCCTTGAATTCTCTACATAAATTGAGTAAACCCCCAATTCCAAGTGCTCCCACACAGTAGCATTTTTCTGAAACTCTTCACAAGAACTCAGCTCAATTTTGCAATGGTCACCACCCATAGTGATAGGCAACAAACAAAAACCCAAGAACACCTGGAAGAAATGAAAAAGTAAAATGAACTAGGCGCTACTCAATAATACAACAAACACCCAAAAATATGTGTGGGCTTATCATTCCAAGTAACCCTACCAAAACTGCAAGTCCATCCTTCTATAGAAACCAGGAAAGAATAATGAAACTGAAAGAGCAAAGGGTCGACATGCAAAACCCAACTTAAAATCATAATGAAAAACCTTTCCCCGAGAACATCTCGCCTAGAAACAAGCCATTTGGTCATCATTAGAAATACACTTTAGATTAAGAGGTAGTGATTCAAAAGAATCCTACTCAGATCTCTCAGCCACTCCCACATTGGCAACCCCATCAACCATCATGTTCGCTTCACGAAAAACATGTGTGATTTTGATCTCCTCAAAAGAGTTAATAATAGATATCGAGTCATTAATAAAATTGGAAATTGACCATGAAGGAGGACATTTCATCATGAGACAATTAATCACATTAAGAGAGTCCCCCTCTAGCCATAGTTTAGAAACACCTTGTTTCTTAGCCAAAACTAATCCATGATAAGTTGTTGTAGCCTCCGCATAAAAAAACAATTGTACAGTAGAAAATCATATTTAATCAGTTATGTCTTATTTCCCTTGCACACTTATCTGAAAGACATAGGGTATTCACCATACATTTCCCTTGACAAAGAAAACATGTGCTTTCATTTATTTTTACTATATATCTCAAAAGTGAAATTGTTGTTACATAATGATGCACTGAGAAAATAATATATACAAAAAAATGCAAAGAAAATGTTTGAAATTTAACATGCAACCTATTGTGTTGTGCTGAAAGGAATCAAGATTAATTGGGACAAGAAATAAAAATAATTTTTTGATGATTGCACTTAAAACTTAAAAGTGAACAAGATATGAAAAGTGTGGACAATGATGGTGCTTAAATTGAAAACCTTGATTTTGATGACATTATTGTTTTATGTCATTAGAGATAAAGAGCACATACAATTTTATATACATCGCAAATGAAGATTTGAAACTAGTAAACTGAAAATGTTTAAACACTGTAATATTTTTCCTTAAACAATAATTTACATACTCACTTACAAAAAAGGGTGAATCATTTTTTATTCAAACTCTATTTTCTTTAATAGACATAATAGTAAAAGAATATTTACAAGTATAAGAATATATACACTATTTCATAGAAAATAAGGAATGTTTCATAGAATATATCTTTAGAATGTAGGAACTTCCTTTGTCGGATATTTGGAAATTCCTACACACAAGTTCTGATTCAGAGCGAAAACACATGGAAGTGTTTCACACCGGCTCAAGGTGCAATCATAAATTAATTCATGTTGATTATTTTAGATGGAGATTGGAGAAAATGCAGAGCTTGAGCGTTCAACTAGCAAAAGAAGAAGATATGTACGGGGATGTAGCCCAAAAACTGTTAAGAAACAATTCAAACGAGCGATTGTACAAAGACAAGAAGATTTATGATTTTATCTTAGAATGTACAAACTTTCTCTATCGAATATTAAAGAAGTCGGGTTGGATCAGAAACTAGATAAGAAAATTTATGATTTTATCTTTAGAATGCAGGAACTTCCTCTGTCTGATATTTGGAAATTCCTACACTCAGGTTTTGCTCTCGAGCGAAAACACCCGTAAGTGTTTTAGACCAGCTCAAGGTACAGTCCAACCTGGTTATGACACTGATCACAATCCAATTTCTCCTGAACCATCCATACCCGAACGTTGCATCACAATCTATTCTTCCTACACATAAAAATGCCACATATTAACCCCTTCTAAATAAAACTAAAAATACCATGAAACAATGAGTCCCCTATATTAGTAAGTAAGTAGGAAATCTATAGGGCATGGTTTGATTTTATACAAGGATGCTCATGAAAGGAATCTTCAAGTGACAACGAATGAGTTTTTTGAGATTGCAGCTGATGGTGCAATATCCAGTCTTAAAGGCAGATAGCAAAGTAGTAAATGTGCAAGAAAATCATATTGTACACAACAAACAATTCACAATGTTATCTTGCATAATTCCTTAAGTTTGAAGACAAAAAAATCATTGTATCTTGATGAAAGTAGTGACCTTAATGGTCAATCACTGGCAACCATGATTTTAAAACATGCTATTGTTCTTATGGAGGCAAAATTTTAAGGAAGGCGATGAGTGGTGGTTTGGAACAATGGCAGGTATGAAGGAGTTGTTTTATATGCATACTATGCAGTCTAGCTTAAGACAACATTCTTAGAAGAGATTGAAGGTGGATTATGGAACTCAAGGGTTACCATGATAAAGATTAAAGCAAAGAATGAGATCTATTTAAAAGCCACTATCATGAAGATATTAAAGATGTCAAATGCAAAACCCTAGCAGCTGGAGTAATGAACACAGTGCGAAAGAGGACAGTGTGCTAGGGCGGATTTAGGAGATCACATTATCTAAACACAGGAAAATACATCATTTATTTATTTTTTAAAATTAAAAGAAATTATTCTAAACCCTATATAGGACACATAAATACTTCAAAAGCATCTGATTTATTTTTTTAAATTAAAAGAAGTCATCCTAAACCCTATATAGGATACATTGATACTTCAAAAGCATCTAAAGGAATTTGAGATTATGCAAACATATGTTAATTAAATACCTGGATTACAAATAGTAGGCCGAACATTGTAACCCTTGTTGATTAGAGCAAGAACGAGATAAACAACAATGAATCCTATGCCTCCTATCACACACATCTCATTACCATTCTCTGTCATTCTTTACTGAAACACTTCTCTATTTTGGCAGGCTATGTCTAAAAATAAGGTTTTAACAAAGGTTTTATTGTATGTTTATTAAAATGAAAACTCCATTCTAGCGGGCTATGCTTGAAAATAAGATTTCGACAAATTTTTTAGAGTATGTTTATTAGAGTTTTAGAGTATTTTGGTAGGCTATATTCAAATGATTTATTCAAATGGATTGTGACTGGCGTGATTTGCTGCATTTAGTGTTGTAAATTGTAATGATGCCATGATTATTGTACTACCGTCGTCTCTTATTATACCTGTTGTAGTATGGCAGTGTTCTTCCCTTCCCTTCTATTGTTTACTGCACTACCACCTTGCTCAAGGATTCTTGTTGTGGGGTTGTGGTGTATACCGCTCTACCACATATGTTTCTCACCTTCCTGGCGATATAGCGGTGTATGCTTTTGATCATTACTTGAAGAGTGTCGATGAGACAATCTTATTTGTCTTACCGATATCTCAATGTCTCATCGACATTAGATCTTATGTTTTTTTGATATTGGTTGTCGGTGTCGATAAGACAAGTTAATACATCTTGCCAATATGCCACTATCTCATCGATATTTTCCTTCGGCGGTATTTCTTTATATATCGATGTAACTTTGCCATGTCGGGGAGACTCATGATTATCACTGCGGTATGGCGGTGTTTTTCCCTTCCCTTCTATTGTTTACCGCACTACCTCCTTGCTCAAGGCTTCTTGTTGCAGGGTTGTGGTGTATACCGCTCTACCACATGTGTTGCTCACCTTGTCGACGGTATAGCGGTGTATGATTTTGATCATTACTTGAGGAGTGTCGATGAGACAATCTTATTTGTGTTACCAATATCTCAATGTCTCATCAACATTACTTCGTTATATCCAAGAGTTGTGTTTCGCCGAGCACTTGTAGATATACCTTGTCAATGTGACGTAAGTGATTCTCTCCTCGATATGCCCATATCTTGTTGACATTTCACTATTTTACATCGTCGACAAGACATATAAATAAGTCTCTTCGACATAGGGGTGTCCAAACCGGGCACTAAACCCGAAGCTAAAGTCAGAGCTAAAAAGTGGCACTAAACTTGAAGCTAAACTCGGAGCCAAATGTGGTGCTAACGGTGGTGCCACACTCGAAGCCAATATTGGTGCTAATGTCGGCGCAAAGGAGCGCCGACTTGTTCTGATCGTCACAAATAAACGCCAAAAATAGCGCCATCCCGATAAATAGTGCCGACGTTTTAAAAAAATTGGCAAAAAATACATTAAAATAGTGGGTGGAAGCAAAAAATGGAGCAAATCACAAGGATTTTTTGTAGTGACTGTTGAAAATATCTCGCACTGTACAACAATCTAGAAACCCAAATTCTAAATATAGCAACCTTTGACAACCTTGAATAACTTATAAGATCCACATAGGCATAGCATCAACACAAAATAAACACGGAGCACAGTACTAGTGCACACTATGAACACTTTCACAATGCAATTTATTCTGTTTATCAAATTTTCTCAAAAGCACTTGGAAATCGAGTACCAAAGACATCATCTCAGCTCATTACTTCATTCCAACTCATCTTTAGACTCTGCAACAAAAATATAGCTCCATGTACTCACAACACTTCCTCAAGGTCTCAACTATACATGCACAACTTTTTTTCCTCTTTTTCACAATTTTCTCAATATCCTCGAAATATTCATCCCATAGTTGACATCAATGACAACACCAGTCAGTAGACTTCATATTGACATCAATGACAACACCTTCATACTTGCAACATGTTGTATTTGTTTTTCTATGTCTTTCCAAGTATAAGTGTGATGACTACACTTTATTACAAGAGGTTCTTGCTCCATCCCCACATTAGCTAAGTAATTTGTTAGTGTATTCACACATATTTTACAATGACAAGATTATAGTAGAGAATTTCACTTTCAATCTTGGAACCTCTTCCACAAAATGACTAAAATGCCAATTAGGACTAAATCCTTTTTAGAGCATTTATCACTATTAAGGAATCTCCTACTAGTTACATGGGATTCAATTAAGATCTTATTTTGAAAATTTTCTTACTTTGAGGCTTTCTCAATGTTTGCTACTACCAATACATATAGAGTAATATGACTTATGTTAAACTACATATCTAGGAGGGGTCCCTAGCAAGTCATATGGGGGAGTAGATGCCTAGGGGATTTTATTTTAAGGATGGGTCCCACAAATGGAACCACTATGGATTGACCATAATTCATGTTCCTCCAGATCTATGTGTGTGTTTCCTATGTAGCTTCCTTTTGGAAGCTAATCCCCTTAAACAACTAAGATAAAAGTGTTAGACAATTTATGGATGGGTCCTCGAGAAGGAACATGTGAACATCTTTCCTTTTGATATATTAATTTATGATAATAAGATGTATTTGACACTAGTCATCCTCATAAATCCTATTTTGAGAGTCTCATAGCGTGAGTCATGTGGAACCACTTTTTTGTGATACGTGTGTGTATCTAAAATATGTGATTTTTTGTGTGTTTGAGAACTAAATGTTGGAAAATAATAACAAAAGAGGAAGTAAATACTTGTAATAGTTATGATTGAATCTGATGTATTTTCCTTATTTAATGCTTAAATTTTGTTGAGATACTCACAATGGATAGTAAAGGGTGAATAACTTGTTCATGTGGTAAGTAAAAATAAAATGATTATTGTGGTTCAAGCATACATTGATGTGACTTTACTCTATGTATGGCTTTTGTAGTAATTTATGAACATGGAATACTTATCTTATGATTGAGATGTATGGAGTGGTGTATTGTACAATTTTTTCTCTTAGATGAATTGTTGCTCTTTGTGGAAATTTATAATCTAAGATACTTGTTATTATTAATGGTTTTTTTATTATTCATTTATTTACAACTTAGGTTAAGGAATCTGATTGACTTTATCACTTTGGTGTGCTTGCACAAAGGTGGGTTACTTTATACTCACCTATTTGAGGACTTATAGGAGGAAGACTAATCTTACTTGGGGAGGATGTGAGGCCCACCCTTTCATAACTAAAAGCCTTTGCATCTGATGACGTTGCATATTATGACTAGATTCTATTATATTTTTGGTGAGTGTATTATTGTTAGATTAAGTGATTTCCATAGCATTATTGTGATGATCTAGTTAGTTGATGTTTTGTGTTTTTGCATAATTCAACTATACATATTTGATAGAGTTATATTTTTCTCACTTTATCATTATAGATGGATTTCATTTATATTAGATTGTGCTACCACAATAGTGTGTCCCACTTGTGGGAAATCCTGATTTTTTTCTTAAAATCACATATTTTTTTAGAAAATTTAATGATTTAATCCTTGAGGGGTTCCATCTAAAGGGTTTTAATTAAAGAGGGTTAGATGATATGCCCTTGGATATAACCCACATAGACTTAAATCAAACCCTCAATGGAGTATCCTCCACACCTATCAAAATGCTAACAACAAAATAATTTGTCTTCACCTTTTGGGTTCTCAAATAAAATCATTTAAAATTTATATTTTGTAAGTATGTAGCCCTTATTATAAGCTTTCCAAAAGTATAATTTTAGATATATTTAATTTGATTATTATATTTATTTTATATTTCTTGTTAATCTAGGTTTTTCACCAAACATCAAGGTCTATGTTTCCCTTGGAAAATAATTCATAATATCAAATTGATTGAAAAGATATTACATATTGTAGAAGCTAGAAAAGCTTTGTAGGGAGAAAAAAGTCAAGAAAAAGAAACAAAGAAAATACAAAGAGTAAAGTGTTGCCAGTAAAGAGCAGCAACAAACAACAAAGCCTGGGAAAAAACATGGGCAAAGAAGGACCAAAGAGTTAGACACCAGAGAAAACAAACCACACACCATAAATGGTAAAAACAAACAAAGAGCAGACCGCCAAAAGTCAGGAAGTGGCAATATCTCATGTATGATTGATCATCGAGTGGTAATAAGTTAGCAAGATAGAGCCCTCCAAATATTCCTTGAGTTCCCATCTATCCATCGCCAAAAGTAAACCTGCCTTAGAAAGAATATTTGCCTCCATATTGTATTCCCTGTAAACATGTGTGATGGATAAATGGAAAAAGGTAGATCTCAGCCTATCAATCATGTCTTTAATGGGCTTGAGAAGCAAATTTTCAACACAATAGAACCCATTTATCCAATTGATAATGACCTCAGAATCACCAAAGACTTGAAATTGATCAAGTTCTATATTTCACGCACGTGAACAATAGAAAATAGACAAAAAAAATTCTAAAGATATTTGGGCACTACTTATTAGTTTCCTTATTTCAACAAAGAAAAATAATAATTTGAATATATACAAAAAATAATGTGATATCGAATAAACCTATGTATAAATTATATCTGATATTACTTCAAAAATTAATAAAAAATAAAATATACAACAAAAAAATATGAAAAATGTTTGTGTATTAGATATTAGTGTTATCAATCTATGTTTAATAATTTATAATTTTACTTTTAAAAAAAAAAAATCAGTGATATCAAAATGTCGCTTTTTAAAAATATTGATAACTATAAAAATAAGCTATTAAAGCTTATGTAAAAAAAATCACAAATCATCTTTTATATATATTTTAAATACATTTACAATATGCATAAAAAATCTCAAAAAACACTAGTTCATATCATCTTCAATTCCTTAAGGGTTTAGCCGCTATGGGTGGTAGAAAGTGAAGATCTGATTAAAAATATTGATTTCAATGTCCCACTTTGACCAAAAAGTGGGACACACTATTGTGGGTTGAATGTAGAAAGAAATTATATTAAATATAATTGTTATATGAATTGTAAGGGTGATTGTGTTAATTAGACTTGAATTATTTTAATGACTATTTCTTTTAATTTGAGATGATTATGTTGATTATGGTTAGGTTGTATTCTAATAAAATTTATTTCAAGTATACAAGTAATCTCATGTGAAATGGAAATATTAAGAGGCTCTCATGAAAATATTTATTGTGAATTTCTTGTGACACCTAGACCTAGAACGGTGAGGAGACTAAGGTCTTCATTGTGAGACATGTGGCATAGTATAAAATTACTTTTTAATTGTTGTTCTAAGTGATATAAAGAATCTTTTTTCTTATTATTTTAGTGAATTTAAGTACCTAAGATGTTTACCTTTAGATTGGGCATTTGTTTATGCATAGATTTTTTTTAATGAAGTATGGACTCTTCCTAAGTCCCTTAGGAAGAAGTGCAAATTTATTTAAATAGGAAGTTCAAGGGTCACCCCCTCTTGAAAAGATGAAAGATCTTTATTTAGTTTCTCTTGTAGAGTGAAGGGAGATCTTTAGGTGGAGAAGGAAATTCTAGTTTTGTTGAAAATAGTGTATTGTTTTTATGAAGATGCAAAGGGGATTGATGGGAGAAAATTTTGAACATGGGAACACAAAGTAATTTCAAGGAATCATTTTGCATCTTGGAAGCTATGTCAAGTAGAATCTTCCATTTTTTGTAGAAATTAATTATTAAATTTCATTTCCAAATTTATGTAGGTTGTAAATAGTTTTTCTTGTGAAAATATTGTGTATCTTTGATTATGCATGTGATATGAGATGGAATTTTGTGCTATTGTAGTTCTCCAAATTGGATCAAGGACAACTCACATGTTGGGTTGAGAGAGGTGAGAGGCCTCCTTTGAAAAAATATTTCCTTTCAAAGAAAATCTAGGCATGACTACCATTAATATAAAAGTTTAAATACAAATTAGTGATGTGATGGTGGTGGTTTGGTATAATTATGTTATGGAATAATGGAAATTCATGGTGTTCTAGGTGTGATGTTGTTATGGAGGAATAGTTGTGTGGATTTTTTTTGATGTGGGTTATGAGAAAAGAATGGTGTTTTTATAAAGATAATTATCACTTGCGGCGATAGATATAATTCTTATCCCAAATGGAGTGTATCCCCTCTTCTTCCCCTTTTCTTCCCCTTTTCTATGAGGTCATTTGAGATTCATATGTGTTGCATGTACCTTGGGGTTTATGTGTTTACTTTATATTCTTCGTGCATATGTTTTTGTATTTTTTTGTGAAACCTTTTTTTTTTTAGAATGTCCTAGCTTGGGGCTAGGTTTGTAAGCAAACCCCATGGCTGGGAGAAAGCAATTCCTCTATTGGATTGGATGTTAAATTGTACTAAAGATTTATGAAAATTTTATTGGATGACTATATTGGGTTGGTGCAAACCTCACTTGGTTTTAGAAATTTTTTTGGTGGTAAAAGACCATTATGAAAACCCTCTTTGTGAGGATATGTATATCTAGATCTTATGTGGAAAATATTGTTTAAATAAATTTAATGATTTAGTATTATTGTTATATGCAAATACTTTTAATGAAATAATTTGGAATGCAATAATTACATATTAATCTTATTGCTAAAACAAGTGGCATTTAATACTAATTTGTATATAGAATTATATGATTTTATATATTTTACTCAACTTTAATTATTTCTTCATTATGTAAATATTATAGTTGATTTCCATATAGAAAGAAAAATAATAACATATGTATACTCAAATGTTGTCTATTTAAATATATATGTTTGTATGTATATATGTATGTATGTATTTATGTATGTATGTATACATATACATATACATATATATATACAATCATCAATAAAATAATTATTTCTTATAATTTGAATTTCTTTTGCAATCATAGATAAAAATAAATTATGTAATTTTTTTTAAAAAAATAACATTATATATGATAGGGATATGACTCATTTTCATGAGAATGGAACTAACCATTGAAGCATTATTCTCCCATATTTCAATCATTTAATATATTTTTTTTAAGTAATCAAATTTTTAAGAACATATGTACATATATAAACTAAAATCATTTTTATTTATAAAATCATGTATAATTAAGCAAATAATAAGATTTTCTTTGAATCATACCCAAACGATCATTTATATACCACTTTATTTTTCGCCCCTAGCTTGCATGTAAATGGAAAATAATAAGAAACTACATGCATTTGATGAGAAATGAGATTTGTAAATTTGGGTGTCATGCACCAATAGAAACCTATGATTTTTCTAAACAAATCTAACTTGATTCTATGGTTTTAATTTGAAAACAAGAAATCAAAATAAAATAGGAAATATAAATCAACCTTTCAAAATAAATGAAAAGGAGAAAACTCTGCGAAGGAAGATGAGATTATGTGGCTTCATAGAAGATTTTTCATATCCAACTTCTTTCCTTGCAATAGAAAGATAAAATAAAAGAAGAAAATGAAAATAAAGAATTGGAATTAAGTATTCATATTTTAAATTTTTGGTTTTTTCATAATTTTTTAATGTTTAAATTTGATATTGTTTTAATTTATTTAAAATAAATATTTGGATTAATTTTAACTAGAAATCATACTTTGTTGTGCAATGGGTAAATCGTAGAGGTGTGGAAGGTCAATTAAGGGAAATTTTTGTCTGTTTTTTGCATACATTTGTGTAGTACATGAGGTCAATTTATAAGTAATTTAGCAAATGACATTGTTTTTGCAACAAAGATCTTAATGGAGAAATGATAGCTTCAAATAAACTATGCATCTACTTACAAGGATCCAAACAAAACTGAAAAAAAACTTAAATCATGAAGATAATCAGAATCCATTACCAATAGGCTCATGCTATGTTTGCAATAGGGAAAGAAAGAGAGAGGGGGATAGAAAGAGGGAGAGAGTGAGAGGGGGAAGGAGATGGAGATAGAGAGGAAGATAGAGATAGAGACAAAGATTGAGATGGAGGAGAGGGAGAGGGATATGAAGTAGAGGGAGATAGAGATAGAGATGAATATGGAGGAGAGGGAGATATAAAGAGAGAGAGAAGCGTGAGATAGACAAAGATGGAAGAGATAAATATATAGAGAGGGAGAGAATGAGAGAGGAAGAGATATAAAGATAAAGATAGATATAAAAAGTGATATATAGAGAGAGGGAGAGCTATAGGGATAGAGAGATGGAGAAATAATGAGATATAGAGATCTAGGAAGAGGGAGAGGGAGAGAGATGGAGAGAGATGGAGAGAAATGGATAGACAGAGAGAGGGAGACATGTCAATAGATAGAGGGGGAGAGAGGAAGATAGAGGTAAAGATGGAGATAGATCAAGAGAGCGAGACAAGTAGATAGAGAGATAGAGATAGACCTAGAGGGAGTGATAAAGATAGAGAGAAAGGGAGATATTGATGGAGAGATTGGGTTCATATAAGGAACGCCTTCAGCGTAAGTATTTATATTTAGATAATTAAAATAAATTATATTTCAAATATTTGATTATATTTAAATAAAATTCATAAATAATGTTTAGGTTATTTAATTTCACAACTATTATAAATAAATAATAAAACTAAATTATTTGTTAAGTATGATAATTTATTATTCAAAATTAATTACATGCAAAAAAAAAAAAATTAAATAGATTTTTTATATCTAATATTTTGTCTTCATTTAATCTAAATTTATGTTTAGCAATTATTTGAATTACTTTACGATAGACATTTAGTTTTACTTGATTTGTTTACATTTTGATAACTTGATAATTAGTCTAACTTTATTGTATTATAATAATTGGATAATAAATATACTATAAATTTGAGGATTTAGAAATCAGTTTAATTTTGGAATTACATTTAGATTATAAATATTATCATGAATTAAATAAATAATAATAAACTAAATATTTGTTATATATTTGAATATTCAAATTAAATAATTGAATTTTAATTAATTCTTAAATAAATTACAAGATTATTGGAGAAGTTGATAGTCTTATAATTTAAGCAAGATTATAATTATTTTAATTTACATATATTTAATGTCAATCTTTTGTTATAATTATTTGTGAATAGAGAAAATTATGTAGAGTTTTTAAACATAATCAATGTTTGTAATAGTAATGCCTAATGAATTAATAAAAATTTGGTTATGTTATTATCTTTGTGTTATGTTCAAGTGTAAGTTTGGGTATGACAACTTGTAGAGGAATCACCTTATTCTCTCTTTTCTCACCATTATTACCATGCCAATTGGTCACTTGGGGGCATAAGATATATTTCTCCCTTGTGATTATTGTCTCTTCTCATCTCTTAAGGGAATTGCCTAGATATTCCCCTCTTTATTCTCACCTTCTCTACTCTCATCAAAATATTTTTCATTCCTTCTTTATAATTTCCCCCTTATTCACTATCATTAAATTGACTAGCACTCTTTATTCCTTTTTTCACTAGTCAAAAGGAGTAACAAATATCCTACATCATTCATTCTCACTCATTCTTATCCTTAATCCTTGGCATTGGTGACAACTAGCCTTTCTTATCACTTTGGGCTTAGCCAAACCTCTTTATCCAATAAAGTGGTGACCTTGTAGCCATTGACAATAATATTTGTTTCCAATTTCTAATTTCTAATTTCCTTGTTTGGATGGCAATTATTAATACTTATGGTGACAACCTCAAAAATCCTTTATTTATTTTATATTTTCCCATTGGATGGAAACCTAATTTCTAAGGTAGAAACTTCCAAATATTCAAGGTGACAACCCCAAATCCATTTATCCACTTCCCTTTTCATCTTATTGATTGTCATTGTTAGTACCTTTCACCATTGTGCTAGCCTAGTCTCATATGTGAGTGGATACCTTACAACCCTTGTCATCTTTCCCAATTCTAGTTTCTAATTTCCATTTCCTATTTCTAGTTTCTTGTTTCCTCTTTTCCAAGGTACTCGTCCTCTTTTCATCATAGGTCATTTCCACAACCTGTCTTAATTTATTCTATGAAGTGGATCTTCATAGATCCCTCCCTCAAAAGCTAATAGTTAAAGATTAATGTTTCATTTGACAATTTCCATATTCATATTTATGATGGAAAATAAAGTGTTACCAATATATGCTTACCATTCATGATTTTCATTATGTAGGTTTATAGATCTAATTGTGTTTCCAAGTGTGTTATCCTAGTTTTCTTTTGTTGGAATATAGTGACTACTCTCTTTAGATGCTTTGTAAGAATAAGTACAAGTGCAGAGATCCAAAACCAAGTTGAAGACTAGTATCTCCTCTATGGTAAAATTATCTATGATAGTCTAGATGTTCATTGCAATCTTACTCTAGCAACATTTTTCCTTTTAGTTCATTGTAAGCCTACTAAAGTGAGGGGAAAATGTAATAAAAAAAAGTTGCATACTCTTCAATTCTATTATTATAGTTTTGTGCTAATTTAAATACCTTTCCCATCTAGTGCCTTTTGACCTTGTTTTAACTTCTCTTTCCTTTTCTCAACCATTCATGTCCTTCCCTTAACCCTCTCTCCTCTTGACCCCTTTGTTTCTTTCTTTCCTTTCTCATTTATCTTATTTCCCTCCCATTTAGTTTCTTTTCCTTTCTCATGTTCCTTTACCCATTGTTTTAATTTTGATTCTCTTTTTCCCATTTTAATTAAACCTTTAAATATTGTCTCTATCCATAGTAGATGTCAAATTCCCATCTTTTCTTAAATATTATGCATTGAAGCTAATATTGACACAAAGTACCAACCTCTAGATGGTCTCCTCTGATCTTTACCTTTCCTAAAGGACTGAGCCTCTTAGGACCTAGAGACCTTGACACCTTGAATGTTAGACAAATATTTTCATCCTTATACCAAAATAATTAAATTAAAATTTTATTGATTAGATTTGGTTCCAACCTACTACTACATTTTCTCTTTGAAATGTCATTGAAATTTTATGAAACAAGCCCATCTTCACCTTATCTTAACACATGAAAAGTAAAAAAATCACCTTTTTGTTTTATTTGAGTTATTTGTGTTATTAAGTAATTATTATTAACTACTTTTAAAATTTCAAGGGTGTTTGAACTTTCTCTTTGAGCTCAAAAACATATTTATTAGGTCCCTAAACATCGCTACAAGCATATCTTCGTCATTAGGTGAGCTTGTTCCTTTGTTTTGATAAGGGAAAAATAGGTTTTCAAGGGACCCAAAACCCTTTACAACCAAGGATACAAAATGTTGCCAAAAAAGAATAACAACAGACCACCACCAACAACCCAACAACCAAAAAACATAACCGGGCTAGTGTTATACTAAAAGTGAGACAAATAACCACCAACAACACCCATTAGCCACAAAACAACAAAAAACCTAAAATAAACCTACACTCAACAGGAAACATAAAGCAACAAATGAAAAGATCAGAAAATAATTCAAGCCACTCAGAGTGTTGGTGACCTCAATCTGCTGGTTCTTGTGCCTCTCGACCATATCCAACAGCTCCTCAGCATCAAATGTTTTCTTCCAATCAGTCAACCCTTTGCCAACAGGACCTTTGTCATCATCCTTAGCAACCTTTTTACCCTTGCCTTTGGTTGCATGCTCTTTCTCCATAAGCTTAGAGAAATAAACCTGATTCTCCCTGAGCTCACTTATTTTCCTGAAAAGGACTTCCAAGGAGTCTGCACTCTTCTTCATAGAGATATGGAATGCCTGCACTAACTTCTTGATATCCATATTTATGCCTAAAACCTTAGCTTCCAGAGTAGCCAATCTTTCATCACACAAAGACTTAAAGTCATGATAAGAACCTTCAAGTTCCACCATTCTATCTATAAGAATGTTTGGCAAAGAACCCTTCAGAACATTCTTCATGTTTTCCTTTAAACCTCTAATTTTTATATTAATCTTATTGAACTCTTGTAGAGTCCATTTGGCCAATTTAAAGGTACCAGTGGCCCAAGCTCTAGCCGTATCCAATAAATCAAACATGGAGGTAGCATCATCATCCAGGTAAGAAAAGTCCTCAAAAAGAGAATTTACCTTCAAAGGCTCCTGTTTGGATTTATTCTTTTCCACATCCTCCTCGTCCAGACCCCTAATTTCCTCGTCTTGCTCCTCCTTAGGCTAGTCCTGCATGGGAGAATCCTCAGTGGCCACCATATTTTCACCAAAATCCTTATCCTCACCAGCCACATTTGGGTCCTTGATCATAACCTTAGAGTCCTTGTTCTTCAAGTTAGCAATGCGTTTTGACAACCTCCTCAATTTATCAACCAAACCCTCAACATTACCTTGTGTCCCCGCCTTTGAACCCCCACCAATAACAGCTTTACCAATAGCCACCTCCACAGACTTGGGAGAAGAATCACTCGACCCCACCTCCTTGTCCTCACTCTCAGAAAGGGTCAGCCGCTTAGCAGTCCTGTTAAACTTAGCACCAACCACCTTCCTCTTCTTTGAAGACGTAGTCACAACCACAGGAAAATCATCCTCCTCATCTACATTCCATTCCTCCTCCTCCGAAGAGGAATATGAACTCGACGACCCAAATAACTCACAACCTTTTCCTTTCCCTTGATGGTCGGAGTAGGGATAAGAGTCTTGACGTGCTCCATGATTAATAAGATAAGTCTTTCATGGAGGACCGGGGGCCTCCTATTCTTCAGATGAGCATACCCCGAGACCTCCAAAGAAGATAACATAAAGAAAGGGAATGAAATGAACAAACCATGTCTGAAATGGTTGACAAGAGTAAAATGGTGACCAAGAATAGCCCTAAACCTCCCTTCCAGAGTCATGTAATGCATCAAGACCTCAGCAACACTCACCTAGATTTTCTTGAGGGAAGTTCTCTCATAACCCCAAATCTCCAATTTGATTAATTGCTTTTGCTCATCGTATTTAAAAAACTAGACCATCGCCTCCTCGTTACTTTTTTTATCCTTGAAAAACTTCTGACCCATAGTCGGCATCCCTATGATAGTGGCAACCAAGTCCTCATTAACCTCCACTTGCAGACCTTTAACCTTGAGCTTACAATTATGCTAGAAAGAAATAAATTGCACCGAGGCATTAGGGTCATGCCCATGCAATCTCTCCAAAAATGGAGTGAAATTCCCATGGCTCAAAATATTCCAGAGTTTCTTCTTTCTCTGAATGTCACCACAAGAGTGCGGCTTGATTCGGCTCCTGTCACCACCCATGGAAACCGACACAAGACTCACAGAACCCTTGCAAAGAAAACTCAACTGAAGACTAGAGAGCCACAAAACACCCACAAATCGTGCAAACTGAAGGAAGGTACTAGACCATAAATGTCGTGTCACCTCACCCCACACCATCATGTCTTAATAAACTCCTAGCTTTCTTGGGAAAGATTGATCCCTCCTCCCATGAACGGAATTCATTTAAGCTGACAGCCTTGTTGGAAAATAATCTGCCAATGAGTTTCCTTCTCGGTAAATGTGAGAGACATGAGTCTCATCACAAGATTGCAACATAATTATTGTATCCTTGATAAGTTGGTCGACATTTCAACTTGGAGGATGAGTACCACACAGATAATTTATAATGTTCATGGAGTCGCCTTCCACACATAATTTGGAATATACATTGTTGATAGCATATCTAACACTAATGAACGTAGCCTATGCTTCCGCCCAATGATTAGTCTGAGTACCCAATGGAAAGCTTGTTCCTTTGTTATTTTTATTAATTTTTATAATATTTTCTAATTATTTTATAATAATTCTACCATATATCATCCATTATTCTATAGTAATCATTATCACCCATTTTCATAGTCATTTGATTCTTCATTTTCATCTCCCACCCTCATTCTCTCTCTTCTAGACTTTAGTTTAACTATAGCTTTCATTTCTTCTTTGATTTCCTTTTAAACCCTTATAACCCTCTCACAAATTATTTATACACCTTATCATAACCCTTTTCATCCCCACATAATTTTTCCTTCACCACCTTATGATTTTTTTTGTCTTTCCCATCTACCCTTTATCTCTCTAAAACCCTTGTTTACCTTCCTAAGGTTTCCTTCCCAATTTCTTTATCAAATTTCACTATTTTTCCCTCCCCTATCTTACTCTACTTCATATCCATATCAATCCTCTTTTCCCATTTTTCCATTTTGTCATCTCAATCTCTCTCCCCATCCCTTGTTGTTTACATTATCCTCTTTACCAATCTCCATAATTCAAAAAGGTTTTCAAATTTATGCTTTGAATTTATGTGATTTATTAGTACAAGAATATTTTTTATATTTTTATCCATCATATATATCAATTTATATTTTCTTGAAATCCAAAAAGAGGACTAATAAAGGAAATTTTCTCTTAATTATTAGATTTTATAGGGTTTCCATAGATTTTTGCATTGCATGTTGAATATAGAAACAAAAAAGAAAAAACCAAGAAAATATAAAAAGGGAAAGTGACCTTAAAATAACCTAAACAAAATTTATGAAAAAACAGAAAGATAGTTTAAGACTATGGACTAGGCCACCTTCCTATGACTAGTTTTCCTTGTAGGTCATCCAAACAAGACCAAGAAACCTATTAGGCCACCACATTGATTTTAGCCTCATTTTTAACTCTTTTTAGGTCTAATTTTATGTGATAAGTCCCTCTCAATGTGAAGGCACCATATCCATTTATAAACTAGGAAAAATTGAGGTAAATAGTAAAAATTTCCTCTAATTTTCTCTTTCTTATAGTCCAAGAAAAGAAGATTTTTTTAATTATTTTTTCATAATTATTGTAGTTCATGAGGGGTGAATATTCCAAATTCATGTGAATATTTTATTTCAATTTTTTTGAAAAATTATTTGTTTAAGTTTACCCATACATTGTTTTCCATTGGTTTGATATTTTTTTTATCTTTGATATATACCATATTTAAGTAAGATTCTAATTGTATTCATAATCATCTTTACAATTCTTATAGATATTTACCATATGAAAATATAAAGAAACCTTTTGGTTTATTTTTTCCATTACTTTTAATGTTTTTAAGTTTATTTGTGATAGGTTTTAGTATTTTAATCCATATTCTACTCATTATAATTATAATAAATGATCAAAATAATTAAAGTAACCTTTTAGAAAAATTTAGCCAATTCTAATGTAGTGGACTAAGCCACCTAATAGGTTGTCTAGACAAGAACAAGGCATCCCCTTAGAAGCATTAACTTGGATGGAAATTCACTTTAGCTAAAAATATTCCAAAAACTACTAGGATGCATCTATACAACATTTTGATCACTTTCATATTAGTCAACATCTTTCTACAAGTGTATATGGGGTAACTTTTAAGCCACTTTCTATCTTCTAGCCACATTTTTGAAACATTTCTTTGTGTTTCCTATCTAATGTTGTCTAGTTGTGAGTTTCAACTCCAAATTTTATTAAATATGTAAAATTGAGGCTCTTTCGCATGAACATTTAAATTTCCTTTATTTTATCTTAATTATACACACATTAATAAAGTTAACCTCATTCTTTTTCTCTTAAATGCAAGAATCCCTTGGTTCTACCATCTTTCCTATCAAACTTAACAAAGTTTAAATTCAATGCTTATAAATTTAATGTATAAAATTGTTTGAGGACATCCTTAGATTCATGATATGGGTGTTGATCCATCTACACTCTGTCATAATCTTAATTTTATCCATAATAACAAGTGATGTGTAGTTGAATTTGATGATAGCCCTTATAATTTTTATCATATAGTTAAAAAATATTATATATATATAGACTAATCACACCCACAATACCCTTCAAAACTCATAATCCACCTATATGTCATGTTGATTCAAAGGAAAATTAGGGTTCTCTTGATTTCCATGTCACCATCAATAAGGAGCATATATTCAAAAATAATGATCATCCCACTCCTCCATTGACCATAGATTGATTCTCAAATAGATAATCATTCAAATGAATGCATTATTTCTTATGCAACTAAGGCTAGTCATCAATTTAAATGAAGCTTATCTTCATCTAAATTATCTAGTCAATATGGAAAAGGTTATGTCATCCTCCAAAAGGCTAGCTATAATTGAATGGGATTAGGTTTGAGTTTACAATGCACTATGAAACCTATTAAAACACCTAAAATGTATAACACTAAAGGTATGGGTTATTTTTTTACTATTAATAGCTATATAGATTTATCATTAGTTTGTCATAAATTATCTAATAGGTTGCTTGGAAACTACCTCTCCTTTAGATACTTTTTCCAACAATGAAGCTCTAGTAGAATTATTAGGAGTTTATGATAATTTTCTTATGCTTCACTATTATATAGACTTCTCACATATTTTTGAGGTTTCTTTATATTTAAGGGAAGATGCTCCTTTATCAGGAAATTGTCCTAATAATTTACCCACTCAAAATTTCATCAAATATTTAAGTTCACTTGCTATAGGTGATACCCTAGATGTTGAGATGGAAAAAATTGACAAAGAAAAGATCCTAAAAATGAAAGATTTATTGAATAGAAATTAACATTATAACATGTCCACCTTATTAAAATACATTGGTAATATGTTTGCATAGTTATATCACAACGTGCCCATAATTTTGAGTGATGTTATAATTCACAAAATTATTCTAGAATCTAATGATACGCTAGTTAAGAAAAATATTTTAAAAATACATTCAAAAAGTCACCTTGATAGTCAAAGAAAAACTAGAGAAAATGTTAAAAGTATGTTTCATAGACTAAACCCTAAGAAATGTGTATTTTCTATATATAGTAGTCACTTTTTAGGGTTTATTGCATCTTAATACAACATTGAAGTTAACACCAAGGAGATTGATGTCACTGTTCAAATGTTTATAGTAAATAATTTACGGTAGTTTCACAACTTGTAAGGAAAAATAAATGTTATTAGATGATTTATTGTATAGTTAGCAAACTATATTTACAAAATTTCACAAGAGATTATGCCTATTGTTCATGGAAAATCATATGAAAGGAAGCAAGGTGTGTAGAAATGATTCCTACACTAAAATTTTGAGGAATTTTTTTATAAATTCCAATATTTTAACAATTAAATAGAAGAAACATATATAAATAAGTTTGAAATGTGGAAGTTGAAGATGGAGGATCTATGGGATATTGTTGATGAGAATGTTTCAAGGCCTACATATCCTACTTTGGCTGCTCAATATGAGGTTATGGACCGTAAAAGCAAAGGTATAATCAAATTGTGCTTGGTAGACTCTATTTTAATCAATGTCCATGAAGAGACCTCTGCACAAGAACTATGGAAGAAACTTGGTGAGAAGTATCAAGCCAAATCTTTAGTGAACAATATTTTCTTGAGGAAGAAATTGTAGTCCTTGAGAATGGAAGAGGGTGGACGAATTACAGACCACCTAGAAGCATTCAATATGTTGGTGGATCAATTGGCATCAACTAGTGTCAAAATGGATGAGGAGGAGAAATGTCAAATCTTTCTTTGTTCTTTTCCTGATTCATGGGATTCTCTTGTTATGGCTATTGGGAGTACTTATGTTATCTTGAAGACTAAAGATGTGGTGGGTTCTTTTCTTTTTGAAGAGATGAGGAGGAAGGTATCCATTGGTGCCAAGGAGACCCTAAATGTTTGTGGAAGACCTAAGGAAAATGGAAAGAAGAATGAGAAGTGTGATAAATCCAAGTCCAAGGGGAGATCCAAATCTCTTGGAAAGACCAAAGTTATTTTTTGGAACTACGGTAAGCCTCAACATATTCATAAATACTACAAAAAAGAAAAGAAGAAGAAAAAAAGAGATTTGATTATGATTTTGAGTTTGAGAAAGAAGATGGTGATGCATTCATTGCAGCTTTGGCAACTTGTGCGGGTAATGATACATTGTTAATTGACTCAGGTGCATCTTTCCATATGACCTCTAATAGAGATTGGTTTGTTGAACATATGAAGAATTTAATGGAGGTAAGGTGTACTTGGGTGATGATTATTGTTTAAATATTGTTGGTTGTGGTAAAGTTAGAATCAAGTTTCCTGATAGTAGAATAAAAAGGATTAATGGTGTGTTGCATATCCTTGGATTAACACGAAATTTGTTATTTGTGGGAAAAATAATAGATGTAGGTGTCTAGGTAGTATTTTATGATGTAGGATGCAAGATGGTTAGAGGTGCTATGGTGATTGATAGAGGTGTCAGATATGATAAATTGTGTAAGCTTGATGCATACACTATTGAGTGCAATAGTACTTCTGTGAAAAGCAATTCCGTGGAAGAGATGAGGGTTTCATCTTCAAAAAATGGTCATGGATTTTGGGTACCCAAGGGTGCTCTTTCTTCTAAGTCAAAGTTACTTGCAAAGAAAACTATGTTATGGCACCAGAGACATGGCCACGTTGGAGAAAAGGGTCTAAAGACCTGGAAAATTTAAAACCTTGTTGAAGGGTTTTCTTATTGTAATCTTGAATTTGATTTTTGTGAGCATTGTATTTATGGAAAACAAAACCATGCTCAGTTTTACTTGAGTTCTCATAAATAGTGTGGTGTATTGGATCTTATTAATTTTGACATGTGTTTAGTCCTGTAGATGTTCCTTCAGTTGGAAAATCCACTTATTGTGTTTCATTTATTAATGATTATAGTAGAGGGAAGTGGGTATATTTTCTAAAGAGAAAATATGAAGTTTTCAATCGATTTAAAGAATTTAAAGAAATGGTTGAGTTGCAGACTTGAAAGAAAATAAAATTTTTGAGGACTAATAATGGAACTAAATTTTGCTCTAATGATTTTGATAGATTTTATGAATATTGTAGTATTCATAGACAAAAGACAACTTCATATTCTCCACAATAGAATAGAGTTGCAAAAAGAATGAATAGGACAAAAATAGAGAAGGCTAGGAGTATGTTGAGTGTTGTTGGTTTAGAACAAAGGTTTTGGGCTAAATCTATTGCCACTACTTGTTACTTGATTAATAGGTCTCCTACATTAGCTCTTGTTGATAAGACACCTATAGAGGCATGGTCAGATCACAAGACTTCATTAAGACATCTTAGAGTTTTTGGTTGTGAGGCATATGCACATGTGCCAAAGGAGAAGCGAACAAAGTTGGAGAACAAGGTTGTGAAATGTATCTTCATTAGTTAGTTATGGTGTGCAAGGATACAAGCTTTGGGATCATGCTGTATAGAAGGTAATATATAGTAGAACTGTTATTTTTAGAGAAACTAAACCTTCTTCTATTACATTGCATCCAGAAAAAATTAAACAGGTAGATGTGACTCAATTTTTTTTCTACACCTAAGAAAGTTGAATAGAGGCTCATGGATAGACAAGAATTTGATGAGAGCTCATCCATCTTTGAATCTTCAGAAGAGGAGGAAGACCCTCCAACTCATCTTGTTCATAGGTCTACAAGGAATAGACAACCACTTGAATGGTATTCACCTAATGATTGGAGAAGTATTTTTGCTTTGAATACTAACATGGATGAATCCAAATCAGTAGAAGAGGAATTAGGTATGAATGCTGCAAAATCTTGAAAGATTGTTATGGATGAAGAAATGTCAGCTTTGAAAAACAATGATACATGGGATATTTTACCATTTCCTGAGGGAAGAAAAAATTTTGATTGCAAATGGGTGTTCAAGAAAAATATTGGTTTAGATGGAGGTATTGAGAAGTACAAAGCAAGGTTGGTTGCAAAAGGTTACTCTCAAGTTGAGGGTGTTGATTATGGTGAGATATTTTCTCTTGTTGTAAAAATGACATCCATTAGATTTTTGCTTTCTATTGTTGTTTCTTATGATTTAGAGGTTGAGAAAATGGATGTGAAAACTTCTTTTCTTCATGGTGACTTGGAGGAGGATATTTATATGGCACGACAAGAGCTCTACATGGTGAAAGGTAAAAGTAAATTAGTTTGAAAATTGAATAAATCTTTGTATGGCATAAAAAATAGATCCTAGGATGTGATACCAGAAATTTGATACATATGTGTTGAGTTTGGGATTTGAGCACATTATAAATTAGATCATTATGTTTATTATAAAATTGATGGTGATTTTTTCCTATTTATTGCATTATATGTTGATGATATGTTATTTATTGGTAAAGGGAAAGGTACGATTTCAAAACTGAAATCTCAACTTGCTACTAAATTTGAAATGGAAAACCTTGGTGCAGCTAGACACATTCTTGGGATGGAAATTAGAAGAGATGGAGTGAAAATAAATATATGGTTTGGTTAACATAAGTATGTCAATTCAATTTTATAGAGGTTTGACATGCAAGATTGTAGACCATTGTGTGTTCCTTTTTCAACTAGAAAAAGTTATCTATTTTAGATTGCCCAACATCCCATCAGAGATGGAATACATGAGTAGAGTTCCTTACCATAGTGCAATTGAAATTTTGATGTATTCTATGATTTGTACTAGACCAGACATTTCCCAAGTAGTGGGAGTTATTTCAAGATATATGGTTAATCCTTGTAGAGTTCATTGGGATGTAGTTAAAAGAGTCTTTAGATATTTGTGTGGTACCTTAGAGTATTCCTTATGTTATAATAATAATTTGATTGAAGAAAAGATTTCCCTTGATATTCATGGTTATGTGGATTCAGATTGTGCAAGTGATGTTGATAGTAGATGATCCACCAATACTTATGTATTTAATTTATTTGGTGGTGTAATTAGTTGGATGATCAAGTGACAAGTTGTGGTTGCTTTTTCCACTACTAAAGTTGGGTATATGTCAACTACTCATGCTTGTAAAGAATCCATTTGGCTTAAGATATTTTGTTCAGATATTCGAATAAAACAAGGTGCAATGAAAATTTATTGCTATAGTTGGAGTGCAATATGTATAGCTAAGAACCTGACATTTCATGCCAAGCCCAAACATATTGATGTACAATATCATTTTGTTAGAGATGTGGTCAAAGATGGCAAGGTGAAGTTGGTTAAGGTAGAGACTTTGATGAATGTTGTTGATTCTTTAAGTATGCTTGTGAGCACTAAAAACCAGATGGTGTTCAGAGTCTATGGGATTTTCAACCCCTAGAAATTAAGAGATGATGTTTATAATCCCTCCCGTTGTTCTTGCAAGGTGTTTGACAAGTGGGAGATTTGTTGGGAAAATGTGTCTCAACCTTGCAATTACATCATTAGGTCTCAGATCTTACGATCAATATTTTGTTGGCTTGACAAGCCCTAGAAGGCAACCCTATTTTATGAGGGCATTGTATTATAGTTGTGTATTGTGGTGTATTTTGAGAGTCTAATAGCAGGACCGTGTTCCCTCTAGATCTCTGGTTGGTGATACTCCTATGAGAGGCTTGCTCTGCAAGTATATTGTAATCTTCGTGATTTTTGAATAATATATTGGGAAGCTTTTAGAGTGTGGGGTCTTTCTCCTGAAAGAGTTTTCCCCACGTAAATCACTGTGTTGTGGTATGCATGATATTTATGTTTATTTCTATTTAAGTTTTTGTATCTGTTGTAAATATCTGAGAAGTTTTGCATTATCCTCATCTCAAGATTAGTGTAGGAAGTTGTTCTACTACCTTAGATTCCTTACTCGTATTAACATAAGATCATACTCTCACTAAAGTGGGGGCTAAATGTAGCATCATAAATTGTCAACCCTTGATAATTTCACACTACCTGGACACCTTATGTTGCTTAAAACATTAATTAAATTAATAGTTTATTTCATTTGGGATCATATTGATAAAACATATTTGAATCCTCGACACCCCAATAAATTTGAGTAAAAAGAACTTAGTCAAGGGCGTGGGTTCCCTTGACCTTAAAGGGATCCCAAGCTAACCTAAAATTAGAAATATCAATCGGGATTTGTTGAACATTAGAAAAGAGATGATTATGAAGAAGGATCTATTTGAACATACTTATTTGTTGAGGTTGGTTGGTGTAACCTTTGGCTTGTTGGCTAAGGTTAGATTAAGCATCTCTTATAGGTTGCATTTATGAATAGAGGAAGTATGGATTGAAATGTGTGGCTACATGGTTTTGTATAGGAGTGAATGTGCACCCCTTCTGTAAATTCCCCTTTTGCACTCCCTCACCTTAGAAAACCAAATTCGAAGGAGAAAATCCACATCAACCTGTTGCCTTCGTTCCACTTGGTTTTTTTTTTGTGCGTCAGAAAAGTAATAACTATCGGAGACGCCCACGTGGCATGCAAACATCTACGTAGCGCGCTTATGTCCCTGACAGATTCCTACGTCTGAAGCCTACAGAGGCATTACACTTCCCATTAGGGTCAATTTGTAATGCCCCTCTTCGACCAACCAACCTGAATATGGTTGTTTTTCTCATTCTTCCTTCAAATTTACTCTTCATTCTTCCATTTCATATTCTAAGCACTCAACTTGATTTTCTTCACAAGCTTCAAGAAACTCTCCAAGCATTCTAGCATTCACTTCTTGCACTCTCAGCCTTCAAGCAACACTTTGCACTCCATAGAAGCAACAACAACACTCCATCAACTCTGAAGAGCAAGTGTGGAACAACACCATTGCAATAGAGGCTTGAGTCCTCTCATTTTCTCCTCCATTAGCTATTGAGCTCTTGGTAGAGGTGGTAAGCTTTTCACTCCTCTCCTCTACGATTTGGTTGAGTAGTACATTACTATTTTGAAGTGTTATTGTGTTTTACTTTCATTCTTCCTTTATCATAATTTTCTATACAGTTGCTATCTTGGTTGTCTGTGGAGGTGGAAACACCAAAACAGGGGTCTAATTGAGGCAAACCCCATACAACCGCCAAATAATTTTCCTCTTTCTTGTGTGTAGGTGGACGTGCTTCTTGGAGCTATCCGGCAAACAAGTATCTCAGATCATTCTTATCACCTTAACTCTCATTTATTTGTTTTATCACATTCGTTTATATCTGTCTTACTTTATAGTTCTGTTTTGGCCCTTTGGAAGTGATTAGCTAGGTTGTCAACCTATTTTCTGACAATTCACTTTGTCTTTTTGGTCATTTGATTGTACGAACGCTAGCACACCACTTTGTCGTACTGGAACCACGCTTTCATCCTCAAGTAGAGAACTTTGTGAGGCATAGTGCTAAACCCAAAAACCAACTTGCCTAGCCCCATTTTGAGTTTTGGGTCTGCAAAGTGATTGAAGGACCTTATAGTCCTCATCATTCTCATCCCTCATTTCAAAACATCCCTTTAAGCTGAGGTAAGTTAGGGAAGCCTTTTGCTCTTGGCTTTCTGTGACCTAGGGCCCTGAACATGGTCGGTCCCCCTCTCTTACACTTTTGGTGAACCTAACGTGAACCATTTTGGTTCTATTTTGAGATACTAAAAACTCCTTTCCTCGTATTCTTGGAGTGTTGTAGGTGTGAGTGTTGTGAGGCTTTCACCTTGCAACCCAACCTGCGACCCCTAGTAGGCATAGTTGGAAGGTTTTGAAGGTGTTGCATAACAAACCTTGATTGGGTAACTGTCTTATCCTTTAACCTTTTAAGGACTCTGTGAAAGTATTGTCTAGTGTGCGTAATGACCTCTTTCCTGCATTAACCTATCCTGTCTGTGCAACCTATGAGCAATGGTACCGATATAAATTTCACTTCACAGGACCGCTAATGGGTTTTAATAGAGAACCATCTCCTCTCTACATCCCTATGCGAATCAACAGAAACATCATAGCAGGTGTTCTCATTGATCTGACGTCTCAAGTAAACATTATAACTGAGGAGATCATGCTAATCAACTTTTTGCACAAAGATGGGTATGATGAACCTATGAGCACCATCTGCACGCATGGCAGAATTTTCATGCCCCCTTTGGGTAGTATTGTCTTGTCGGTTTTGGTTGGACCTAAATCCGTGAAGCTTTTGTTCAACATTATCCCTGTGTCTAGACTCTTTAGAGTGAAGCTAGGTATCCCTTATTTAGTGGCTATGAATGTTGTACCCTCAGTCGTGTATAAATGTTTAAAATTTATCCACAAGGGTTTCGTGCACGTGATTCATGACACCAGTTGCTTGTGGTAGCTACTCCTTGGATTACTCTTGGCCTGTGCCTATTGGTCCTCTCCTACCTAGGATGGACCTCCTACACTGAACGTATCAAAATTATAAGAAAGGGAGCTTAAGGCCAAAAGTGAGATATGCCTCATTGCCTTATGTTGTTTCACATAGGGCTTGCCTAAAAGCTGGCAATGATGCCTCCAAGGCATGTAGAAGGGAAGAAGAGTAGCGGTCCCAAGATCCTCCTTCTTCCTCTTTTGCTACCCAACCCAACACCTCCTCTTGCCCTGCTAGGGTGCCATTAGATTATGTTCCATGTTTGTGAGAGAATCCTATGGTGCCCACTTGGCGAAAGCCAAAGCGTGTCGCGTTCAAACTTCTTGTTTTTCCCACAAAGCCTAGGCTCATTCGATATAACAAGAACAAAGGTCCCCATGGGGAATCCTCTATGTCTCAGCCTCAACAGCCTCCTACCGCTTCTGCTCCAAAAATAATGAATGGGAAGAGGTCTGCTACCGAGGCACTTGAGCCGACTCCCCCCACTGCTTCTCAATCTTCTCCTCCTACTCCCATTCAGGAGCCTGTTCCTCCGTCGAAAATGACTATAGTGGACACTCCCATGGTTGAGTAGAAGCCTTCTATTCCTTCGCATCCTCCGGCCTTTGGTTCAAAGAGTCACAAAACTACCTTGTGCACGATTGCAAGCACTGGTGAAAGGCTCTCATGGCTGAGCAGACCACCTTACAAAGGAAGGGAGAGGAGATGACCGCCCCCATATCTAGGCCTCCTGTTGCATCCTCCTCTCTCCTCCCCTCTTCTTCCATTCAGTCTAGTTATGTATCACTTTCGGCCTCCACTGTGAGTACGAATATGCTTGACCCTAAAAAGGTGCAGGTGTTCATCGCTCCTTCGGTGGAACCTCCTCTCTTGATGTCCCTTCCAGATTTCCTGCCTTTCCTGAAACCCATAGACATAACGAACACTTCAGTAGTGTCTACTATGGTTTTCTCATCCTCCTCTTCCTCCACACCTCTCGCCTAGTCTGTGGGGAGTTCACATCCCTCGACAGAGCAGAAGGTGGAGAGTGTTTTTATCCAATAACGAAGGCGTAAGAGGAGCCCACCTTCCCCAAAAGGTGGTATCATGCTAACTTGTTTTGTCCTAGTACGAAACTAGTCCCAGCTTCCCCTAAGTTTGTCACTGCTCCCGAATCACTTGACGAGCCTAGCAGTGAATCTCTGGTGCAACCTTCTTTTTCCATTGAGGAAAAACATGGCACTTCTATAAAGTTCATGTTTAACTCCTTGGATGAGGTTCCGGCCTTGTTGGCGATCTTCGTGAAATTGCTGACCTTAGCTCCATAGGAGCTCGATGGAGAAGACCTTGTGGGGCCCTCTTCCTTAGCCCTTGTTGCGAGAAGGTTGGACACTTCCCCTCTTAACATTCCACCATTACAGGATTTTCCTCCTCCCCCCTACGATGATCTAGAGTGGGAAGCGGGTGACCTAGTGGTTAATTGGTGTTAGGGGGAGGCCCCTTTTTATCTTTAGTTTAGATGTGTGTGTTGTGATGTGTTCCCCATGATCATGCTATGTGTGCCTGGATGACCCTCGTCACCCATTTTGGTGCATGGATACAAGCGTGGATTTTTGTGTCGTAAACCTTCTTCTATTTGTATCATCATTCTTCTTTGTTTGTGACTTGATTTTCAACAAATTGGGGACAATGCAAAGCATTGGGGGAATTTAGGCTTCCCTTCCATGTTGACCCATTTTTTTTAATTTTTACTATCTTCTTGTGCATTCTTCACATGGTATGATAGAGTAAGGGGTTGATGACAATTCATTTTATATACTATATATATATATATATATATATCTTTTTCTTTCTCTCTTATCTTTCTCTTTTCTTTTCTTGAGTTGTCCCTCTCATGTGTGACAATTTCACTTCTATAACATTTCAATTCTCAAAAAATGTATTCATCACCAATGAATCTTTTCTCAAGAATCTTCACAAAACTTCTTTTCAAGAATCACATTCTCAACTTGAAACCCTAGCGAAACATGTTTCCTTCATCATGGGTTCATAAAGAAAGATCTTGAGAACCTTCCTTCGAAATGGGAACAACTTTTACCTTCCCCTTGTGTGGGGGCATCTTCTTCCTTCCGAATTCCTTGATGAAGTGAACATCTTTCAAAAGGATTCCTTGATGATGAATCGATTCGAGAGAGAAACATCTCTTTTGTACTTTTGAACAATGCATCCCTTGAGTGGACCCTCTCCTTCATGTTGGGTTCCCAAGGGACCCCTTTGAAATTTTTCCAACTTGTCAACAGTCTGCGAGACTATCCACTTACTTTCCTACATGGTCGCTTTCTAACATGCTCTATCTGTGGGTAAACATGTCACTTTGCAGGTGTGCCTATGAAGCCACTTTTCAACTCTATGTTGTCCCCTTCCTTTAGTTTCCTTCATGTGAGAGATCTTGGGGGATACCTCCCTACAGGTTTGTGGGTCTATAGGGCACTTTCTTTGTGTTTCCTTCATGCGATAGATCTTGAAGGTAACCTTCCTTGCAGGTCTGCGGGTCTGTAGGGTGCCTTCTCAACTTCCTCCATGTGAGATATCTTGGGGGACACTTCCTTGTAGGTTTGCAGGTCTATAAGGTACTTCTTTGGGTATCCTTCATGTGAGAGATCTTGGAGGACACCTTCTTTGTAGGTTTGCAAGCCTGTGAGGCACTTTCTTCTCAGGGCTTCCTTCATGTGAGAGATCTTGGGGGTTGCCTCCTTGCAGGTCTATAGGCCTATAAGACACTTTCATTTTTCAACTTCATAGTTTTATGGGGCTATGAATTCCTTTTCTTTTCTTGTGCTCTCAAGTTCTCCAGACCACGGTCTGCTTCCTCAACGTTCCAAGTATACATTTCTAACTCTACTACTTCGTTGATCTACTTTACCAAAGCACTCATCAGTATTCATGCTCGTTAAAGTGGGGGAAAAATGTATAGGAGTGAATTTGCACCCCTTATGCAAATTCCCCTTTTGTACTCCCTCACCTTAGAAAACCAAATTCGAAGGCAAAAATCCACATCCACCCACTGTCTTTGTTCCACTTGGCATTTTTTTTATGCATCGACAGAGGAATAACTATCAGAGATGCTCATGCAGTGTGCAGACATCCATGTGATTCACTTACATCCCTAAAAGATTCATGTGTCTGTAGCATGCAGAGGTGTTACACTTCCCATCAGGGTCAATGTGTAACACCCTTCTTCGACCAACCGAACCGAATATGGTTGGTTTTCTCATTATTTCTTCAAATTCACTCTTCATTCTTCCATTTCATCTTCTAAGCACTCAACTTGATCTTCTTCACAAGCTTCAAGCAACTCTCCAAGAATTCTAGCATTCACTTCTTGCACTCTTAGCCTTCAAGCAACACTTTGCACTCCATAGCAACAACAACAACACTCTAGAAAATCCGTAGAGTAAGTGTGGAACAACACCATTGCAGTAGGGACTTGAGTCCTCTCATTTTCTCCTCCATTAGCTAGTGAGCTCTTGGTGGAGGTGGTAAGCTTTTCACTCCTCTCCTCTACGATTTGGTTGAGTAGCACATTACTGTTTTGAAGTGTTATTGTGTTTTACTTTCATTCTTCCTTTATCATACTTTTCTGTATAGTTGCTATCTTGGTTTTCCGTGGAGGTGGAAACACCAAAACAGGGGTTTGACTAAGGTAGACCCCTATACAACCCCAAAATAATTTTCCTCTTTCTTTTGTGTATGTGGACGTGCTTCTTGGAGCTAGCCAATGAATGAGTAACTTTGTGAGATCATTATTATCACCTTAACTCTCATATATTTGCTTTATCACATTCATTCATATATGTCTTACTTTATAGTTTTGTTTTGGCCCTTTGGAAGTGATTAGCTAGGTCATCAGCCTATTTTCTAATGGTTCACATTGTCTTTTCAGTCCTCCGATCATACGAACGCCAACACACGTGAGAGACCCCAATGTGTCGAGTTCTCATCCTGAAATAGCGCTTTCATCCTCAAGCAGAGAGCTTTATGAGGCACAATGTTGAACCCGAAAACCAGCTTGCCTATCCCCATTTCGAGTTTCGGGTCTGCAGAGTGATTGAAGGACCTTATAGTCCTCATCATTCTCGTCCCACATTTCAAAACATCCCTTTAAGCTGAGGTAAGTTAGGGCAACCTTCCACTCTTGGTTCTCTGTGACCTGGGGCCTTGAACGTGGTTAGTCCCCTCTCTTACAGGTTTTTATTTACTTGTTAACGTGGAGGAATAAAAATATAGTGCTTGATGCTTCAGAAGCCTTATATGGATACTTTGCAAGTTTATTATTATCTTACTTCATAAGATAATACTTTAAGTGTGTAAGTGCTTTTGAAGATTTTTTTTGCCTTGAGTGGCTTTTCCTACACTAAATTTGATGTCATCTTGTGGTATGTTTTTTTACCATTTGCATTATAGATTCTAAATATTTTTTTTCTCTCATGAGAGTTATGTGGAAATGACATCTTATCATTGCAATTTTCCTTTTAGTTATTATATTTTGGTTGTTAGGTTGTAAGAGGAAACATATTCCTAGTTATTAACCCTTGGCATGAGTAGAATCTTATGCATTTTAGAATATATGGTCTTGCAAGAAAAATAAAAAATATTTTTTTATGGTTTCAAATATGTTGTTGATTTAAGTTGTTGTAGATTTGGGGTTTGTGTGTGGCTTTGGAAAATGAGTTTTCATTTGGGCTATTTTCTATGAGGATTTTGTGGGTGAAGTTTCATGTATATGAACTTTAAAAAAAATAATCCTCAACATTGAGTTTAGAAAACCCAAAATCCTTTATATCCATATAAAACTCATACCCTTTAGACAAAAATAATATTAGGCCATTACTTAAGGCACAAAGGAATTTAAGGTCATGAAATTCAATACAATCATATGAAATCCATATAGGTGTATAGTCCATAAACTATTGAAGGTGATGAATTTTTGGTGCAACCATTAAGAAAATATTTTGGGAATAATCTTATCCCTATGCAAGAATTGCATTGGAATCATATCATTGCATAAAAGTTAAAATTCAAAAAGTATGACTTGAGAGACTGGACCTACAATAGTGAAATGTAGTATAGATGTATTGCTAGGGTATACAACCAAAGATGGTGGTCACATAGGTGAGAAATCCTTAGTTACTAGTCACCAAGCATTGAATATCATTTTTGCATGTGGGGGACCAACCCCCAACCATGCCCAATCTATAGGGAGTTAAAATCTCCAAGTGGTGGCCACTAGCCAATGCCATCTCCGCCAGTCTACCATCGGTAGCTAGTTAGGTCAACCTCACTACCACCGTTGATGGTGCCACCAAATTTTCCACTTGAACGTCATGAATCTTGGCCTATCACCAATGCCATTTCCCAATGGCCACTAGAATTTAATTTTGAAATCATAATAACATATAACTTTTTTAGAGGGCATTACTTTCACCCAAGTATATTGTTGAAACAATTTATGGATTTGATTATGTGAGAAGTTTTACATCAACATTCCGGATCACACTCCATGATCTTGATCATCAAGATGATAGAAGAGAGCTCAAGGAGAAAAATATGGACTATCATCTTGATGATGGATCATAGAGTGTGATCTAAAATGTTGATGCAAAAACTTCTCACACAATCGAATCTAGAAACTATTTCAATAATAAATAATATGGATTGTTGAAACTTGATATAATTAATTTCACCTAATTAGTTATAAATTTAATTACTTATATTCAACAAAAATCTTTTTCCAAGAATTGTGCATTGGTATAAGTGGGTTTTCAATATTTTACTATTTAGAAATGCCATTTGAAAGCTTCATGTCTTATGCCCACAATGTCCAATTTTAGACTTCTTATAATGCAACAAAGGGAATTTTATGGGAATTTCATAGTGAATTAGGTTTGGAAGTTTTTATATGTGATTTTTTCATTTACATTTCTATAGAGTTGTTCTTGGATTCCTTAACTGTGGTACTTTGTGGATTTATAACAAGTCAAATCTAGATGTGATTGGTGCTTGAATCATAGATTATATATATAGGTTTATCTTTGCTTGTCTCTATTTGACATGGTTATTGATAACTTGTATGTTGTATTGTGAGATATATGAGTCATGCAATGTTTTAGGCTATTGACAATTACGCATTGCATCGATAGATTAGATTTGGGTTGTTTATACCCATAGATTTTTCAATGTCTATGTAGAGCATTTCTTGTTGGGCTTTATTTTGTCACCTAGTTGATTGGTATGTATATCATTATAATTCAAATATATATTTTTACCTAATACACTTGTGTTTTGGTCAACCTATATTTGTTATCTATATAGTATAGTTATGTGAAACTTAGTGGTAATTTCATGTAGGTACATGAGGTGGTGATCATAGTATCATGGAGGTTTCTTGTATGCTTGGATCTTTGAAATTGCATGGTCGTTGATGTAGATACTTTGGGTGGTAATAATGGTGTCATGGAGGTTCCTTGTATGCTTGGAGATTTAGAACAATATGGTTGTTATGTAGATGCATTTCTAGTGGTGTTGTTGTAAGACCCTGACCCTTGTAGGCTTGTTGATCTTATTAGTCATCAATGGTTTATGTCCTATATTTTATGTTGTTTTGTGTTGGGAAATATACCTTATTGATTATGGTTCCTATACATCAGGTTGTTTATATTTTTTATTGTTAACTAACTAGTGGTTGTTGTGATTTCTTGTGATAGCCAGATGAGGTCTATTCCCTATCTATGTAAGTATGTAATGATTGAGAGGTTTCATTATTGGTAATATCATTATGTATATTAATAGATTTCATCATGTTAGGTGATTTATATTATGAGTGTAAGTGAATATTAAGGTAATGATTGATATTCAATATTTGGTTGTAGTAGTATTCGTTATAGGTAAAATAGATTATTGATAAGTGGTAATATTGTGATATTAAAAACATGATCAATTGTTGCTTGAATCTAAAAGGTATTATGCAAGTAGGTAGAATTAAATTATATGTAGATTTAATTCCTTAGTTGATTATTATTTGAAGGTTATTTTTTCATATACTAATTGTTTAAATTACTATTGGTTATGATAAATACTAAAACCTTTTACTAGTTAAGTAAACAGGTTAAAATTGGCCAATATTGGTGAAGGGGTCACGTAGCTATTTCCCTTATGTTAGTCTTGTGAATTCCTAGTCTTGTCAAAGATATGTGTTTTAACCTTGTTTTGTAAGGATTGTGCATGTGTGAAAGGTTGTTTTATTAGACCTTTGAATCACTTTTTTATTATGATTATTTATTGTATGTTTTGAGAAGTCTTTATGTGGTATTAAGTGTATAAAATGTTTCCTAGGTGGTAGGTATGGGTTATGGGTATTTTTATTCCATAAAACCCCTTAAATAAAGTCTAAAACCCACTCTAATTTCGCACTTATGAAAAGTGGCAAAAATTGGAGTTGGTTGGGTGGTTGGGAAGTTAAGGGGAGTTGGTTGCATTTTTCCTTCTATATATTCCTCATCTTTGAAAGGAGAAGGTTTTTTTTCTTTCTTTTCCTTGGCTTCTCCCTTTTTTCTTTTGGTTGTTGTTGTTTTTTTGTCATTTTGGGGGGAGCTCTCTTGATGGAGAAAAGGAAAGGATGGGAGAGGAAGAATGGAAGAGTAAGTCTTGGAGAAGAAGAGGTTACCAATTTTGGATTTTCTCTTGTTTGGTAAGGTCTACCCTATTGTAGATATTTGTTTAGATGTTAAGGAATATTGTTTATACTTTGAATTTTATGTGCAATTCAATGCTAGATCATTTTGTGGTATTTGTTGAAATTGTGTATTTGGTATTGTCTTGTGGAGTTCCATTTTGTTTTAGTATCTCTTTATGTGAGTAGCTATTTAAGGGATAGGGTGATGAATTATAGGATGTGTGTTTTTATTGTGCATAGTATGTTGTGTAATTTGTTTAAGGAACCCTTGTGAATAGTGATGGTGTGTGTAAGGGAAAGCTATGTGACCCTTAGAGCTCGGGGGTGAATTGAAAATCAATCCTATGGTTGGGAGGAGAGCTTGTGGCCATATTTTTTGTTTGTTGAATTCTTATTTTCAGGTGCATATATTTACCGAAGTTGGAATTAATGGGAGGTCTATGAAAGTTAGGATTTTGGAAATAAATATGAGTCCTGAGAATTGGGAAAAAGCTTCAAGTTCCAAATAGTAGAGTTTTGGGAAGGGTAATTGTTGGGTATTGTGGTCGGTCCAATTTGTAATTGTGTTTATATTTTCAATTAGATGTGTAAATTCAAAGAATACAATAGGTGTGTTTTAATCCCTTGATATAAAGAATTTGATGTTGGTGTAGATCTTTAAGGGGATAAAAAAGATTGTCCCGGATGGAAAACTTCTTAACTTGTTTGAGAAATTTTAAGAAAGAATAAAATTCTATTGAAGTTTTAAATTAATTCCTCCTATGGAAAGGTAAATGAAAAAAAATATCAAATACTCATCATAACCCACTTGATTAATCAATTGTTGAGGGTTACAACATTACTGCCCCTATGCCAAACGATAAACTGATTTAAAGTAGTTTCACAAATTTTATCATAAAAACTGATCCACATGATATTGAAAGATAAAATTTAATGGGTTTTTCAATTATTAATCTCATAAAAACATATTAAAAAATTGTATTAACCCAGATAACCAATTAATATTTATTAAGAAAACATTGACAACCTTTTTCACAATAAAAATCCGTCATTAAACAGTATTACATATTTGATCACACAAAACGGAAAACATAGAGTTGGAGAATAAGATTTAAAGGGTTTCTGAAAATAATTTTTTTATATAACATATCTAAAAATAAGATTAACCCAATTCACCAAATAAAAGTTATGATTAAAACATTAGTGTTCCCTACTTTAAAATTAAAACAACAAATTGAAAAAATAAATTGAGTGGAACCAAGTTAGGGTTCATGAAGGCAAGAGAGTTGAGATATGTTTCTTTCATCTTCCTCCTCTGGTTAACCTACAACATAAAATTAAATTACAAGATGTTTTTTCTTTCACAAACAACAATCAAATGGAGGAAATCAAGAAATAACATTACACATGTGAAAAACAATTTTCAAAGAGAAAGGACAAATAGCTGAGGAGACTCATATTTAAGGTATCATAAGTTAGTTTGCAATTAGTTTTTAGTTATTTATTAATTACTTAGTTAATTAGTGTTTAGATACAAATTTTATTTTATTTTTTATTCCCTTTATTTTTATAATTCATCTCTCCTTCTCAAAAATTAATACAAGAATACTTAATAAATTTTTTATATATCATACATAACAATGAGTCTTAATGTTTAAACTCAAAATTGTAAGGTAGTGAGTTTGATGAAATATTTTTTTCATTTTTAAATTATCAAGAGACAAATTAGACTTGATAAAGAATTGTTTAAACATGTTTAGATATAATCAATCATATGGGAAGGATTAAATGAGCAGTGAATTTGAAAAAAATGATGTTCAAATGACAACCCCTGATTGAGGAAACGGATTTGATAAGGTGGATTGAATCAAAAACTAATTTATGAATTCCTAATGGAGTCAATAAGGAAAAATTACATTTAGGAAATTTCAAAGTTAGTTTTAAATCAGTTTTCTTCTGTTAATGGGATTAGTTCATGTTTAAGTTGAAATTGTGAATTAAGGGTTATATCTTTTTTTCTTTTTTTTCTTTGAAAGAATCTTGTTTCTATTTGGAAATAGTTTCTAGCTATCATTTAAGAGGTATAATTAAGTAGTGTTTAGAATTAGTAGTTTCAATTGATTGGTCTCATTTATTTATATATGTTTTGGGATTGGTTTCTTATTAGAGAGTTGAAGTCGCCTATTTGATTGTTTAATGAGTTGGGCAATATTTCCATTTTATCTAAGAAGAAGAGTATTTCATTATATATATACACTTAGTAAAGAAGTGTCTAAGTAAAGTAGTGGATTCAATCACCTAAAAAGTATTTAAGAAGAATATTAGTTGGGTAGAAACACAAATTACATTGGTAGAGTATCACCTTAATGCTTTTGAAACTTTTTAGATTAAATATAATTGTTAATAAAAGATGGAAAATTTAAATAATTATGTATTTGGTGGTGTGTGTGTTTGTACATTGCATATATGCATAATCATTCTTGGGTTGTTGGGTTGTTGGTCCAATAGTATTGAGTGTTGTGATAATTTGATAGTTTAGTTTTTGTTTGATAGCTTATTTCTTGCATGTCCATGCTAGTGAGATTAGTTTAAGCACTTTTTAATTTATCAATTTCATCTCTAATGATTAGGAATTAAATAGTAACTTGGAAGGGTAAGTTAAATTGAAATTGATTCACCACCTTTGATGTGTCTCTAGTACTTGAACTTATTAGTGGATTATAAAATTTTAACTCAACTTTTAATAATGTGGGAAGAAATTGAATCCAATCTTAAGTCTATTCAAATCTTGGATTCTCTGTCACCAATGAATTTAGATGCATTAATTGATTTTATATTCTATTTTAATGGAATAGAGAAATAATTAAGTATCAACTACATCTTTTGGGATTAAGATCACAAAACCTATTGTCATGAAATCTTTCTACAAATTTGAACAATTTTCCTTAAGTAATGGCTAGATTTAAATATGTTGTTTCTTTATTTGCCTTATTTCATGGATAATATACCTATATAGAATTCTTATTGCTTGATTAGCATGATTTTCAATGCTATTGATTAAGAAGATGTCAAAAAGAGTAATGGGCACCATATCAACTGATGATGTTATTGTTGTGATTTTCAATCACAATAATATCTTCATTAGTTAGGAATTTATGTGATATGAATATTAGCAATACTAAATTTATGGGTGACATTAATATTGTATTGTTAGTTAGTGGTGAAATCTACAATTGGCTAAGCAACATTAATAGTAGATTTATATGTTGCTATGAATCATGATGTTAAGTAAGTTTAGAGTTATATATGAAGGGCGATATTGAATATAGATATGTGGATGCCATTAATATTTAACTTGGTTCTTATGAGGAGGATAATGAGGAATAATATTAGTATTGAGTGTTAAAGGTAAGATTATTATGCTTATTACTTATCAAGAAATTAGTAGTGTCGATGTTAGTAATGTTACTGGATATAGATGTGATAAGGGGGTGATAAGACTAAAGGTAGATATGATAGTGATATAAGTGTCATCAATTGTTGTGATTAGGAGGTATTTAATATTCATCTTCTCATTGGTGTGTGGCTATGTTTCTTGTATGTTTGATGTCTATCAGTGTTTACACGTGGTTATTCAAAAAAAAATTATAGTTGTGTATTGTTTAGGTGAAAAAAAAATTGGGCATATGACAGTTGGATTAATTTTTGGATTATAGGAGGTGGTGTATCTTCTTGGTTTGGAGATCATGGTTCTACTTTATCCTCTAGAGTTGTTTGTATTCTGGTTGGGTATTTTAATTGGTGCATGAGTTATGGGTGATCTTAATTAGGATATGGTTATCACGATGTAATATGTAGCTCAATATTATAGTTTAGTGGAAGCTTCAATAGTAATGTGAATTCATCACTTGGTGATGGATGATCTTTTGTATTAGTTGTTAGTGTTATGGAGGAGCTATTGGCTTCTATTCTTGTATTTACAGATATTTCTTTGACATCTTGAGTTCTCTTGATAGGAGAACCTTATTTTCATGTGATTTGGAGATTTTGAAATTTTGGCACAATGGAAGAATCTTTGATTCTTTGGTTGAGGTGCCAATTATGATTTGTTAATTTGACAAATTATCCTTGTTTTAGAGGATGGATGTTGTACTGTGTCATGGTGGATTGTTGATAATGTTGCTATCGTACTTCGGTATCGTGCACTTTCACCCTCTCCCTCTCTTCTTCTCCCTCTCTTCCTCAATTGACAGTTGTCCAAATGAGGAGAGGTAATTCTTAGAATTACCCTTTATAACCTTTTTCCCTCCTTTTTAACTTTTTAAATAAAGGGAATTTTTTCTCTTTATTTAACCAAATTTTCCCCCAACTAGTCCATCCATCCGCTAACTTTCTGGGGCTGCCATTTGCACACCATATACCCGTTTGACTCCGTTCAAATGCCAATCTTCTTGGTTTTTCATACTCTTTCCAATGACATATACCACTCCATACTTTCGAGAAGTTTCCCGTGACCCCTTTTCCTTCCCCGTCCACCTTATCGATGGGGCATACCCTACCATTCTCTCTCAATATTCTACCATAAACCTTCCCTTGTGAGACTGGGGCATGCCCTTTAATTCCCCTCCAATTGGGCAACTCATACAAATTCTCCCATGCCGAGGCATCTCTTTTCTGGTCGCTTCCTCTATAGAGTCATATGCATTTTATTTTCTTCGAAATCCTATAATTTTAATAGTGTTTTGAAGAGGGGAAAAATGTAGACATCCAAATTTGACCACTTCCATATGCTCAAAGATGTCTCCTTAATCATCCCTTTGCTCATCTACTTCATCCTCCTTTGCCAGTATTAATTAAATCATTCATTTAATTAATATTTCATGTCCTACATAGGGTTCATAAAGTATTTAATTTAATAAATATGTTTCCCCTCTTTCCTCTCTAAATTAAATAAATATACCACTTTATTTAATTTATTCATATAACCTCTTGGAATTTAAATTAATTTTTAATTTCTCACTTTCTCTTTCATTGTCACATCCTACAACTTTTGCAAGTTGGCCTCTAATCTCTCTTAACCATCTAACCCTCTTCTAATCATAATTAATTTATGGTTAGGATATGCACACCCCTAATCATCATTAGGGTCACATCCTCCATAATCTCCCACTTGCCTTTAATATGTCATTAATTTATCGAATCAGGTACTTGCATAACCTTAATCACTTAGTTAGGTCAACCTAATCTGCATGTCATTTATGGAATGTGTCCTAAGTCAACCTTATTAAAGGCTTTCTCCTTTTGGAAAAGGCACCCCTTTCCCCATTTTTTTGTGAATTTTTAATTCACATTTAATCCCCCAATGCATTTCAAAGAATTTTAAATTCTTTCTCTCATTCCCATGTGGATATTTGAGAAAATTTTAATTCCTCACATGTCCTCTCACCCACATGGGGAAAAGGACCTCCTTTATGAGGAGATCTTGTCCAAATCCCAAGGTACTATGTAGTACCTCCATGTCATGTACTCTCATTCCAACTCATTTGCACATCATCCTTTCCAAGCAACTTCACATGCCACATGTCAAGATGTGAGGGCTTGTGAATTCTCAACTCACCATAGCCCTATATCTTGGCCTTATTGGTTTAATCTCAACCGTCTATTTCTCTAGAGAATCCAAAATTTTCTATAAATACTCCATCTTTTCTCTCATTTTAGGGGAGATCATTGTGCTAACCAAACTCTTGCAAATTTTATATTTGAGTTATACTTAGCCAAAATACTTGCATTTGCATCCATTCCCACCTATTTTCCCATCCATCTTGCATCCCACACTTGCATCTTTTTCCATCCAAGGAGCATACACAACATCGAAAATCAAGGGCCAACCAAAGGATCAATTCAAGACAAGGTAAATCAGCTCATTTTGTTATCTTTACTTTGTTTTTGAATCCAACTAGGCTAATCTTGAGGTGTTAGGTGTTTAGGTAGTTTCTTACATATTTCGTGTTGCTGCTCATTTTTGGGACCATGTTTTCCCCTGATCACATTTCTAGCACGCCCGGTGGGACCCACAAACGGGTCTGTATCTTTCACGTTTGCTATTTTTTTCACTTTTTACAGGTGCAGGTTGCAGGGGGGCAGACCCAACCTAGTAGAGGGGTAGACCTGACCTGACAGATAGGCGAACCTGACCTCCAGGGGCGGACCTACCCTCCATAGACTCCAGAAACTGATATTTTATAGATTTTTCACAAAGGGGCAGACCTGACCTTAAGACAGGCAGAACTGACCTGACAGACAGGCGGACCTAACCTCCAGATAGGTGGACCTACCCTCCAGATAGGTGGACCTGCCCTCCAGATAGGCGGACCTGACCTACAAACAGGCGGACCTGACTTGGACAACTTTTTTCAAAAGGTGAAATTTTAGTTTTCAACACTTTTTTTGGTTGTTTTAAGTGTTTTTGACCTCCTAACGTGTCCTATTTGAGTATGTGCAAGAATCTAATCAACATTTGGCAAGAAGCAAGGACAAGAATCACTAACAAGTTTCCTTGCAGGGTTAGTTATTTATCAACTGCTACTTGTTGTTTTGCATAAGTTAGGCACACAGTTTAACTAGGGGTGTCAATTAATCTTGTGTGTTGTGCTTGATGGTAAGCTATTTGATGTATCCAATCCCCTTGCGCCATTTGGCGATCCTGGGTGACGAGAAATCGTAACTTACCAAATCTTTTTAGTCACCCTTTTTTTTCTTAGCGAGACCTGCTTGGGGATTTCATCACCCCAAGGGACGATTCCAACCACGCATACCGACAGGGTATATAAAGGAGGGATAGCAAAATTTGTACCTCAATCCAACCACGTTGTAATTGGCGAAGCATCGGGATGATGTGAAGAGTTGGTCTAAGCCTCTAGTATCTTGCTAAGGTTCTCGACTCATGCTTGTAACAAGTTGGTGTTCACGATTTGGGCCTCACATACCAGGTGTATATTGAGGACTCCTTAGCAACCATGTTCATCCTAGAATAGAAGACTTTGTTAGCCATACCCCTTCTACTAGTCTTAGGATTGTGTTGTCTGATCTGTCTTCTTTGTGTGAAACCAATAATTTTTTGTTCAGTTGTATCCTTTTGATTGATGATTACTATGTTTTGGGTCCTTTGCCTTAGTCGTCTTTTCAAAACTAAAGTTTAGACCTGTCTAGAGGTGGACCTGTCCTCGAGGGGCAGACCTAACCTGTTCCAAGGGCAGACCTAACCTCTGAACCAACCCCTTTTCAACCCGTTTTCACTAATTTTGACCAACTTTTGTTGGACAGGCGGACCTGCCCCTTTCCACAGGTGGACCTACCCTCCATAGGAGGACCTGACCCATCTAGGGGCGGACCTGACCTCTGAACCAACCCTTTTTTAGCCTATTTTAGCCAATTTTGACCAACTTTTTTCAGATAGGCAGACTTGACCCCTCCACAGGTAGACCTACCCTCCACAGGCAGAACTGACCCATCCTAGGGGCGGACTTGACCCTTAACCAGTCAGTTTTATCATTTGTTTCATCATTCTAGACACCCATTTCATCATTTCATGCACTCATTTTTCTGTTTTGATCACTCATTTCCCTGTTCTGAACATTCGTACACCTGTTTCGAGAATTCATTTGCCATCATAAACGTTCATCCCCTTAATCTGTGCCTTCATTGCCTTGTTCGGTGTGCCCATTTACCCATCTCGAATAGTTGTTTTCTACCTGTTTTCAGTTCGGATAGTTGTTTCTAACCATTTTCAGTTTCAAGGGTGGACCTAACCCCTCCATAGGTGGACCTGCCCTCCACAGGTGGACCTGACCTTCAGACAGCTTTTTCGGTCCTTTGTCTAGCTATTTCAGGAGTCATTCCTTCATCCAGGATTGTCGTTTTCATGTTCCGAGTAATCATTCGCCCATTCTGAAGATTCATTTCCTCATTCTGAGAGTCAACCTCCACCATCAAGCATCCATTCATCCATTTTGAGTCGTCATTCATCCATTTTGAACCCACGTTCACTCAGCCATTCTCCCCGTTCTAGATAACGTTTCCCTATTTCAGATCACTGTTATTCCATTAAAACTTCGTTAAAGCAGTTATCCAAATTGAACTAGGTGTTCATCTATAATTGTCATCTATCAAAACTGACTTAGGATTGTCATTCATCCTAATTCAGTCATCCTTATCAGCCCAATCAATCCACTTCTATCTCAAGTCAGATTCGATGTCGTTATCATACATCCATCCTTTAGTCAATTAATCAACACCTAGCATTACCAAGGAACACTCTTGAACTCGGTTTTGGATTCTGGTCATCATCATTCATCTTACCATCCAATCTTATTAATCAGTCATCAATCCAATCCAATCCTTATATCATCAATCGCCCAGTCAATCTATCCAATCCAATCCAATTTGACCAATTGTTTACCAATCAATCCAATCAAACAAATCCACTTTGGTCGAATCAATCATCCAAACCAATCCTATTGAGCCACATCCTTGTTAGCTAATCCATCGTCGAATCAGGTCAATCCTTTCATCATCAAGATCATACTAACATCCTAGTCCATTCTATTGTCTTGCATGCCTGTTCATACCGGATCACAGACAAGGAAAATGGTCGAGCAACAAGCCCAAAATTCCCAACCAAACATCCCTCAAGATCCCAACAACACGGCTAATGTCTCACAAGATCCCAATAACAATACTAATATCCCTTGAGATCCTCAGAATGGTACATCATCACAGTCCAATATTGATGGTCAAAACACATCACCACCCGAAAATGAGAAAATGGTCAATCAACCCGAACTTACACTTGAGGAATACTTTAGTAACCCTACCAATGCATAAATGATAGATCACCTTCTCGAAAAACATGGGGAAGAAATCTTGGCCCACCTAATTGGAAAAGGTGTCAAACCTCCATCAAGTGTCGACCTATCCAAGTATGGCAGCTCCACATCTAACATGCCCCAAGGTTCACAAAATGCACCAGGTAGTTCATACATCCCCAATGTTCCTCTAGTGGAGGGTTGGCATCAACCTGAATTCGGCAACATCATTATGTATCACTTTAACAATCCCCCACATGCCACAATCTCAGTCATGGGGGCTCATCAAGTAACTAATCCCAACGATCCTTTTTCCTACAACATGCCACAAAATGTTGCACAACCTCTGCCATTAATGTTGACAGCACCACCCCTTTCAAATCAACCTCCTGTCAATGCTGGGGGCAACCCTTTTACCACATTGCCTCCACTTCCTAGGGCCACAAACCTACCATCTCCTTCGTACACATCTCAACATCCTCCCCAATTTAACTTACCACCTCCATTACCGCCGCAAGGTACATCCCAACTGAATGTTCCCTTTGGTACCCAACAACCTCCTTTGTAGAATGCCTCTACATTATCTCAGCCGCCTTATCAACAACAACCCCCGCATAACCCCTTGATATCTTCACAACAACCACCACACCAATTGCAAGGAAATCTATCCTGACCTCCCGCCCAGACCATATCCCCATTCCTTGCATCCATTCTACGTCCACAAGTTCAACCACAACACAACATCCCATCTTGGCCCATGCAAAACCTGACATCACATCAGCAACCTCCCCAGCATTATTATTATCATAACCAACAATAGTCCCAACAACAACCACCTTATGTGGCCTCCCAACAGTCACAACAGTACCTTCAATACCAGCAAACCAATCCATAACACCACATTCAAGCTCCTCAACATCCTACCACACACTTTTATCAAAAAAATCCGTACTATACCTCACAACAACACCAATACCAACAAACTCCCTCGGCATACCAACAAGGGATATCATCATATCACTACCAAAATCCATACCTCAACCTTCAGACACTATCTCAGCAGGATCCTTCATCGTCCTACCACCCATATCCATCCAACCCATCTTTGGCTCTCACGCCACCAGTCAACTCAGATCTGTTAGAAATCAAAACCGCTCGGAAAGACCTTCAAGCTGGGACTAGAAAACAGTCATTCAAATTTGAAGACATATGTCCCTATCCATTTGATCCCTCTATCTCATTGATCCCCTTCCCTAAACACTTTGAAATACCAAAATTTGATAGATACAAGAGAAACAAAGATCCTAAGGCCCATTTGCAAGATTTTTACTCCTAGTGTCAGGAAGTTATGCACAACGACAACTATCTCTTGCATCTGTTCACATGGAGCCTGACAGGAAATTCCCTAGAATGGTTCATGAGTCTAGAACGAGGGTCCATAAAATCCTTTGTAGATCTTTCATAGAAATTTGTTTCTTACTTCTCCTTCAATTTGGAGGACACTGATACCTTGGATCTGCTCAAAGAAAAGCAACGTGAAGGTGAGACCTTTGCTAGCTACCTTCAAAGGTGGCGTGCGCTAGCAAGCCGAATGAAAACCCTTCTCAAAGAGAAAGACATGGTCACACTCTTCATGGAGAACTCTCATCCCGACATGGCTCATGATTTCAGGTTGCAATGTGTTACCACTTTTGCTGAAATAGTGGAGAAAGGACCCATCCTTGAACGTGCCCTTATTGCAAAAGGGCACATCCAAATACACAACCATGACAAAGAAAGGCCATTCGGTGATAAGTCATGCTTTTGGAACAAGAACAAAAATACGGTGAATGACGGTGTCACTGACACTAAACATGTTCAAGTGACCAATACATCCCAAAGACAACAATCATCTGTACCTAATGCCATATATGTGCCACAAGGGGCATCTCGTCCTCCTTAGTAGTCAAATCAAAATAGTCAAGGGAACGACAAACACTAGTATACTCAATTAGGAGAACCCTTAAGTGTCATCTTCAATAAGTTATTACAGGTCAACTATCCGATCACGTACCCTGTCACCAAACCACTTGATGAATCCAATCCCAAACCTTCCTGGTTTAGGGAGAATGAATATTGTGAATTCCATAAAATTAAAGGGCACACTCTGAATAAGTGTAAAGGTCTCAAAAACTATGTCCAAGATCTTATCGATCGAGGAGATATCAAAGTTGACACTAGTCGAGCTTCATCATCCAATGCTCAATTGCAGATATATCAAAACACCTTCCCCAACCATAATCAAGGCGCAAGCACCTTCAACAACAATCCCCAAGACAACAAAACAAATAACATAAGCTATAAGAATGTACCCCTCAATTACGATGGCATTGTCCATTACATTGAGCAGGTAGAACCCCGTGTGTCTATGATACATGTTAAAGCTAAAGATCCCCAATGTATTGTTGCTACCTGATGATCCCGCATTACTGTTCCTACAACCTCCACACTTGCCCAACCAAATCCTATAAACTCTCAGTACAACATTCTTGATCACTTAGGAAAGACCCCTGCTCAGATCTGGATCTTGGATCTACTTAAGTCTTCTCCCGTACATCAAGAAATTCTCAATAGAGCTTTACAAGAAACTCATGTACCTAACGACATCGATCCCACACGGTTCCAAGATTTAGTAGGGCACCTGGATTTATCTTACCAGCTACACTTCAACCAAAATGACATGCCAAATATTGATGCCAATCACAACCGTCCCTTACACATCGAAGTCTTGGTTGCCTGTCATAAAATAAAAAGGGTCTTGGTAGATAATGGCTCTACCCTCAATCTATGTACTCTAAAGTTCATAAAATAGGTGGGGTATACTCCAGCAGATTTGAGTAATCAAATCATCATGATCAAGCCTTATGATAATGTAGAAATAAATTCTAAAGGAATTATTAGTCTTCCTATCCAGGTTGGACCTATAGTTCAGTACACTACTTGTCATGTCCTTGATCTGGACTTACCATATAATCTCCTTCTCGGCCGCCCATGGCTCCATGTTATGCAAGTCATCCCCTCCACGTACCATCAATGCCTAAAATTCTCAGTTAATGGACAAGAGATCACCATTTATGCTTACCTCCAACCATTTGAATACTACCGCGCTTTAGAAGCATCATTTCCCCATTTACATTATTGTCCTGGGGTCGAAATGGGGACATCTCAGTCATCATCCTCCAGTCCATCATCCACCACGATGGTCACTCCATCTTTTGCCACCAATGCTGCAATCACCAAAGTCCAGATCATTGACAAGGGGTGTGGGGAATATGAAATGCATACCGCTCTGAATGTGGCAACAATGCCACCGTTACCACACATGTACGACCAACCTTCACAGGCTACTCCAAAGGAAGACAAGACTATCACCTTCAAACCAAAAAACATTCCCACTACCACTTTCCGGTCTCCTAGCATAAATATAGATGCACCAGAAGAGGATATCAGTCAATGCGTATACCGTGAAAAACCCCAACCGAATCCTCCTCTAAAGGAATACTTTCAGGAAGTATACCCTTGGTCAACTAAGTTCACAGAAAAGCATAACTACCAAGGTGGGGGCCTAGGTAAGGAATAACAGTGGTGGTTGCAACCTATTGATGTATCAAAGCTACTGGGGAATATATGTCTCAGATATGACAAAAAGCAGAAAGGCCCTACAACATCATCTAATACTTCCAATAGTGTTACTGTGGACAATGGTTCCTTGGAAGAAGTACCCGAGGAGGAATCCATCATACGTGCATATGATGATGTTAATCACATAGATTTGTCATCCATGTTTGATTGTTTATCTGTCTTTACCATCAGCTTTTCTCTTCGCCATCCTGAACTCATTGATTGGGACCTACGTGATAGTACACCTGCCAACATCTCCCTGGATACATATGTCAATCTCATGGGATTGGGGGAAGATGAACGCTCCAGTCACAAAAATAAAAACAAGAAAAATAGAAAGTGATCATCTAGTGAAAACCTCCTCGAGGCACTTCCTGACCTGGAAAAAGTAAAAATAAATGATACATCCGATAGTGAAAACCTCGAAGAGGCACTGGAGGATGGAGATGTTCATCTTCCCCTTGTGGGAATTCAGTTATCCACACGATCATCCATTCTAATTGAAGAGACTCAAGAAGTTAACTTGGGAACTGTAGAAAACCCTAAGATCACCTATGTAGCCAAATCTCTATCAAAGCAAGAATATTCAGTCATTCTTCAGCTACTCTAAGATGGTATCATTAACTTTTCTTGGTCATACTCAGACATGCCAGGCTTAGACCCTGCTTTAGTAGTCCATCATCTAGATGTTCGCTCAGATGCCAAGCCTGTCAAACAGAAGCTCTAAAAAATGCATCCACATATAGCATTACTAGTCAAGAAGGAATTGGAGAAATTACTGGATGCTAGTTTCATCAAACCAATTGACTACTCTGATTGGATCTCCAACATAGTACCTGTTGCCAAACCAAATGGAGACATTTAGATTTGCATAGACTTCTGGGACCTTAACAAAGCCTGTCTAAAAGATGACTTTTTGCTGCCCAATATTGACATGTTGGTCGACCTCACTACAGGACATGAGATTTTATCCCTTATGGATGGTTTCTCTGGTTACAATCATATCCGAATTGTACCTGAAGACCAACACAAGACCACTTTTACGACACCTTGGGGTAATTTTTGTTACAATGTTATGCCCTTTGGTCTCAAGAATGTAGGGGTAACATATTAGAGGGCAATGACTATCATCTTCCATGACCTCATCCATATTATCATGGAGGATTATGTCGACGACTTGTTAGGAAAATCCAGAACCCGAGCAGAGCATCATGTCATCTTGAAAAAGATCTTTGAGCGGTTAGAACATTACAAGCTATGACTAAATCCAAAAAAGTGTGTCTTTGGTGTTACATCAAGGAAATTGTTGGGTTTCATAGTCTCTTGAAGGGGTATTGAGGTTGATCCCACCAAGGTGAAAGCTATTCTAGATATGCCACCCCAGCACAATCTGAAACAATTAAGAAGTCTCAAAGGGAGCTGCAATCCATCCGTCGGTTCATAGTCCAACTTGCAGATAAGTGTCAGTCATTCACCCATCTTCTGAAAAAAGACTCCACCTTCAAATGGAACCAACAGTGTCAGATAGGTTTTGATAAAATCAAGGAATACCTAGCTCATCCACCGATCTCTATGCCACCTATTCCAGGGAAACCCCTCCTTCTTTATATCTCTGCCACTTCAGTTGCACTGGGGGCATTATTCGTGAAACATGATGAATCATCAAAAGAAAGAGAAATATACTACATTAGTCGAACACTAGTCGGCTTTGAATTAAACTATTCACCCATGGAGAAAGCCTGTCTGGTAGTGGTCTTTAGTACACAAAAACTTTGACATTACATGCTTAGCCATAAGGTCAAATTAATAGCAAAAATTGACCCGCTAAAGTATATGTTATCCAAAACCACTTTAACTGGTTGCATGGCTAAATGGGTCATGCTCCTAAGTGAATTTGACATAGAATACGTGGATCACAAAACCATAAAGGGACAAGTCATAGCTGATTAGTTGGTCAAGACACCCCTAGTGGATGCTTACCCTCTAGTCATTGAATTTCCAGATGAAGAAGTCTTCATAGTTTTAGAAGCACCTACTTGGACATTGTATTTTGATGGCTCATATACTCATAATGGATCAGGCACGAGAATTCTATTGGTTACCCCTCAAGGTGATTGCATTCCAAAATCATTCAGGATAGCATTCCCGTGTACCAACAACATAGCTGAGTATGAAGCCCTCCTCACGGGCCTCTGAATTGCAAAGCAATGGCACATAACTCACTTGAGGGTCTTTGGTGATTCATTGTTGGTCATTAAGCAGGTTAATGATGAATTCCTAACAAAAGGTGATAAGTTGTTACTCTATAAATGCATGGTGGATGATTTCAAAAAATATTTCACCTTCATACAATTTGACCAAATTCCTAAAGTACAGAACAAAGCAGCTGATGCAATGGCTACTATTGGCTCCCTGATTGACATGCCTAAAGATAGAACATGATGCGAGTTCCTTGTCGAAAATTTTTTAATCCCAACATATGATATCCCTGAGATTGACATGGTGTGTGACATTGTGGTTCCCACTTCCCCATGGTACCAAGACATATATGCTAATCTGCATGATAATATTCTACCCCCAGACCTCACACAAAACCAATGAAATTCCTTTATTCAATGTTCAGCCCGATATATTATCATCGCGGGTATGATGGAATCCTCCTTAGATGTCTAAATGAGACTGAAGCCCATATGACACTAACAGAGGTACATGGTGGTGTTTGTGGGGCCCATTCAAATGGTATGGATTTGGCTAAAAGGATTCTACGAGCTGGATATTATTGCCCTACATTAGAACATGATGCTTGTGAATTTGTGAAGAAATGTCTTCCCTGCCAGCAACATGCAAATTTGATTCATGCTCCGGCACAGGACCTTCAGCCCCTCCTAGCACCATGGCCTTTCTCTCAATGGGGTTTCGACTTGATTGGAAAGATTTACCCACCATCTTCCGATGGCCATACATTCATAATTACTGCCACTGAGTACTTCACCAAATGGGTGGAAACAATGCCACTCTCACAAATCACCGGTACTCAAATTTCAAAATTCATCCTTTACCATATTCTCTATAGATATGGTATTTCGTCCACCATCCTCTTCGATAATGGAAAATCTTTTAAAAACCAAGCCATGAAACACCTCTGTGACACCTTCCATATCCAACATCATTGGTCAACGCCTTATTACCCCTAGGGTAATGGTTAGGCAGAAGCAACCAACAAGACCCTTATCCGCATCCTCAAGAAGGTTGTCAATAACACTGGTCGAGATTTGCACCTCCATATTCATTCCGCTGTCTGGGAATATTGTACCTCAATCCACACCCCTACAAGCACCACCCCCTATTCTTTAGTGTATGGTGCCGAAGCCATCTTTCCAATCGAAGTTGAGATCCCATCACTAAGGATTTCTCTAAAGAACCTTATCAGTGAGGAGGATGCTCGTGTTGCACAACTTGCACAGCTGGAGTTACTTGATGAAAGACGAATCAAAGCCTATGATCATCTACAAGCATACCAGAACCACCTCAAGTGTAACTACAACAAGAAAGTTCATCCTTGACAGTTCCAGATTGGTGATCTTGTCCTTAAAGAGAACTAGCATACTTAGTAGGACCGAGATAAAAAAAGGAAAATTTGAAGTAAACTGGTTGGGTCCTTCTATCATAACCGCTAAATATGGATCTGGGGCATACAGACTCGCCACCCTTGAAGGAGATCCCCTCAAAGAACCTATCAATATCAGGCATCTAAAGAGGTTCTACACCTAAGTCCGCTTGGTAACCCCACCTACTGAAAAATCAAAAAAATCAAAAAAATCAAAAAATAGTAAAGATAAATAAAATCGTCCTATGTTCAAAACCACTTTTGGTGGTGCCTTGGATAAGTACGGGTGGTGAAAACCTGGTAACAGGCGTCATCCGTAGAGGGCTTAATCATTATCTACCTTGCGTCCTAGTTACTTTATGACTTCATCTATTCTATACTCACATCCCCTCCCATCCTATCCTTGGTCACTTGGTATATTTTGATTAAGCATTGAACGATCTACCTTGGTTGTCTCTCATCTTGAGCTTTTTGTTATCCCACCCTAAGCTTTTGTCGTTCGTCTGATCGTCGAATGGTTTGTGTCATCACATAGCATCACCCATCGTGTCGGTCTCCATTTAGATCTCATCCTGTCGCGTCAGTCTTCTCGTCCTTTATCGAACTACGTTTCCCCTACGCTTTCACGTAGGCAAGGCTGATCATTTGATTTGCCCCCGGGGAATTTTGACCGTCCTGTGATGGTCATCCATCATCTATCTTCTTTGTCCCCTTTTCGCTTTTATCCCTGACAAGTTGTGATTTCTCTTTTCCGGACTACCTTGCCCCTATGCTTCCATGTGGGCAAGGTCGATCTTTTGATCCACTCCCAGGGCTTTATTTTGCTCTATCAGATTGTGTTTCGTCATCCCCCATCAGTCTCCATTAGTCCTCTTTCCGCTTTATCCATGGTCTTTTCTTGAACTACGAGGGCTCTACGCTTTCATGTAGGCAAGGCTAATATTTGATCAGCCCCCAAGCCCCTAGGTCTGTAGGGTGTGTCGGTCCATTGTCTGACCTCTTGTGTCATGTTGTCAAGAGTGTCCTTGTCTAGCTAGTTCTTCACAAATGAAATCCTCTAGTGTTAGGAGATTTGGTTAATAAAAAACATCTTGCATCAACCGGGTCATTTTATTTTAGTATCCATCATCGGTCTCAACAGGATGCATCCTTCCTAATAGACCACATCAATCCCATCCATCCCCTTGATCCTATGGAAAAAGATGTTTGAAATTGATTGCAATATTTTGATGCTTTTGGATTTTGTTTATCATTTGAGCTCCCTACCATCACTTGTCATGGTCGCCTTGATCCATCATATCATGGTGTGCTTTGACTAGTCAACATAGGGGCGTATCTTGATCTTTTCTTTGTTGTTGTCTTCTCGGCTGTCCCACGTAGTACCCACCAAGATCCCTGAGGTCTTGTGTTACGTTGGGGCATCCTTGTGTGCTTGTGGTTATCCCAATACTTGGCCCCACCAAGGTCATCATGACTTTGGGGTGTTGGGATAGCCTTCTTGTTTGATGTGTTTGTTTCATGCATTAGACACTAATCTGCCTTGGTCCTTTATACCTTGGTGTATTGTGTCTTCTGCTATAGCAAAAATAAATGCTCTGAAGATGGAAAATTGTGTTCCTGACTACATTTCATTTCATTACATACACCTTTCATTCAGCCTTATTCATAACCCATGACTCATGATTTAGGTTGTGCAAACTTTGATTCTTTTCCCTCTTGGTTTTCCTCTCAGGGTACTAATGGTTTTTGACAAGGGCAGTATCACACCCACGGTACACCTATCATCTATCCGCATTCCCATGCAAGTCATTACTAACACTTAGGTTTGCATTATAGAAATTCATGTGTCATTCATATTGCATGTTACATTCTAGATACATGTTTTATCGTTCATAGAATGATCAGATTAAGCACTATAGTTCCATTTAACCCATACATGTCCATATTAACATTCGCATAACACATGCATTACCACCTGCAAAAGCATATTGTTAGATCCATCCTAATTACATTTCATATCGAATATTCATCTCATCCTACATCATAAACATTAATACATGCATACATAAACTAAATCATTCATCCACATAGGTATGAAATATCATATACATGTGCATACATAAACTAAATCATCCATCCACATAAGCATGAAATATCATCTACATGTGCATCTATAAACTGAATCATCCATCACATAAAACATAATGCATAGTGTCAATAAGGGCTATCGCATATCATAATCAAAATCATACAATGTCCATCTCATCATGATGTCTCAAACATAATCCACTACATATCCATCATATATCATCAAATAAGGTACAAAATTCAGAGGTGTAGATCACCCCTGATCTCTGCTGACATGTACTAAACCTCCATCATGTGCCTGTCAAAAAACTGGTATCCTTTCATCGGCTCTCTGACTACTCTATTGTGAGCTGCCCACGTCTGATCTCTGAGGAGAGTCAGACACTGGCCCTCTATGCATGGGAGTCCCATGATAATCATGGGTAGGAGTCCCCTGGTAACCATCGTAAGGAGAAGGAGTCTGCTGGTAGTCACTATACCCTCTAGTACGTGTCCCTAATGACTAGGACAGTACTAGCATCTAAGGTACCTGTCTGACATAGCGCGCTATGCGTTGCGCCAGATCTGGAACAACATGCTCATAAGCACACCTTCAGTAACTCACCTCTTGCATATAATCATCTCTTTGCCCAACTTGATGTCTCACGACATTCCTCTCATGCCTATACCTGTCTCGATCTTCACTAATATCTCTCTGCTCCTGTCCCCAGGCCTCTTGTGCTAATATCAGTTGTTGTACCTGCTCTATGGTCCTATCCCTCTTAGCCTATGCAGCCTGTAACTGTGCATGTAACCCATGTACCTCTGCCCCTGGCTCACCCCCCTCAACCTGTGTTTCCTGTAGCTGAGCTTGTGTCATGTCTCGCTCACTCTGCAACATCTGCATCTGCACCTTTGTGAAATCTCTCTCCCTATGCATAGCCTGTGCCCAAGCCTCCACTACATCCCTGTCTCTCTAAAGTGCCTAAAGTCTCAACTCGGCTGCATCTTGCTCTCTCCGAAGAGCTGATACTTGTGACACCGCGACATCCCTCTCTTTCTGAAGAGATTGAACCTCTACCTCTACCACTTGCCTCTCACTCTGTAACACCTGAGCACGTGCCTGTGCCACATCCCTCTCTGCCTCTATGGCCTGTACCTATGCCTGTGCCACGTCTCTCTTTCTGCAACACACATATCTGGACCCTTATCTCCTCCTCTCTCTGTTGCATCAATCCCATATCTCCAACTGTCTGCTCTAAACAATACACTCTGTCTCTAAGCTCATCCCGCTCTTGGTGCAAATTTCTCTCTCTCTCCATAACCACTCTAGTTGTCCCCGCAAACCCTCTATATCTCCTGCAGTCCCTGCCCCAATCTTTGTCGGCTCTTGCCATGTCCCTACTCCAACCGCCTGTCGTATCGCCTCCTCAGCCACCAAGCGGTCTCTCTCCCATCTCACTGCATCCCCCTCCTCATGCTCCCTATCCACCTCTGCTCACAACCTCTCTACCTCTGCCTACAGGTCAACCACCTCATCTCATGCCTCATCCCTCTCTCTCAACAATCTCCTCTCCACCTCTATCATCATCATGGCCAGATTTGAGTAGTCCCTCTCGCTTCGAGTGAATTGTGTTTGTAGCTCACTCATCTCTGCCTCTGTCTACCATAATCACTGCTCACTAAGTCACAGTCTCTCTAGGGTCCCTTTCAGTACCACTGTCAGATCCTCTCCTCTAGGTGGTGCCATCAATAGTGGTGGGATGTCATGTACCTTTATATCAATATCCATCTCCTGTGGCTCATACCCCTCACTCTTTGCTGACGCCTCCATCTCATCCACATCAATCACCATGGGGGCTCCCCATACCTAATCTCCACTGGCCTCAACCTCCTCTTGCTGCCTCCTGTCTCTCCTGCTCTCCATTGGCCTCAGCCTCCTCCTGTCTCTACCACTGCTGCCCTCCTGTGGCCACATCTGCTTCCTGCCTCTCCTGCTACTGACCTCCTAGGGATGCACACTCCTCCTATCTCCTCTTTCTCTGAGCCTTCAGTCTCCTCTCCTATTGCGCCGCAACCTTGACCTCCTCCTCTCCCTCCTTTACTCCATCTCCTCGAGCTCTACGATGTCATCTCCTCCTCCTACCTACCCTCACTAGCTCCTCGGAAGCTCTAACGGCCTCTTGTCCTCCTTTTCGTCATCCTCCTCTCTCCTGACCTCCTCTCTGCTATCCTTGTGGACCCTGTCCCTCTCTCTTCCATCAACCGTCTCTCATCCTCTGACCCGAAACCTAGTGCCCCCTCAATCGGAACCACTGGTGTAATCCGTGGAGGCAGATATCGCCTAAACCACTGACCATACCGATTTTTCGTCCCTACATCTCTCGGCCCCTCCCTCCTGCCTAGGTATGGCAAAAACTGCAGTGCCTCCAACTCCTCCCACACTATCTCCAGATCCAACTCATCCCCCCATGGCCGCTCTTGTGTCAATTGTCAGATCACTCGCCCAGCGGGAATAGCCTGCCTCACTCCAAACTACCTTGTCACCCGATCTGGCCTGTGCAACTCCACTACGCGCGAACCTCTCTCGATGATATAACATTGGGTGAAGAAGTAACCCATGTGTCCCTATTCATCGTCCCTCCATTCCCTGAATCGTTGTACCATAAATGAACACCATACTATCATCTCAGCCTGCACCTCATCAAATCACCTCCTCCACACATCCACATCTCTGACATCCCGATATCACAGTATTGCTCCTGCCTCTATCCCCAAGCCACTGTTGCTCTGTCATCCTACTCTCCTGCTCTCAATACAACCAGCCTAGTCACCCTGATATTCTCCCATACCCACACCTGTAGCAATGTGACGTGTGTCACACTAAACACCTCTCGATAGCATATCACGTGCATATCTCTGTACAGTTGCGCTAACATACAAGTCCCCCACGCAAACTAACCCTCTCGACCCTCGATGATGTGACAAATCACCTCAACGAACCTAAGGTGCAAGAATTGACCACTCTAGTCTGGTAGCAATATCCTGCTAATCAACCCTATTAGGTATAACGACAATGTCGGTACCTTGTAGAACAAACATTTGTCCATGTCCAACTGTTGCTACTGGATCGGTAGCTCGTCATCCCCAAACAAAACCTACACGGACTCGTCCAGTGCCTCGCCCTCTACCTGACACTCACTAACTGGAAGCCCTACTATGGGATGCCTCAGAATCCTTCATACGTCCTCTAGAGTCACCATCATCTCTCGTATCAGCAAATGAAATGTCGACATCGCTGAGTCTCAACGCTTTATCAATGCTGTCAGCATGACCCTGTGGGTCTTAATCGTCGAATAAGATAGCATGTGCAACAGTCCTGCCTTTGCTAACGCCTGATGATCCGCGCCCGTCATCTCCGCTATACATCTACTCAGTATCTCAGACCATCTCTTCCGCATCCGCAAACTCTCAAAATCTTGCATCCATGACATGACCACTATGTCATTTTCTCCTTTCTTTCTGTGTCATGTTTCTCCCTTTTTCCTCGGTCCTGGGATTCCCTTGCCTATATTTTCTCTTTCCTCTCTTTTCCCTCTCTTTTTCCTCTTTTCCCTTTGACGATTCCGCCGGATCCCGCCTCAGCCCCTAGGTGCGAATAGCCCCGCCCGAGCTTAGAGGTGGACCTGTCCTGGGTGTGGGCGGACCTACCCCAGCCCGAGCAGACCCGCCCGAGCTCCTAAGCGGACCAGTCCAGGGTGCGGGTGGACCCAACCCAGCCCAGGCGGACTTGCTCGAGCTCCTGGGCTCCCAGGTGAGTCCTCGAGCCACTCAAGCAGATCCACTCCTCCTCGGGACCCAACAAACAATCCCCCCCTTTTTCACCCGCCCTTTTTCCCTCTTTTGGGATGTACTAACTTTTTTATTTTTTTATTTTTCCTCCTCGACTGAAATCCAAAAATCCTAATTTTTCCTTCTACCCATTCTACCCTCCCCCACCAAATAAAACCCATATTTTCAAATTTTGAAAAACTTAAGCAAAATGACAAAAATCACAAAGTTGGGTTTGGAGCTAACCTGGTGTGGCACAACACACTCACTAAAGAACCGTTGTCTCTCATCCCTTCGGTGGATAATGTCGCTATTGTACTCCAGCATCGTGCACTTTCACCCTCTCCCTCTCTTCTTCTTCCTCTCTTCCTCAATTGACAGTTGTCCAAATGAGGAGAGGTAATTCTTAGAATTACCCTTTATAACTTTTTTCCCTCCTTTTTACCTTTTTTAAATAAAGGGATTTTTTTCCCTTTATTTAACCAAATTTTCCCCCAACTAATCCATCCATCCTCTATCTTCTCGAGGCCTCTGTTTGCACACTATATACCCGTTTAACTCCTTTCAAACACCAATCTTTTCTGTTTTTTGTGCTCTTTCCAATGACATATACCACTCCATTCTTTCAAGAAATTTCCCGTGACCCCTTTTCCTTCCCCGTCCACCTTCTCGAGGGGGCATATCCTACCATTCTCTCACAATCTTCCGCCATAAACCATCCCTTGTGAGACTGGGGCATCCCCTTTAATTCCCCTCTGTTTGGACAGCTCATACAAATTCTCTCATGCCGGAGCATCTCTTTTCTGGTCACTTTCTCTATAGAGACATCTGCATTTTATTTTCTTCAAAACCTTATTATCCTAATGGTGTTTCGAAGAGGGGAAAAATTTAGACATCCAAATTTGACCACTTCCACATGCTCAAAGACATCTCCTTAATCATCCCTTTGCTCATCTACTTCATCCTTCTTTGTTGGTATTAATTAAATCATTCATTTAATTAATATTTCATGTCCTACATAAGGTTCATAAAGTATTTAATTTAATAAATATTTTTCCTCTCTTTCCTCTCTAAATTAAACAAATATGCCACTTTATTTAATTTATTCATATAACCTTTTGGAATTTAAATTAATTTTTAATTATTCACTTTCTATTTCATTGTCACATCCTCCAACTTTTGCAAGTTGGCCTCTAGTCTCTCTTAACCATCTAACCCTCTTCTAATCATAATTAATTTATGGTTAGGATGTGCACACCCCTAATCATCATTAGAGTCACATCCTCCATAATCTCCCACTTGCCTTTAATATGTCATTAATTTGTCTAATCAAGTACTTGCATAACCTTAATCACTTAGTTAGGTCAACCTAATCTGCATGTCATTTATGGAATGTGTCCTAAGTCAACCTTATTAAAGACTTTCTCCTTTTGGAGAAAGCACCCATTTCCCCATTTTTTTGTGAATTTTTAATTCACATTTAATCCCCCAATGCATTTCAAAGAATTTTAAATTCTCTCTCATTCCCATGTGGATATTTGAGAAAATTTTAATTCCTCACATGTCCTCTCACCCACATGGGGACAAGGACCTCTTTTATGAGGAGATCTTGTCCAAATCTCAAGGTACTATGCAGTACTTCCATGTCATGTACTCTCATTCCAACTCATTTGTATATCGTCCTTTCTAAGTCATTTCACATGCCACATGTCAAGATGTGAGGGCTTGTGAATTCTCAACTCACCATAGCCCTACATCTTGGCTTTGTTGGTTTAATCTCAATCGTCCATTTCTCTAGAAAATCCAAAATTCTCTATAAATACCCCATTTTTTCTCTCATTTTAGAGATCATTGTGCTAACCAAACTCTTGCAAATTTTTCATTTGAGCCATACTTAGCCAAAATACTTGCATTTGCATCCATTCCCACCTATTTTCCCATCCATCTTGCATCCCACACTTCCATCTTTTGCCATCCAAGGAGCATACACAACATCGAAAATCAAGGGCCAACCAAAAGATCGATTCAAGACAAGGTAAATCAGCTCATTTTGTTATCTTTACTTTTTTTTGAATCCAACTAGGCTAATCTTGAAGTGTTAGGTGTTTAGGTGGTTTCTTACATATTTTGTATTGCTGCTCGTTTTTGGGACCACGTTTTCCCTTGATCACAAATAGCATAGAGGATTTTTAATCCCACCTTTTATGATGTGGAGAACTTTGGAGAGCTATGGTCACTACTAGTGAGAGAGTTATGTTGCAATGGTTTAGTTTGTAGGTTTTGCATATAGTTGTGTACATTCCCTGGTATTAGATAATATTGATGAAATTTGCTACATCCTTCTTGTGAGTGTTATTGGTGGAATTTGGGAGGCCTTAATTGATTTTAGATTTGGCATTTCCGATGTAGTGGGAGTTTTAGGTTGTATATGTGTCCTTTTGTTAGATTCTCACATTATAATGTGGTATTGAGGATATGTAGAACTTTGTGCAAGATAACATATATATTGGGACTTAGGGTTGGATATGTTAATGGTATATAAGGTCCACTTATTATAATGAGTATAGCTTAATTTTGAGGTATACTTAGTTGGATGTGTTAGCAACTAGTTGTGGTTGTTATTCTAGCAATGTTAATGAGTTCTTGGTAGCTTCTCAAGCCTATTTATTACCATTGGATTCGGTGTTTGTGTTTGAATATCAAGTTGAGATAGAATTCATGCTTCTATGTGATAATTAGTGTTCTATTTATTTTGGATAGTATATTCTCTTTTGTATATTGGCATTAATGGAGAATGAAAGGGTTTTTGTTTGAGATGGTGATCAACTTGGTTATTGTTGTAAGTATTTTGATAGAGCACATGGATCACTTGGATGTTTTGATGGTACATGTTGGCTATAGAGATTTTTCTCTTGATGTTTGAGTTTACTACTGACCTCTTATGCAATGTATACAAGTAGAAGGTTGGAAAATGTATGTTGTACACCTTGTATAATAAAACAATAATGCTAATAATGTAAAAATTAATATTTAATTATGGTAATCTTAAAGATGTAAATACTACATGGGTTAGACATTATTGGGGCCACTTGTGTGTTGTATATAATATTGGGATAAATATTTAAGGTGGATGTCACATTTCAAAAAAATATTTAATATTGAAAAAACATAATACCAAAAATTAAAAGTGGGATCGTGGTTTTGTAAGCTCATGGTTTAGAGGTACATGGTTTATATAATACCAATTGGTGGTTTTATGAAAGCTTGTTTCTATAAAAATGAACATCGAGTCGTTATTGAGGTTGACTAGCATAACCTTTGGCTCGTTGGTTAAGGTTGGATTAATCATCTTTTGTATATATTACATATGTGAGTAGAGGAAGCATGGATTGGAATGTGTGGCTACATGGTTCTCAATTTCTTGTTCACATATAGAAAACATCTAGGGTGTGTGATGCTTTAGAAGCCTTGTGTGAAGACTCTACAAGTGTATTGTAATCTTACTTCATAAGATAATACATTGAGTGCATGAGTGCTTTTGGAGGTTAATTTTTCCTTTGAGAAGGTTTTCCTAGTACATCTTATGTCATATTTTGGTATGTTTGTTTATCTTTTGCATTGTAGATTCTAAATACTTATTTTGCACATTTTTTGTCATGAGGGTTATGTGGAAATGGTTTATTATTGCTGCAAATTCCCTTTCATCTATGTCCTCCTCTTTGACTGACTATTCCATAACATTTAAGTTTTGAGGATAAGATCTCTTTATGGCTTTCTTACAAGTGAATAGTTTAGCATTACTTAGCCAAAGATACCAACTCACATATTACTCCATTTTCTCTAGCAATATGAGTAAACGAAGTTGTCACAAGTGCTCAAACATCCTACATTGAAGGTTGTTAGAGATTAATGTGACAAAGACAATGAGGTTGTTGTAGGAAATCCACCCCATATGGTGCAACATTTTTTATCATTTACTAATGACCTTAATAGTCTTGAAATCATTTGAAGGCCACTTAGTATCTAATATGAGCTTTAGATTCACAAGAAGGGCCTATGATGGACCTTAATCAATGGGAAAGAGAAAAGTTGGAGAAAGGAAGAAGACAAAAACATTGAAATGATAACTGCACACAACTTTTGTAAAACATGATCATTTGGGGATGAAGGAGACAAAAGGAAAATACTTGCAATTCTTCCATCGTACTTAGCTTTGATGCAAGGTCAATTGGTAGAGATAAGTTAAAGACCCCACAAAATTCCTCTCCTTTATGCTTTGGTGGATGCTCATATCCTTCAATGCTCTCCAACTATCCATTTTATTCTTTGTCATGCCGCCCACACCCATGCCATAAAATTTGTCTTTGTTCTTATAATTTTATATCCTCAAATTACTTGACAAGAGTCATCCATCATTCAAACAAGGCATCACTTATTTATTTACTATAATGTGGCTTATTTTCTTTTTCTTTTTAATAAGTCATTTGCTCCTATCCACAACAAGGATGTGACAAGACAGTCCAAATTTTGGTCAAACAGTTCACCGAGTCCAAGCATGAGATTAAGCCACCCAAAACCAAAGGGAAAAAACCCCACTTCTAGGTCAAAGATCTCCTTTTAATTAGTAGAGTCTTTTGCCTAGTTTTGGCCAAACATTTTTTTAATCTTATTTTGAAGCATATGTATTGTATATGTGTTGTATCTAGTTAGATTTTGACACAAGGATTATATCTAGATTGTTGTTTCCTCCATGAGATATACTTTGACTTGACATGTTGAAGAAATTGCAGTATAGGACATTAATATTTGTTGGAGAGAACTCTTATTTTTATACACAAGCTCTTCACATGAATGTAAAAAGAACAAAAAATATCTCAAATAACAAATTTGAAATTGATATGTTTATTTATCAAAATCCCATCTAGCCAACTTGCACAACACTACCATGCCAATATTTTTCACACACAAGCTCTTCACATGAATGTAAAAATGAGCAAAATAAGCTCGAATAACAAATTTGAAACCAATATGTTTGTTTGTCAAAATCTCATCTAGCCAACTTGTGCAACACTACCACGCAAGTATTTTTCACACATAAGCTCTTCACATGAATGTAAAAATGAACAAAAAAATCTCAAATAACAAATTTGAAATTGATATGTTCGCTCGTCAAAATCTCATCCAACCAACTTGCACAACACCACCATGCCAAAGTTCAGCAAGAACAAGGCTACTAAAACAGATGTAGAGCTTGATACAAAAAAAGAAATTATATTGATTTTAGAGAATTTATATAAAATGATCAAATGAACAGCATATCAAAACCATAGACAATATTACATTATAGATTGGAAGGTAGCAGAACATGCTAACCCACCCAAGAACTGGACATAGTACACAATATAAAATTTATTACAGAAACTACATTTTTTTTTATGGAGGTCATCCACAAACAATTTTTTATCTATCTGTTACAGGAGCACGAGTCTTTTTTGGGTTGAACCTCTTTGGCTAAGAGCTAAGGACTGAGGGGTATCCATTCCACCAAATCTGCCCACGATTCCCAACCTCCTCCCTTATGATTTCACGACTTTGCACTCATCAAAACTTGATCCCTGCTAAACTCATATACATTTTTGAAAGTCAATACTATAATACTATAACCGAACAGCATGTGCATCATATCATTATTAAAATCAGTAAGAGCCACAAAGCAGCGGCCTTATGCGTGTCCTTCGTAATTGGCATTTTCAAAGCTCTAAAATATTTATAATGCCCTCCCATTATTTATTTAAGATTCTAACGGCAATGTCAATGCATACTGGATGCACATTTACCAGTAAATATATTTTAAATTTTGAATTAACTATTATTCACTGTCAAATGTGCATCGCCATGGTGGAGAGAAAAAATGTATAATCTTTGTACTCTTCTTGAGAAGAAGAAGAATGAATCATTTTCTGTCTAAACCCAGAAAGTTCATGAAATTTCAGAGGGATCAGCCATCCCAATGTCGTCAGGGGAACGAAACAGAAAATACTTTGGGAGAAAGAAGATCAAGAGATTGACAGGAACACCAATTAAATGGTTGTTGGCTTTGGTGTTTGCATTCATATTTGTCTTCCTCTTCAAGTTTTGGGTATGAATTTCTTTCTCTTTCTTTGGTAGATCTGTGAACATTTGAAAGCTTCTCGCCTTTCTTAACAATGGACTTTTGCAATTCAGTGTTTTTTTAAGAGGACTTTTCTGAGTTGAAATGCCATGAGTTTAATGTTTTTTAGTTAGTCTGAAATCCTTGCAAAAAAAAAATTAATGGAATTTTATGCAGATAATTCTTCATAGCAAACATGAGAAAAAACAAATCCAGTAACTCAAAAAGATGGAAAGAAAGAGTTATTTTAAACTGCATATACAGTTTTAGAGATATTGTGACTTGTATCAATGATTATGCTAATCTATATGCTATTAGATCACAGTTGACACATGCCTTTTTTCTTGTGTGTTGGGCTGAGCCATTCATAGTTTTTCATAGTTTTTAATATGTTGTTGTTGTTATTTCAAAATAGACTTTTTTTTTTTTTTGCTCTTTTTAGGCTGCAGCTTCTTTTTTTCTTTTCTTTTAGGCTGCAGGAATCGGTCGGGTATCCATCCCCTATAAACTGCAGTGCGCCTAGTAAACTTTTTTCACATGACCAGTGGCACTGGCGCACCACACCCTCCGGTACCACGGGTTTGGGGAGAGACTAGACCTCGTGACCTCTTGCCTGCAACAGGATGCTTTAGCCAATCGAGCTAGGCCCCTCGCCCCCAAAATGGACTATTTTGGGTAAATTATTAATTATTAGTTTTCTTTTTCTAATTTGATACTTGCATGGACCAGTTGAGCTAGTTTTTGTGTAATTTTTTTCAAAATTTTGTGCTTTTAGGAAATTGTATATTGCTGTTTGTAACGGTTTGTTTATTTTTAAATATTAAGCAGTTGCTTTTGAATCTATGCTAGATTGGAACTCTATCCGGGGCTGAGTTTACAAGTTAGGGTCTTTTCAACGTACAAGGATTCATCCTTTGTACACAAATTTGACCTTGTTAACTATCTGCCTTCACTTTATTACTCACTTGAGTGATCTATGTTTGCGTTGGTATTTCTTGGTATTGAAAGACTAGTGGCATTTAAAAGTATCTTGGAAGGATAGTCGTTATGTCAAAAGAGGGCATGTTCACCTCGGTCAACCTAGAAATATATGAAGAATTGAAGACAATAGGAAAGCACCTTGAATGGTGTATGCAAATTTGTTACTCTTTTAATGGACCATATTGAATTGTTTTGTTATCAATTTCTCTTCGAATGCTTCTAGGATGAGAAAGGATACATGAGGGATTGAAAATGTTAAATGGCTACAAATGAATGTCTTTAAATACAAACACAAAGCATCAAATCATGTAAATGTGTGTTTAGCCAACTCATGATGGCTAGTTGAATTGGCAAGAGTTAACCAAGCTTAAATTTTAATTTTAAAATTTCAAGGGTCAACTTCATGACTATGAGATCAATATGCATCCACACAATTGACTTGAGATAACAAAGTGATAGGATTAGTGTGATGAATGAATGTTTGGGTATGTGTGGTGCAATATATGAAGGAGAAGATGTGCAAAGATGGATAAGGTGGAGCTAAATGTATGCAAATGTGTTTGCATGGGAATAGGTAAAGGCCAGGGGAATAAAACCAACTTAACACGGAATTGTGCAATTTGTCAATATGTAAATGTGTTAAGACATTCTCCCAAACTGAGCATAAAAATAAATGGGAAATGGCATGGGTATGTAAATTTTACCATCACATTTTTTCCCCACTTAAAGATGCATACATGAATATGAGAGTGATCATGTATTGTAAAGTATGTGTAATAACCATCCTAGCTACTATGATTTTTTTTCATAATCTTTCACCTCAAGTACTATCTTAATCAACCAAGTATCTTCTATCCAAGTTAGAAGTGGTAGCTTCATAGCCTTGCCAACCATAGCCATGGCAAGAAATCTATGCCACAATTTATATCATTGCACTAAAAATGGTAGGCTCATAAAGTTTGGGTTGTCCCTAGCACAAACCTCGAAGGTTCATTCATAATGGTCTTGCCTATGTATCCCTTCCTAGGAATTAGAGGCTCTATAGTTCATACACTAATAATAGAGAGGCTTCACCCTCTCCTTTGATATGAGATCTTTGATCTCACTTTTAAATTAGAACCATTAATTGATCGTATGCTTCCAATTCAATCTATTCACAATTGTATGATATTAAATGTATTCCAATCAAATGTTAGTTCAAAACCAACTTTAGCAAATGAACACACATCAATTTGTATAGTGAACAACTCACACGTACATCAACTTTATGCATATTGATTAGCTTATGCACACAACACATGTACACAATGTGATTAACTCAATTATACATCACATATACACAATGTGACTAACTCATGGATGCATCACATATACATAATGTCTTTCTAACACATATATCACATACATGATGTGACTAACTCATGGATACATCATATATACACAATGTAACTAACCCATGCCCACATCATATATACACAATGTGACAGTTAGCTCAACCATATGTCATATATACATAGCATGACTAACTCATGCCTACATCGCATATACCCAATGTACTAGCTCAGGCATACATCACATATACATAGTGTGACTAACTCATGCATGCACCACATATACATAGTGTGACTAACTCATGCATGCACCACATATACATAATGTGAATAGCTCATATGCACAACATATGTACACCATGTGACTAGCTTATGCATGTGTATTATATACACAATATGACTAGCTCATGCATACACCAAACATACACAATGTGAATAACTTGTGCATGTATCACATATATCCAATGTGACTATCTCAAGAATACAACATGTATATACATAATATAAATAACTTAGGCATGCATCACATATACACAATGTGGGTAACTAATGTAGACAACACATATACACCATTTGAATAACTTATCGATGTGTCACATATACATAGCTATTGATGCATGCATACATAGTGACCAACTAGTAATAGGAAGTGAATGCAACATATTGCATGCATCTTTCCATTGCCTAGTTCACTACATCCTAGCTAGAAAAGGGAATGTCAATGTATCTCATATTACACCCTAGGTCCCATTTTTTTATTTATTCACTATTAGTTGTGTTGACAAGAAAGCATCCCAAACTACTTGTGTTTATCTTTGCTTAAGGTGTAAGTGTAACAATATGCAAGACATGTGGCTATTAATAATATTTTCATAGTCCATTGAACCTTTCAATTTGGTGGATCTTGACATCTATTGCCTTCATGCCATTAGTGGAAGTCAATCCAACTTGATATGGAGTAACTCCCGACATCTATCATCTCTATGGTATTGGTGAAGGTAAGCAAAGCTCTATCATACTTTAGGTCACCTCCATGCTATTGGTGACAATCGACTAAACCCTAAGATGTAGTAGTTAGGCCCTCTCATCTGTCACTTGCACAATACTAGTGATAGATTGATGAATTTATCTTATATCATTTCATGGATAGCTCTTGGCATCCTTCACCTTTGTTCTACTGGTGAAAGTTGGCTAATCCTAAGATACAATAGATATCTCTTGGCATCCATTGAACCTACATGGTATTGGTGACAACTGACTATCTACTCCCATATCAAACTGAATTTTGATATGTGGGGTCATCTTACAGCTAGGTACATATTATAAAGATATCATAAGTATTCACAAATAATGGGCATGTTGACCTAGTTACGAACCACATAAAATAATTCATAAACCTATACACATGGTCTTATAGGTCCTAGGGTTTAAATTGTTGGCCTAAACAAGTAACACATTGAACCCACATGAATTGGCTTCTATCTAGTCACATACATAAATAAATACAAACTCATAAAGTGATCTCAAAGGCCTTTCAATACATTCAAATTGTTACTTGTAAATATCATATTTATTAGACAAAAATTCAAGCTCACAATAGCAATATTAGCCAATAGTTTACTTTTGAGTGCATAACATTTTACATATTACCAATCATAAATATTAGCATATGATTTTCCCACCAAACAAATGTAAAGGAAAAACACCATACCATATCTAGTAATGCTTACCATTGATTACTCATAGTTGGAAAAGACAATCATGAGGAACTCTATCGTAAACTTAGCATAGAATCCATGTACATATTTAGAGTAGGAGGATCTTCCATAAGGAATAAGCATTGTTCACACCATTAGATCATATTAGCTTAAATCAACATCATCATTAGATAAAAAGTTAGCAAATTTCCTTAACTCATTCATAACCATGTTATGGCCAAGTTCATCGTGCCCTTAATACTTGAAAGAATAGGCCTCTCTAGCATCTTGAGGCTATCATATATCTTAACATACTTATCATTGAGCCAAGACCCCATGCCATAGTGTTTAGTACACAAAAAGCTAATAATTTTAGTTCTAACAAGTCCATGAGCATTCTCAAACATTCACATCTAAGATAGACTATAATGACCGAAACCCTAAAAGTTCATCTAATATTGAAATATATTTTGGAAATCCAAACACTAAAAAACCATAGAATAGATTAGCTTAATGATGATGGAGTGCGTTTCATTTTCTCAAACCTATATAATAAGTAAATATTAATTGGAAAGGTAAATTCAATACTATTTGATACAAATTTCAACCTCAATTTAAAACATATTAAAAAGGGAAGTTTGTTCCAATTTAGAAACACCCCCAAATCTTGGAGCAATTTCCTATACCCTTCCCCTATGGATTTGGATCATAAAACCATCCTTAATAATCTACAGACCCACAAGACTCTCTACAATAATCGAAGGACTACCTACAGACCCAATTCCAAATGGAATTGAAGTCCCTTGCAATTCTACGCACAATAATCTCTCTAGGACATACTCTTTTTATAATGGATATCATTTGTTTTTAGTTTTTCAAATGAACCATTTTTTGAACGGCCTTCACAATCCTGTAAACATTTTTTATGCTTTTGTGTATTTGTTAAATTGAAAGGTTTAAGAATTATGAATACCTCACTCAGCATCTCTGTGGATTGATATTCACAACAGAATTGTTATGTGAAATTGCGTGGCACTTGCAGTTGTACGAGCTATGGATGCACGAATCATTTGCAGACAGAAGTATCTTCCACCCAGACAAAACCAAAGAAAGCACTACACTCTGGAAAAATATAACCAAGGCCAAAGAAATCATAGACTACCACTGCAAAACAACCCAAACATCCTCATTTTCTCCCAAATCTACCCACCCCAATTATTATCCTTTCCCTGATAATCACTCAGAAAGTTGCCCTCTGTATTTTAACTTCATTCCTCAAGACCTGGAGCCATGGAAAAAGTCAGGAATAACATTGAAAGTTGTTGAGAAGGCTCGAAAGAAGGCGTCTTTCAGGGTAATTGTTGTTAATGGAAGTTTGTTTGTTGAGAGATTTCGTCACGGTTTTCAGACGAGGGATTTGTTTACCATCTGGGGAATTGCTCAGTTACTGAGGATGTATCCAGGAATGGTACCTGATTTGGACTTGATGTTTAATTGCCAAGATTCGACTACTGTCCACAAGGGCTTGTATAAGAATACCCTGCCGCCGCCCTTATTTCGTTACTGTGGGAGCGAAGATGCATTTGATATTGCTTTTCCAGATTGGTCCTTCTGGGGATGGTAAGTTTCAACACTGAATTAATTCCTCAACCATCCGTTCTTAGATTAGCTTAAAATTTCATGAATTATAGTTTTAACTCATTATTTTGGTTTAAATTGTCATGAATTTAATATAACCAAACCCATTAACTAAGATTCAGATTTACATACTATAACTCAACCAACAAGCATGACCGACATTTGCTAGCCTGAATCACTATGCTCGAAAGTCCAGAATTGTAGTCTAGAGATGAGTGATTGAATTCTTTGTTGTTTAATTGGTAGGGTGGAGTTGCAGATACCGCCATGGAACAGATCGGTGCGGGACATCCATAATGGAAATCAACAGGTCATCTGGCAGGATAGAGATCCAACTGCCTATTGGAAAGGCAATCCCTTCCTTTCTCCCAAGAGACTGGACCTTATGAAGTGCAGCGAGATCCCCAATTGGAATGGCAGGCTTTATATACAGGTAAATAAATTAAATTAAATCCCGGCTACATGTAGACTTATAACGTCGGAATTCATAGAATATATCTCTAAAGTCTAAACAATCGGTTTCCTTATGAATGTCTGTTAACTCCAGCAATTGGTTTCACACAGGACTGGTACAAAGAGTCTAATGATGGTTTCAAAGACTCCAAACTTTCCAACCAGTGTACTCACAGGTATAAACTCTTCTGTACCAAACCAAAGTGATAAGTGCCACAACCAAGTGGTAAACTTCACTTTTTGACTTTTACAAGCATGAGGTTTGATAAATCACTACTTCAGACCTATGTAATTAAAGCCCTGCAATGTCCCATATAAATATAGGTTTGAACTGCAACATATAGATATAGGTCTGAAAGGTCCCATTAGGCGTACTTCCAATGTTCTCTTGCTCATTGCCATTATTGGATAGATAGCAATAGAAGTATTGGGAGTGTTCCTATTGTCAGATTATAGAACTGTACTTGTATAGCTTTGAGATAATATATAGATGACAAGTTACAGTAACCTCTAAGGTTAAAGTGGTCCCTCCGACCTATCAAAGTATATCTACTTATATAGAAGATTGTTTCCACAATATGTTTACTTGTTTAGAAAACCGTTTATTTGGGTGCCAGGCCAACTGCGTTCAAATCTATTTACAATGGAGAGACTAAAAACATTCGTGCAATATATCATCATTTTAGAAAGAATATCTTTGGATGCACAAATTATTGAGATAGTTTTTATTGGCCTGTTTTTTCAAGATACAAGATATATGTAGAAGGCATAGCATGGTCAGTGAGTCTCAAGTATATTCTGGCATGTAACTCTCCAACTCTCCTGATAACACCAGAATTCTATGATTTCTTCCTGCGAGGCCTTGTTGCTAAGCACCATTACTGGCCCATAACACCAGATGAGAAGTGCAAATGCGTCGAGTTTGCTGTCAATTGGGGAAACAACCACACAGAAGAGGTGGATGTATTTCCTTACATATTTCTTCGTGTATTGCTTTTTGCTACATGTGACATAAACTATCTTGTTTCTATGGAATTTGTTACATATTGGTGTGAAATGTCTTTTAACTTTTCTTGTTTAACTTTTTAGTTTTTGGATTTAGTCATGTAAACAATTTTTTTCATCAACATTTAGGATCATATTCTATGATCCATCATCAGAATGAGCTGACATTTTATCGATTTTAACAGAATTTTAAACATTCTGTGTGCTGTGCAGGCCAGGGCAATTGGTGAGGCAGGAAGTCATTTCATATTAAATGAGTTAACAATGAAACATGTTTACGACTATATGTTCCATGCTCTAACAGAGTACGCCAAGCTCCTGAAATATAAACCTACTGTCACCAAACGGGCACTGAAGTATTGTTCAGAGAGTATGTTATACTTTGCAAATGATGCAGAGAAAGTGTATATGAAGGAGTCAATGGTCACAAGTTCAAGTCCCTTGCCCCCATGCAAGTTAGAACAGGTGAAATGGGATTAAGAAGTTATAGGAGATTCAGATCGGAAAAAGGAAAGAATCAATATAAATGAAGAAAAGAAAATATTACGATGTTTCTGTAGTCAAGTCTCAAGAGACTAATGGCAAATGTATGAATCTTGTAATGCTCATCACTGCTTTGGTATTTTTTCAAGAATATTACAACTACAATCTACCTACCAAATTTGATAAGGATTTTATTTTTTATCTTCTTGTTTATTGCTCATATTAAGTACTTTGTAAACATCAGAAGGGAGCAAGTTCAATTAGTGAAATGGCTGTCGTAAAAAGAGCAGAGCCTATCCAGCATTCAGATGGTGCATCCTGAACATGGCCCCACCATTTCCACATGCAGAGACCCTCCGACGGTAGGCGGTGTAACATGACTGCCTAGTTATTTAGCTGCTGTATCGAGAAGTCCACTCTTGGAGATCCTCTTATTAGTCAATGTGAGTAATCGACCTCTATTGTTTTTGGAAAAAATCACATCCCAAGTCTATACAGAGCATTAGTCTGAAGCAAGACAACATAAGGCATGAAAAAAGCCTCTAGGCAGCTAAAGCAGTAGAAAAAGGACGAGGAGGGAGATCCCAAACATCTCATTTGTCCCATACATCAGTAGGGTCTAGGTAACCACATGAGGGTCCCATCCATTATTGTTGTCAAAATTTTCTTCTTGACTATCTTCATTGACCACTCGAGCAAAAGAGATGGCAAGAGCCAACTAAAAAAATTTGTCGGAGTCTAGCTAGCCTAAAGATCCTCCACCAACAAGTGACGGAGAGCTAGAGTGTCTATTTCTAGGCTATGACCAGCCCTATTGAGCACACTCCCTCCTTAAAAGAGGGGAAGCTTGTGAATGAGTCTTCTAATGGTCGAGAACAAGCTAGCTACAACCACATTGACACCCATGAAGAGGAGACCGACCTCGAGAGGAGGGAGTCAAGAGAACCCTAGCCACAACACAAGAGGCACTACCCCAATGATCTAGTAAAGCCTATAAGTGGACCACCTCAAGTTCAACTTTGTTAGTTTGCACTTGAGTTTTTAATAACACATTAAAATGAATCATAGCTTTAGAATAGATTGAAAATTATCAATCAATAGAACATCTTGAAAAAATAGCAAAATTTTAATTTTTTCATATGCTAAAGAGAATCTCCACCTTAAAAGTATGTCAAGTCTAAATGAATTTATGAGGGATGTGAAGTCAATCTCTTAATAAGGCTATATACCAAGAAAATGGCTCACGTTTGTGTTGGCCTCCTACAATGATTTAACAACTAGGCCTTTACAGTCGTGATTCAAAGATTGGACATCTAACTTGAATAGTTATTTCAATCATCATGAAGGTGCATTTAACTTGTCAACCCAGGGACATGAACTTGAAATGGGTCAGCACAGTATGTGCACTAAGAACCCAAAGTAGCCATTTTCATTCTACAGCTAAGAAAGACACAATGTTGAAAGTAAATTGCTTGGAAAGGAATAACATAAATGTTGAACATCAACCAACAACTATCAGAAATGAGAATTTGAGCAAACAAACAGGAAACTACTTTGTCTGCTTTGGCTACAGGAACAGTCACAAAATAGAATTCTAGTGGTTGTAGGAACAGTCAGCGCCAGATTCTTAACTAATTACTGAACATAAAGTAATAACTAGGCTAAACTAAGCTAAAGGACAGATTGTTCACCAAGTGGGCCCCCTTGAATGAGTATCCTCTAATACTGATGTTACAATGATTTAACAACTAGGCCTTTACAACCGTGATTTAGAGATTGGACATCTAACCTAAATAGTTATTTCAATTATCATGAAGGTGCATTTAACTTGTCAACCCAGGGACGTGAACTTGAAATGGGTTAGCATAGTATGTGCACTAGGAACCCAAAGTAGCCATTTTCATTCTACAACTAAGAAAGACACAATGCTGAAAGTAAATTGCTTGGAAAGGAATAACATAAATGTTGATGAACATCAACCAACAACTATACTAAGCTGAAATGCATGATAGAAATGAAAATCTGAGCAAACAAACAGGAAACTACTATGTCTGCTTTGACTGCAAGAACAGTCACAGAATGGAATTCTAGTGGCTATTGGAGCAGTCACATAATATAATTCTAGTGACTGCTGGAATAGTCAGCATTAGATTCTTAACTAATTATTGAACAAAAAGTAATAACTAGGCTAAACTAAGCTAAAGGATGGATTGCTCACCAAGTGGGCCCCCTTGGATGAGTATCCTCTAATACTAATGTAAACTCGGATACTCAAACTTAAAACTTCATTTTATTCACTGGAATCATGAGTACAAAAGAGTAGCATAACTATATTGTTGAAAACTTAAGAATGCAAGTACATCATCAGATTGTGCAACCCTTTGAGAAGGAGCATTTGATCCTTATTTATACTACCAACTAAGCAAGGCGATCAACTCCATGAACTAGGAGGACTCCATTTTAGGGAAAGCAAAGAAAGTGGACAGGTAGTTAGGCGCACATGGAATCTGGTTAGACGTGCCTGCCTCAACGCAGATTTAGCACAACAGTAACACCTATATTCACTCAACATCAATAAAGATCATTTACAAGGCGGTTACATTCGATTTGCATGAGGAATCTCCTGCCATTGACCTCCTTTGAGCTTTGAACGATTCCCTTGCTGGATGTTATGGTGCATGCTCAGCTGTCGGTGTCTTTATCAATTTAGTATCCTCAAATTATATCTGCATGGCAATGTTAGTACGCATAATAATTGCATATTTGTAACCACCTTAAAGAACATTCATTAACCACATGCAAAATTAATATAGATAGTCCATATAACATGTCAACGTCATTAAATATTTGCAAAAATAAGATTAGGTCCAATGTCTATAGTTTTGAGGAAATATCATAAAAAATATCAACACTTTACATCAAGGTCCATGACAACTTCAACAAATAAATAATAAATTCTACCCAAAATTAGACCATAAACTAGACTCATCAGTGTGAATGATTTGAAGTCATGAATCAAGGACCAAATAGCTTGAGCTCTAGGACAAAAACAAAAAAGATGATTGAGAGACTCTTGATGCTGACAAAAGGGCATCAAGGGTCAAGAATGCATAAATGGGCCAATCTGGAACCAATAGGGGAGGCCTTGAAATAGCATACACCAAGTAGAGTGAGCCAATTTAGGCTCCAACATTGTTAACCATATGGTGTGAAACTTAGATTGTGTGACTGACAAAAGGTAATTGTAAATGCCACCATTGATTTAGTGTCAACGCCATGGGAAAATGAGAGGAAAGCCAATGATACACTTGCTAAGGTTTATAATTCTGAAAAGCAATGTCTAGATACCATTTGCAATATTTCCACCAAGGTTTGCATGATCTAATACCAATTTTGTGAACCATTTCAGTTGGAAAGGATTTTATAATTTTGTCAAAGGTTTCTCGATCCTAGTTTGAGAGTTGAAATAGAGTCTTTATTTCATTCCAAGAGAAGAAATTCCTAGTAGTTCTAGAGAAGATATTCAAGAGTGTTTTGATCCCCTTTTCAAAAAATCTCAAAGCACAAACCCAAGGAGTCCTAGCAAGAGGATTTTGATAAACCACCAAATGTTTTGTTGGTTCATGGAAAGATTGGTGTGAAAACCAAAACCATTCTACATAAGTCAAGGCTTCATAGCTTCCCAAGCCCACCAAATAATTTTTAGCATGAAGGTTCGTTAAATCTAAACAACCTCTCATAATATGAAGGTTCATTCCCTTTCAAGTTAGTCACTCAACTAGATGACTAGAGGAAATGCAATGTCACACTTAAAAAAAATAGGCTTCATTACTCTCAAGAGCATGAATGATTTACTTAGTGTAGAGAGTGAAACCTTGGCACTGAGTAAAGAGTAATCCCAACCTTCATGGTTCATGAGGGAGACAACAAAACTCCCAAGTTGCTCAATGGAAACATCAATGATTATCTGGAGAAGACCAAAGAAAATCACGAAGAAACTTCTCAAATTTTAAATAAGAAGCAAGTTGGAGGGAACTCAACAAAAGGAATAGTAGACATGAGTGGTTGCAAGAATCATGGATTCATTCGTTCTATAATTTTCCTACCAAAGATAGGGGTTTGGTGACTTATTAAGCCAACTTCTTTTTTAATTCTAGCAAGGACAACTTGTCATAAAGAGGTCAAAAATGCCTAAAAGACAAAGGGGATGCCCAATAACTTGAAATTTTCACCATGATCAATCCAACTTCCATCCAAAGGAATTAAACCAAGAAGGCTTGAGTCCTTTTCCATTGAATGACAAAGCTCAAGGCCTTGCAAAAAGTGTCCAAACACTAAAGAGCTTGCTTTATTTTATTTCCCTTCTAAGAGAGTAAAAAAAGAATCATCAATAAAATGACCATTCACTAGTTGAGCTTAAAAAATGGGTTAAAAAAGACCTTTAACTAGTCCTTGAGAAAAAAATGAGCTAGGAGGTATCCAAACCTTTCATCAACAAGCACATACAAAGATGGAGCTAAAGAGTATCCTTGATGAATACATTGAAAGAGCCCAACAAGAATGGATTGTTGACTATTGATAGTACAAAAAGTAAAGATATCAGCAAAAGGCATATGCACAAACTAAATGAACTAAGATCTAAATCCCAATGCCCGAAGCATTGCCACAATAAAGGGCCACTCAATACAATCACAAGCCTTAGAAAATTCAAATTTTTAATGAGAAGATCCTATTAGTTAGATCACCAAGCTCATTACATGCCTTCCCAAACTATAATGATGTTATCCAATATGCATTTGGATTTAATAAAGCCCGTATGCTCAAGTCACACAAATTGAGAAAGGAGATGGCACAACTTCAAAGCTAAGGCTTTGGTAATGACTTTATAAGAGACATTGAGCAAGGTGATGGGCCACCAATTGTAGATGTCTTCTAGATCACCAGATTTAGGTATGGATTTAATATTACATTTGTTGATGACCTTTCCTAAGGAATTAGACTAATAGGCTACAAGATAAAGCTTATGCAAATCCTCATCATCATAATTCCAATTTTTTTAATAAAATTCATAGAGAAAGTCATCACACATAGGGGCTTTATCATTGGCCATTGTGAAGACCACTTCCTAAGGATCATCAATGGAGAGCAACTGATCACAAAAGGATTGCTAAGAAGAGGAAAGCGGACAAGTAACAACCTTAAGACATTCTTGTAATGTATGATCACATTCAAGAGAACTATCCCAAGCCTTAAAAACTTATTCATAATGCTTGACAAAGGCCTAAATATTATCCAAAAGATCCTTGAGAAAAATTGTCTATCTTCGATCTGTGTAATGCCTTAAGAAGTATGATGAGCTTGAAGAGCTTGAAAAAATCTTTAGAAGCTTTGTCACCTACTTTCAACTCTACTGTAATATGGGTTTGATTTGGGCACCTTGAAAAGGAGTAAAGTTGATTTTCAAAACCAAAGATGTATATTATTAAGTAAAAGAGAATGGTGATAGAGCTAAGTGATTTTTTTTTTTAAATTGTAAAGGGGGATTATCTTTGTAATTGTTTGGAGTGTCATGGAAAATATTTTTGGTAGATTGGGATTATTGATTCCATTTTTTTATGAGACCAATTTTATTTACTAAAGTACATGCATGTAAACTTTATTAAAATATATGATTTTGTGGGAAATTGTTAGTAGGAGGTATGAACAACTTGATGATGTTCATTTGTTAATCAATCAATAAAAATGGAAAATTACGAAAAATAAACAAAAAGACAATGAAGCTTTGTTTCTAGTTCAAAGTGCAGTAAGTCAATCAATCTTTTCTAGGGCAAGTGATGTTTTACATTTAAAACAAACATGGACTATTCTTGCAATTGTATATCAAAATGCTCATACAACAAAACTACAAACATTAAAAAAGAGTTTTGAAAATATTAATGAGTCCAAATGAATAAGTTCATGAATTTCTCACAAATATTAAAAGAATGATAAATCAAATGAGAATTGTACATGATAATTTGAGTAATCAACATGTGATTGAGAAAATTTTAAGAAGTTTGCCTCTATTATTTGACAATATCTTTTCCACAATAGAAATCTTAAAATATCTTACAAGTATTGAAATTGGTGAATTAAGTGGCATTTTATTAACAGCTGAATAAATAATGAAAAATAGTGAAGAAAATATAGAGTAGGCGTTTACATCTAAGGTAAACATAAGAGGTAAATAGCATAATTTTTCTAAAGGTTATCACAAACCCAAATATGGCAATGTTATCATTCTAAAAATAAGCATAGAAGCAAGTCTAGTAAAACTCTAGAGGAAAGGGCTATGATGAAGGAAGAGGTTCTAGTTTGTAAGGAAGAAGTAATAATAACAGAGGTAGAGGTCGGGGTAGAATTAGGGATATTGGTAGAGACAAAAGACATATCTAGTGTTTTCCTTGTAATAAATTTGACCATTATGAGTCAAAATGTTGGCATAAGCAATCTACTCGTAATATTGTAGAAGATGCACACACACAAAATTATTTCCTATTTGAATACAAGTTACAATAAAGATATTTTGTGGTATATTGATTTTGGTTTATCTTTACATATGAATTTTATGAGAATCTATTTATTGATTTAGATTAAAAACATAATAGTATTGTTGTGTCAGGGGATAATAAATCACATGGGATTAAAGGAAAAGGAACAATTGAAGTAACTAATGAGCGTGATAAAATCAAGCATTTGCATAACACTATTAGTTTTTTCTCTAATAAACATTTGTTATCAATTGATCAAATGCTTGAATAGAATTATCAAGTTATTTTTTATAGGAATGAATGTATAATCAAAGACATGTAATGATTGCATGAGTGTGCATGACAAGTGATCATATGTTTCCCCTTCACTTTTCTTCAAGTAATCAAGTCTTGCACACTAAAAAACTGCATGATTATTGTCGATGGCATCAAAGGTATGGGCATCTTAATTAAATGGTGGTTTGATTTAACTTAAAAAGAAGCAGATGGTTGAAGGATTGCCATTTATCAAGAACAAACAAAAAAATTGTGAAGAATGTTTGAAAAACAACTTGTGTAGAGATAATTTTGCTATTGGTTTGTCTATAAAGGCTAGAAAACCTCTTGAAATTATTCATATTGATTTGTGTGGTCCTATGAAAAATATTTATTTAAATAAATCCAAATTATTTCACTTTTATTGATAATTTTTTGTCAAAAATTTTGGACAGAATAATAGAAGCATGCAAATATTTTAAACAAATAATATTGTGCTTCTTTCTTCCTCATTTTTATTCAATACAGTTACATATATATATATAGGATGTACATATCATATATTATAGGAGACTACCTATAACAACTTGCTGAAGATACGAGTTGTTTTAACAACTCATAATACACAAACAAATAATCACAACCAAATAACAAATAATCTACGAGAACGATGTGATATTCCCAACACTCATAACCAACCTATTTAACTATTATCTTATGCATCCTATGATGCAATATTTTCAACACCTATGTGAACACTAATTCCCAACGTTTTTTCATAAAACTTGGATCTACTATTTGGCTAAAAAATTAGAAGTTTTTGATAAGTTTGTTGAGTCAAATAGTTAGTTGAAAACAAAGTGGTCAGTATATAAAGTCATTAGATCAAATAATGGGGGCAAATATAGGTCAAATGTATTTTTGGATTTCAATCGACAATATGGGATTTAGATAGATATTACCACTTCCTACACTCCACAACAAAATGAAGTTGTTGAGAGGAAGAACAAGATCATTATTGAAATGGCTACAAGCATGATGAAAGAAAAGAACCTAAAAAAAAAAAATGGGTAGAGGCATTTCTTACTATAGTCTATTTGTTGAATAGGATTCTCACAAAAGTGGTTCATGGAATTACTCCAAAACAAACTTGGTTAAATGGTTTTATGCCATCTACTGCTCATTTGAATGTATTTCATTGTGTTTCTTATACACATATACCTATAGAAAAAAAAGGGATAAATTTGGATGTATATATTTGTTGGTTATAGTTATGAAAACAAAGCTTATAGATTATATGATCATGTAAATAAGAAACTAATACTTTAAAGTGGAGATGTCATGTTTGATGAAAGAGCACAATATGCTCTTGATGAAAAGGATAAAAACAAAGTGATTGATTTGAATAAATACAACCCTCTTGTATGATGTAGGAGAAGAATACTCTCATAAACTTGTGCCTAACGAATCAAAAATAATTGATGATGTACAACCTGAATCCTTAAATGTGGACACATGGAGATATCAAAAATACCAAAGAAGGACAAAATAAATCATCCTCCATCTCTCATGTTCAAAACTAATTTTTATAAGATGACCACAAGGTCCCATCCTAAAGTTAATTGTGCCCTCATGACCCAAGTTATGCAAATTGATGAGTCAAATTTTTTTTTCAAGCTAGTGGAAAAGAAGAGTGGGTTGCATCCTCTGTCTATCATGTTGGACACTAATTTGGATAAGATGGCCACAAGGTCCCATACCAAAGTTCACTATGCCCTCAAGACTCAATTTATGCAAATTGGCGAACTAAAATATTATGTTGAAGCTAATGGAAGGGAAGAGTGGGTTGCAACCGTGAAGAATGAAATGATGTCTATTGGATGAAATGACACTTTGGATTTGGTCAACTTTCCCAATGGAAAAGAAGTTATAAATTTATATATATATTAGGCTAGATTCGGTGTAAAAGAGCACACTCAACAAAAAGGTACTAAATATATAGAGAATTTTGCTCGTACAACAAAATGGATACTATTAGATTAATTTTAATGTCTTGATCCAAAATAATTACGCAAATATAACTTTAATTGATTATAAACCCTTTTCAAATGTTAAAACTATTTGAGACAAATAATATTGGGTTTTAGTATTTAACTCTGATCTTATCAAACTTAGATTTAATCATTATTTACATCACATTATTACCATTGCATTCTCAATAGTAACCCAACAAATGATAGATATAACTCCCAATCCTTTCCTTATTACAATAGAATTTGAGCATATTCAAATGTTCAACAATGATATAAAATTACAATAGCAATGAACAACGACAAATTTCCATGTGCATACTCATGGAAAACATTAGAATACCATACAACACAATTGATCCATGACCTTGATTGAACCCCCAATACAACCTCTGAGTGAAATTGTCCTCCAACCAAAGGCATGGCATCCTCTAACCTTTGAAATCAAAGGGATTTTATCCTCTAATCTCAAATAGGTTTATGATTTTTTATCTCATGATCCACAAGCTCGAACACAAGTGCTCAAAAAGGTTTAAGTATTGTTTGTATATATAAATTGATAGATGATCCTCCCTAAATGGATGTGTTCCTTTTTATATCATCCACATAAATGGTTGATACCAAATCTTATAAATGTCAACGTCAATATTGTAATCACTTCATTAAATGAAAGTAATGTCATGTGTACACGTGTGTCCACACCTCTAACCATTTAAACAATGTTCTTAGATGATAAAACCTAGTTGGAATAACTTATGGTGTCAAAATAGAACATCAATGACATTACAAATTATGCTAGGGTCGAATAGAACAAAGGTGATAAAATCAAATTTCAAAGGTAGGGTATACCACAAGACTTCTACCACTAGTCGAGGTGTCAAAGGTCAAGCAACAGGCATGTTAGTACAAACAAGTCCAAAATTTCAACAACATAAGGAAAAGAGCAGAGACTGGATAGAAAACATGACAAGATGAATAAGTCTAAAAATTTGATGGAAAACAAAGAAAAAGTGAAGTTGGGAGGAAGTGCATAATAGGAAGGGAAACTCTGACAACTAACAGAAACACAAAAATGGATCACTAAAAACCCTATGTAACAAAGAATAAACCTAATATTTACAAACTTGTATTAGTTCAAAAAAATGGGACATTACAGCAATCTTGTCTTTAGCTACTCAAAATGGATGGACTATTTATCATAGATATTAAGAGTGTATTTTTAATGGTTATATTGATGAAGAAGTTTATAGTTTTCAAAGGTTTTGAAGTACCTTCCAAAAATAAAAAATTACATGTTGAAGAAGACCTTATATGGTTTGAAACAGGCACCCAAAGCATGGTATTCAAAAATTGATTTCTACTTCAGCGTAAATATTTTGAAGTCAATCTAATCCTAATCTTTACATCAAACATTTTGGTGAGGATAAATTATCATTCTTATTCTATATGTTGATGATCTAATATACACTCAGAATAATTCTTTTTTGTTTGTATTTAACAAAATGAGAATAAATGCAAATAAAAAATTCATAAAATCACATGCATGTGTAAACATTATGAAAGTCATTCAAGTTAGGATTTTAAAACATATATGCATCATAAAAAAGTATACAATTTCAAGGAAACCTAGGCAAAATATCATATGTAGAAACAACATAAAGTTGCAATAATTGTCTAGCATGTCATCATGAGATAAAGAAGGTAATCATTACTAAATAACACAAATGAACCCATTTTAGAATCTTGGGGAGTGTAAGATCAAATGACATCACCAAAATGAAAAGAAATAAATAACTTATTTTAATGAAATCTAAGGTAAATAAGTGCAAACAAGCACTAATAATGACATTGCCCTCGAGTAATCAACTAAGCTTTGAAACACTACACAAGTACACTTTAAAACAAAATTAATAATGAGGGTTAGGATACTTAGCTTTGTTTGCAATAAGAAATTGTTCTATTATAACTTGTGCTTAGTGATGCAATTATGTTATTTTTTATCAAATTTGAGATTGTGGCCTTAGATTTGGCTAGGTATTGGATTGTTAATTAGTTGAGTGCGGGATGCAATTCTACTAAACTAACTCCTTCCATAATTGATATCCTTTTATTTCATTTATTTAGACCATGAACATAATGTTTGGCTAAACATCCATGAGATGATCGTGAACAAGTATATATTCATAGATAGGTTATTTGTTCCTACTTATGGAATCATTAAGGCAGATTTTTCTAGGGAAAATCCTAATGTTCCATCATATGCCAATTAGATTGAGTTATTCTCTCTAATCTTTATGGAATTTTATCAATTGCTTTTATTGTCATGTCTTGTGCCCTTTTTAGTTTATTTTACCTTGCCACATGGTAGGGTACCATCACTTTTACTTTTTCTTGTATTAGTGGTTTAAACAATCAATAAGCATGTGTCTTGGGATGATCCGCTACAAATACAACTAGATGTCTAGTGAAGTCCCATTATTTCCTTATCCATGTGGGTGGCATGGCACCAAGCAATGCTTGGTTGGGTTAATGTATTATCAATGCTCTAACAAACTGTTGCAATGGCTTTGTCATTGCGCCTAAAGATCAACCTGATAACACCTGATACAAATGTCAAATTTATACAAGATCCATGAGGGGCGGTTAAGCCATGTCACAAATCCACGGCAAGGTAGACAAGGACCAACCTATCCAAAAGGATGAACGCACCGACCTTCCAACACAAACTAGTAAATTACATGTGCTCTATCCAAATTCAATCCCACACATATGGATCCGATCTTCAACCTTATGATTTCAGCCCCTAATTTGTGGTTTCGGCCATTTGTCACGACCTTGATCTTTGTACTTTTGATATTAAATATGGCTGAAATAACTTAACCCTACCTAGCCGTCACGGTCAGTGACTCATGCTTTCCCTACTCTAGTGGAAATTCACGTGAGAGCATTTGGCATTTAATGCCTTCTAAGTTTCGTACCTAGTGTGGAATACGACAGCCATAAAAGTCGCGCACGAAAGAACGTAAGAATCTCACCGACTCCTTCCACTTCCCTTTCCTTTATCCTTTAATACGTCTGGTAGGCTCCACTAGAGTATTTTCTACTAGACTTTGACTTCATTAATTAATTAAAATTTGGTGGTACGCTCCACATAAATTAATTAAAATTTGGAATAGTCCTGGATAGATGTCTAAATCTATGCATCCTTAGTCTTGATCAATACTCAAATGGTAGCTTTTTTCTTTAATGTATTTTTTTTTTTTTGGTAGACTCAAATTCACAAATATTTGGTTATCATTTTATATTTACTAGCACTTGCATCCATAAGAGGTTCAAGGGATTTGTCGATAGGATATTTAAAGCAAAATTTAAATGTATTTTAATATTTTATAATTAGTTATACAATAATTTAAATTATGTATGTTTTGACTACACATATGAACTATGATTTGTACAAATAACCACGGTATGATAGACCTACTATGATCAACCTAAATATAGTACGGAATTTAGACAAGCTATAGTTTAATTTATCTAAAGAACTTGTGTAGCGAAATAATTAAGATAATAAACAATTCATTTCTTTCGTGTGCATGCATCCAATGCATTTGGAAGGAGGGAATGTGGAGAGGATGAGAGAGACATTAGAGTCCACCAACCATATCTTCTTGTGAGCTTCATTTAATGAGATTTTTCCCCCAAAAGAAAAATTTGTGTTAAACTTGTAGATACAACCAAAAAAATGGTTATTCAAACACTAATGTGACAATGAAATGGCATAGCAAGAAAATCTATTAAATGTACAACTATCTTGCAATATGTATTTGGCTATTTCTAGTGCAATAAGAATTGATTGCTATGCCATTTCATACTGCAACAAGATTTGTAAAAAGGAACATTGTTAATTCAACAAGATGGTAATCTTTTATCTGATTTTCTTCAGCAAGGTTTTAAAGAAAAATATCATGCATCCAACTATGATATATTGTGCATCAAATAAAAAAGGATGTTAAGGATATGTAATTTTTTTAACATGCCATCAAGGTTCAAAGGCAACATGTCATGTATCCAGCTGTGATATATTGTACATAAAAAAAATGGATAATAGGAATATGTATATAATTTTACCATGCCATGGAAAATTAATGTTGATATCCTGCATGACATATTTCTTGATCATGCTTTTGATACACATCTCATCTTGCAAACTACCTAGTTTAATAGAGAATCTGGTGAAATGTAAATGTTAGTATTTTATCAATTAAACATACATGCTCTCTACTTATCAAGAAAAAATATAATAGTGATAGAAGAGATACAAGTGCCAAAAGCCACAAAACTTTGATTAATTGTCACCATTGTATATATATTCATGTCATAGTTCAAAAGCTTTTATACAATCCAAATATAACAGTCATTTGTTTGTAAGAATAACTACTACCAATGACATTTTTTGGTCAATTTGGAATTGAAGGAAATATTATGTAAGAGGCAGTGACAGTGATCTTAGGATCATGTATTAACTTTTTGTGATCAGAAGGATCATGCACCCAACACAACTCACTCATATCAGGTGTCTCAACAAAGGTCTTAGTGAACTCTTCAATATTTTGTGCATGCCCTTTCTTTCTAGCTCTTAAAACAAGATTAGCTTTGTGCTAGGATAAAATGACGTTAGTTAGGTGAATAATATCACCAAGTTGAAAAGCATCACATAGGATACTCGTGTTGTGAATAGCTAAGCATACAATAAACAAGACAAGCATTTTCTTTATAGAAATAAGATGGTTCCTAGTTTCCCTAAAGTTTATGGTGCAAACATGAGCAACCAAGTATAAGATTTTAGTAAACATAATTGCAAAGTATTTAGTTTTATAATTTTACTTAGAAAATAAATAGTGTGATTCCTATACAAACTATACGCTATAATATTGCAAAGAAAAGTAAAACTAAACATTCTAGGGTCTCTGTAGACACTTAAGTGTCAAAAATTGTTCAATACAAGATGTACAATTCCAGTAGGGTGTTTAAAACAATGTGAAATTTAGAACGCCTTTCACACATAAATTTAGTATAAAGTTTGAATGGAATGTCCACATCGTTAAGCCTCACTAAAGGGTTTAACACTGACAAACTGGACTAAAATGTAGAACTGATGAACCTAAAATAGTATCTTTGGAGAGACTGGGAAAAACTTCTATTCAAAGAAATAGATTAAAAATTTACTACTGAAATAGACTTCCAAAATACATTTAAAATTCCCCATCCGCATGACATCGTGTACAATATTTTGTAAAGGGTATGTCCACATCAGTGGAAATGCTTGGCTTCATCAATAGACAACACCCAGTGAGGATAACTACAATGCTCAGAAGAGTACATACCTGCATTATGCCATGGATCTCTACCCAAAAAAAAAGTCCACTATGAAGGAAACACATAAATGTGTAGTATGTATAGGATGTAGTGCTCTCGGAGATGCACATAATGCAGAGCTCAATCATGTACATGTGTAAAGATCCTTGCACATAATGGAATGTGCTTGAACCCCGACTAAGTTCCAATTAGGGTTAACTGTTCCAACTCAATCTCTATTACATTACCAAATAGTGACAAAAATAATTTGTGTGATTTAGAGAAGATTGAGAAAAACACTTCCCGGAGTAGCCCTTAGCCTACCCCAAAAATTCAAGTATCAAAGAAACTTTTCCAAGAGAGTCCAAGTCACATGGGATCTGTGATGACATGTTCTTTTTCCTATGGTTAACAAAAAATTTTAGGAAATTAGCCTAGTCCTATGGATGTACAAATGATAATTTAGTCTATTAATAAATACTAATCGCATTATAAAAATCAAATTTAACAAAATTTCTTTATGTAAGATATGGTGGGTGGTGTCGTAGGTAGTCAAGACTCCAGGCCATTAACAAAAATGTGTTTGTGTTTTGCAAGAATTGCTATGTTGCTAAGACCTCTTCCAAATGTAACTACATTTTATAAAATTAAAGCAAGAACCATATTGAGCTTTTATGACTAACAATTCCAAAATTCATGTTGCCATACATTGCATTAAAAAAAACCAATGTAACTTTCTGACCATAACCATTCTTAAACCTCATTTGTAAAATGGAAGTGTGTAATTACTAAAAGTTCAAGGCATATATATGAATAAGTTTATTGACAAGCATGGAGATTAGTATGATATAACTCAATATATATGTCTTTTAACAAGCCTTCATCTGAAATATATTATAGAAGTAATATTTTAACATAAACTCAACTAAGCCATGAAGATATATGGGATTTCCACAAAATTTAGATTGCAGGAAATTCAAAGAGAACAGCATGTGGGGTTAAGAAGCGCTTCCTTAGCATATTATTTTTGGAATCAAAGAGGCAAACAATGTAACATGTACAAGATAAGAGAAGCGGAACAAGCGTTGAACTCTCATGTATCAAGAACATGTTTTGAATGAAAAATGATGGTACAATGTGCCAAACATGGCATACATAATTGTTTTCAATTAGCATGTCTAGGAAACCGATCTTTTGAGAAGTAGCTTGAGGATATTTTTATCTTCTTCTAAAGAGATCATTCCTAGATGAGAAGGATCTTCTAACATCATTTTCGAGAGAAGATAACCGGCTACAAACCAAGTATGGCATTTTTGAGCTTGCTTCCCTATCCATCCACCAACTTTTCCATCATAATATTCTAGCCAACCATCCCTAGCTAGCCTTCATTTTGTAAGTTCAATTGTTCTATGAGCTATTTGTGGCCTCCTTGTCTTAATGCATGCTGTTGTCAATAACCACAACAAAACCACACAAAACCAAAGGTTGCTTTAATACCACTATACAAAGGGAAAAAATGATTTCTTGTTATAGAATATTATTGAACAAAAAAGAGAAAAAATTCTTTGAAAACCAAAGTTCCTTAGATTATTAAGACTTGAACCGGCCAACAAGGTGCAGACATGTGGAATTAGACTGCATATATATAGTATTCAGGATAACAATAAAGTTATTTTGTTTCATAACTTTAAAAAACACCAGTACATGGAAATGGCATGAAACGGTTAATGCTAATTTGTAAAAGTCATAACCAAAGGCTTACTTGAGCAATTAATAATTATCTAGTATCATATGATACAACTACGACATAACATAAATAGGAAAGTATTCAACATACAAAATACCAACACAGTAAACTACCATGTGCCAGTGTATTTAATAATTTATTAAAAGTAGAGAATAAAAAATAAGAAATGGCTTAGAAGATCAGAAAAGTCCAAAACACTTCTAGAGGTATAGGCAGAAATGACTTGATCATCTCTTTCCTAGGAGGCTAAAAGAATCGGAATGTTAAATCAAATACAAAGTCATAGAGGCATTGACAAGGCACAACAATGAACTATCCCCAAGAAAGCCTCAAACAATTATGATAAAAAGTTCATATATATTGTATCGAGAATATCTTCCACAATGAAAATTCACCATGAAATCCTCAAACCTTTTAGATACAACAAATTGAAAGAACAAAAAAAATATGACACCGAATTCAGGCTTATAAAGATAAAATCAGGGAAAATGTCCTACAACACAACCAATGCTAGATTAACATCATAGTAATAAAACCAAATCAAATATAGAAAAATGAAAAGCACATAGTTTTTCAAATCATATATGGAAAGTTCAATGCGTAGGTGATACAGGTGATGATGGCATAGTGAACCTAATTTAGCAACAACACTCCCTTCATTTAGATCTCTATTTCAAACAAGTTTTTTGGTCAAACCTACATTTTAGCACTTCATTTAATTCAAAAGAAGCATGCTTTTGGACTTTAATGTAATGAATTTTTACTTTTCATACTACATAGTGATAATCAAAGATAACATCATTTCCCACATGCAAATTCTAACCCAAAGAGTTAAAACAAAAAAAAATTGAAATTTTAAAAACAAAATATTGCTTTCCACAAAGGAGTTCACTCGCCTGGCCAATAACCACCATTATGGTAGCTCCATTTAGTATTTTTTGGATCACATCTTGTCAATGCGCCATTCATGGTTTCCTAGGGTAGGGTATGAAATTTTGAGAGGCATGCCCCCAATCAAATTCCCCCATCTTTCTTCAAAAAAATCCATAATTGCAGAGGCTTGTTCTAGAGTTGTCAATGAGCTCAAAATCACAATGTAATTACCTAGAAAAAAACCACCTAAAATCTAATCAGGCAGAGTTGTCATTTCTTACAAAGTATCCTCCTCTCATTGGCATAAAATCAGAAACCCAATCAGGGATAGAATCTGGAATAACATTAAATTTGTTGAAAATTGTATGGGAGTATTCTTAGACTATCTTGTACCAAAGAACTACATTAAAAAAACATAACCAATCTGTAAATTTTTTAAATAAACTTGAAATTTAGTCACATTACAGACAAAAAGAGTCTTGTAAGCTTTATAAAATGCTTACAATGTGAATGTAGGTTGTCAAAGAACTACATCCATAAGCTACGATGCTTCTTGAGTAAGTGGTACAGGATCCCCTGCAACATACTGTGCCATATTTCTAATATTTTAGACTGTCCAAGACACACATTTATACTATTTTAGATTCCTCCAATTTAACTAAAAAAACACAGCAAGGCCAAAAGAATTTCTCAAGTCAACATCATTACACATCATTTTCACCTTAATCTATAAAAGGAAAAACATTCGTTAAAAAAATTGAAAACCCTCAAAAATGTGCAGAGCTTAGATTATATTTTCTTCCCGTAGAGAGAAAATTTTTAAGTGAATAAAAGTATTCTAAAAATGACCTATTCACGGAGAGCATTTTCGACAAATTCCAAAAAAAAAAATCTACACAATACATAAGCTAAAATACAAATTTCACAACATTATAAAACTACCAATTAATTATGTAGTTGGTTTGAAATTAAGGCCTGTGTAGGAGAATAGAAAAGGGAGAAAATAAATTATCTAACCTTCTTGAATCTCCCCACTGCCCCTCTGATAAGACGACCTCAAGCTCAACAGCATTGCCTAAGGGCTTGGTTGTGTAGAGACTCTTGTGTCTGTCATATGCAGGTATGGTATTCTTCAAAGCCTCAGCTTGTTGTTTGAATGTTTCCATTATGATGTTGTAACTGCAACTCTTAGGAGGCTCTGGATCAATGTTAACCTGAATACATGAAAATTAGTGCATACTCAAACTACTATAAAAATGTAACCAAATGCGTAAAGTATTCAATAGAAGAGGCGAAGAAACACTCACTAACATCTTAATGGTAGAGCTCTCATAAACCAAATCGTCCCATACCAAAAATCTACAAAACCACATAGACCATGACAAAATGGATATGCAGCAGATGATCAATAGAAATTTGGGTTTTGCAGAGATTAAGTCAAAGAAAAAACTGATATCTTGTGCACTATGCTTTGAAGCTAAAATCCTACGGTAGATTTGATCATTATTACTAAATATCATCGACACCATACTAAGCAAGGCATCCATGTTGGAATATTTCTTATTAAATACCACAAGATTTGGTAGAAGATTTCGTATTAAATACCAATACAACATCTTGAACAACATGACAACATCCGATCTGAACATGGTTTACCGGTATTAGTAAATGGTTTTGCAAGCGTGAGACAGGTATGTCGGGCTCTTGTGGACGGGAAAGTCCCCAATAAGAATCCTATCGGCTAATTAATATTATTTATTTTTATTTGATTTTTATGTTTCAAATTTTAACTTAATAAAATAAAAATAAAAAAAATATATATATTTTAAAAATTAAGTGGTGGTTAGTAAATTTATTTGGTTAATATAAAGTTTAATAATGTAAAAGTGAAAAGTGTATTCATAACATTTTTGTCTATTTGTTTTAAATTTATTTTGACTTGTGTAATAGTTTAGTGTGTAAATAGTGTATTTGTGTAAGAAAGCTAACATTTTACCTAAACATTGATTATTTGAATCTAACTCTACATGTTCAAAGAATCTAGATATGATCTTCACATTTCTCTTTTCTTGTCCTAAGTCAATCATGTCATTACAAAACTAAACCTGGTTCAAGACAATAGATGCAATATTGATTTTAGAATTTCCAATATCACATTTACTCCTTGGCCCAAACTGACTAAATTCTAACTAGCCTTTGCCCAAATTTGCACATGTTAGAGCATTGTATAGAAGGACAAGAACCCTAGTCCATTTGGACATAAGAGAACATTCCATTAAACATGGCATGATAATTACAAAAATCTCTTAGAACAACATATCATCGACATCAATGCTCATAAGGACATATATAGGAATTGTATTACCTCCTGATTGTCTTTTGGTGCAATGTCATAATTTCTACTGACAATTGTTCAAAAGAAATACCTTTCTTAGCTACACTTTTCTCCATTGCTATTTTGAACTCATCCCAAGAATCCTTGTTTCTTAAGTTTTCAAGCAAGGGTTTACTTTGATGTTGAATTCTACTTGTAGCATTCCTATTGGCCACAATCATTGATTTAATGGTGTCACATGGATCATACTACCAGTGAAAAACAACATCAAAATTCAAAAAATTCAAAATATCATGTACCACCTTAAATGTTTTTCTCTCGGATGTGAACCCTCCACATGTAAAAGGTAAAGAAGGAAGTAAGGTATTTCTCTACTGATTGAAAAAGAGTATGGCTCTACTCCCGATCCATAAAATCCTAGCACAGTATATTCTTCCATTAAGTACCAATTAGCCACTTCTATTTATTTTCCTAGTTGAATGCAATTTCTACATGACATAGACAATCTAGGTATTGGAGTATTTGTTATTACTTGATGCAATGGAGCCAAAAAGTAGTCTACAAAATTATTGCAGTTCCTTCAAGAATCATGCATCCTTATCTCAATGGTCCAATCATATACTAGAGCCATTTTATTTTCCTCAACATTCGTATATGGTTGAATTTGAAGCTTGTTGGTCTAAAACATTCCATTAAATTTGAATAGAAAAGAATAGCACAAGTAGGTTGTGAACCTAAATTTCTAAGTGGACTTTGAGTGTGGACCTCCTTTAATCATTAAAAATTGTTCATGCATGCATTCTACAATGTTTTCAATAAATTTATATTTGGCAGGTTGAGATGGAAAAGCATAATGGATATTATATACCATTTCAAGGAGGCTTACACCCATTTCCCAATTGATATCCATTCCGAGACAAAATTCCAGCATGGAAATAGTATCTTGAACCCATGGTCTAAAAATATCAAAATCATAGGGAGGCTTATGATTACCTTTCAATTTATTTCTAACTTGTATGTTATCTTGAACTATTTTATTTATGAAAGAATTTTCCCCCCTTTCATCCACTACTTCATAATCACTAGCAAGCTTTTCTAGGTCAATGTGGACATTTCCAAATTCCTCGGTTGTAAACCCCAACACTTTTCTAGGTTCTTATGCTTTAATGGATAGCAATTATTCTTTGCTATCTTTATTAACAATTGCTCTTTTGTTATCATCATAATTTTGGGCATAGACCATGATAAATTATGGGCAAGGGAAAACCATCATGTAACATCATGCGCCCTAATCCACTTACCCACGGTGCACTAAAACTATTAACTTACATTTGGTTTGTAGCCTTATTCTCAAATGAAAATCTAAGTTATGAGGTAAGCCTACCATATATTTCAAGATCATAAATATCATGGTATTCATCAGTGAAACCTGGGGTTTTAAGCAATCTAGCATAATGTATTTTTTTTATTCAATTTTTCTCTACCTTTCCTAACAAATTTATTCGATATACTAGTGGTACTGGCTGTAGACATGCTTATACAATGTGAAATTGTGAATTCCCTCTTAGTCCTCCTTAATTTTTCTTAAGTCTCTCAACCCTAAACCCAAACTCAAAGTCTAACAAAATAAGATTTTAAGAAACGATGAAATGTAGCCATAGGAATTATGTCTTTCAATTTCCCATATTTTGATTCTTGAAAAGATTAATACTGACTAGCTTTGTTGGAACCCAGAATCTCCTTGGTACACTGTAATGAGCAATCTGAAATCTCCTTGTGTGTTGACTCTATCACTTAAAAATAAAATAACTTAGCAATAGAAAGTTCACTTATATTTTTCAAATATTAAAGTGAATGAAATGTCAACGTGTTGTCATCCGACTACACAATTAGTACATTACATTTCCATAATGACACTTAGAAATAAAGTCTCAAAAAAATTCTCAACCGTTGATCTTTATAAATCTAATGGTTATAGGGTGATTCTAAAGGTTTGATTTCACAAGACTAGCACTTTGTGCATTTCATTCTGGAATGCAACTACAACCATCCATCAAATGTTCATCAAACAATTGAGTAATTTATGATATAAACAATAAACATGTGTTTTAAAGTTGTTTTAAGCTTTAGTGGTGCTAGGATACACAATCCTAATGGAGTCATCGAGATGATTCTACGTGTCCATTCCACGGTTCTGCGGGTCACATATAGATCTACTTGAAGCATCCTGCAAACTCACAGAATCCCTTTAAAAGCAAGACATTGATTGACATCAAGGCCAAGGGGCCAGTAACTTAACATTGCAAAGGACTTAATAAAATGACTAATGATACCGAGAACCAAGGGAGCAGGTCAACAAAAAATTAGAAATCAATAACATTTCGACAAACCCTAGCAAGAGTGACAACTTTTAGTTTTTTTGTCAATTCGATGGCAACTTTCTTTTTTCATTTGTATTGCTTTATTTTTTAAATCTGCATGCAAATATTTCATAAATAGATAATACTTAATCTCTTAAAGGAAAAAAGATCTAATTTTTCTAATTTTATTAAATATTTCATTCCATTTACATTACTTGTATAATTTGAATAGACAGTGTACACACAAAATAAATCTCTACTGTAAATGAATACCAAAGAATAACACAACCATTTATTTTTTTACGACTGAATTACAATGTTACATTATTAGATATAGCTTTAAAGATGAGTAGAGCATGCAAGTTCTTGTTTTGTATAAATGACACATGTCACTTTACATCAAACACAATTGATTCCAAGTTGTTGGGTTGTTGGTTGCTTTTGTTGCTGGTGACAATACAAACCATATTCTCAAACCACAGGGCTTGGTGGCCATGGTTTGGATCTTGGGATCTCGAATATGGTTCTACATTCATAATATGCTCAATCTGATGCACCAAAACACCCCAAACTGAAACAATTAATTCCAAGCTAGTAGTGGTGGCTATGGGATCCAAACCATATTATAAAATAGGTGAATTTGAGAATCCATAGGGCTTTCCTACCATGCTAAGAAAATGGGAGTTGTGAAGATACAAAATGTGCCTATCTTGTTTGAGAACTATATTCATGCGGAAGATGAGGGGTAGTAAATTTTCTCCCACCTTCTACATGCAACTTCCATGCATTGGGATAACACACAATGAGTCTGAAATTCCATAGTTCCTCTTTGAGGGCCTCTGCTAAAATGGAGTATGAGAAGTCACTGAATTTGAATGCAAACAAGAATAAAATAATTATGCGGGTGTACTCTCTATGAAAGCACTTATTTCCATTAGAGCTCCTCATCCTGGTTCAAAACCTATCTCAAAAGTTAGGTCAACCAAATCAACTTCTTTCCAATTCCACCCATTCTGAACTTGAAGTAAATTGGTCTTTTAATTTGTAACTACATAATTGGAGGCATGAGAATTTATAGTATCCCCAATAATACGACATCATCTTCTTTATTAACCTTGCAAAATGAAAAACCTTATGACAATTCAGAACATTGCACTCAATAGTAAACCCTTTATCCTTCTACAAATGATTTCAGTTGTGCTCACTATCCTTATTTATGGGCCACCAATACCACTATTAGCCTGATATATGTTTACTCGTGAGTTGTGTGAGGTTGGCTATAATGATAATCATGCAAACCAAAAAACCAACTTAACTGTGTAACTTAAGTCTTACATTTACAATTACAATGTTTATTTAGATTGATGTATGGATACATGCAAACTGTACCTCAAGCTGACAAGCTATCAAAATTGCCACTCAAACGATATGAAATCATTACAAATCTTGTTTCAATTGATCACTAGATTAATGACATCATCATCTACAGTACGTCATGCAATTTTTAATATCAAGCTATCCAATCAATTGCTTTGAATGTACATATGGCATTAATCTGTGGTACTACAACCCACTTTCTTCAAAGACAGACAAGCTGGTGGATATGTGGAAATCGATGAAAAGAAAGCACGTGCCATGTGCCATACTTTCTACCATTTTCAATATCAAGTTATCAAATCAAACATTTCGCTCACTTCGAATTAGAAGAGCAACCTAATTTTGAATCTTTTAAAGATTTCCCAGGTACATATGGCATTAATCTACAAAACCAAATATACATTTTCTTCAATGAAAGACTATCTGGAGGATATGCGAAAATCAATAAAAAGATTGAGAATTAGGTAGAGTACTTCGAGGCATTGAAAAGAGAGAATTAAATGGCTTGTTGTACCTTAATCATTATCAATGTCCACTAATAAGTCACAATAAATTTTGCTCACTTATAATCAGAATTATATGATCAAATCAAACATTTCGCTCACTTGGGATGTACATATGGCATTGATTTATGGTACCACAACCATATTTTCTTCAATGAAAGACAATCTGACGAATATGTGAAAATCGATAAAAAGATTGAGAATTAAATGGTAGGTAGAGTACTTCGAAGCAATAAAAAGAGAATTAAATGGCTTGTTTTAGCTTAATCATTATCAATGTCTACTAATAAGTCACAATAAATTTCGCTCACTTATGATCATAACTATATGTTGATAATTACTATTAGTTTTAAAAGTCACATTTTTATAATGAACAAAGAAAAAAGGATTTACAAGAATGGAGCCATGAAAAGTATTTTAATTTAAGTAGTTGAAGACTGAAGTACATACTACATAGCCAGCCTAGCCAAAAAGCCACTAACTGTGACAAAAACCTAGTCACAAAATACATAATACAAGAGTTGTTATGCTATACAATAAAATATAGACACAATTCATTACTATTTTTTTTTGTAACAATAGCAATGGCCCTCAACCGAGTGTTTGAGCAAAAGGTGAATCGAATTTAACAAAGTAACAGTAAAGAAGAAAATTGAATCACCCAAATCCTTCCTCCAAAATTCTAGACTCTTTAATTATTCATTTTTTGTATCATACAACAGACCACACCTCATATTAACTAGGGAAAGAGTCTACGTTGTAGAATCATGCAATCCACCAACATGCGCTAACCCACTTGCAAAATTGTAACCCTCCAGTGCCAACTCCAATGAAGAAATAGAGTAAATGAAAGGTTGCAAATAACATAATGCCATTATCTTCACCAAACCTTTATCGAGCAAAATTTTAATGTAATTGGACAAGAAATTCGAAGCTACCTCAAAAAATAGAGCATGAGGGTTGTTCTGAAGCCATTCCCTACCCAAAATTATTCTTATAGCATCCTCAACCAGCACACAAGGAATTATAAAAATCATACCCAACTTTCATCTATCCTATGCATTGTCACTTCTTTTCTCCCAAAAATATTTGGGTAGCATGACATGCCATGAAGACTCCATATCACAGTTAAATTGAGAATAGAGAAGAAAGAAAGAAAAACCAAATATATTATAAATGATATGAAGAACGTCAAGTTGGTGAAGTATATATAGAAGTTAGAATGAAGACAATGACATAAAATACTCAACAATTAACATTTAATTCACCACTTGATGTCACAATATTATTTCAAAAAAATTGAGTCATGACTTTAAGTGATTTAAAAAATAATAAAATATCAACCATTGATATTTTAAGATCTAATGATTCTGACATTATTATGAAGGTTTGAATTCATAGGTCTAGTGCTTCAAACATTTTCTTTCGGAATGAAACTACAATCGTCCATCTTGTGATGTCCGTTGATCTTTGATGAACTTAGCGTTGATAGTTGATTCCTTTTAGACCATTAACCACGAGCTGAAGCTCAGCCCCATTAAGGATAGATGTCACAATCCCACATTACCATGGAAAATCGATGGCATCACCTTCTCAGTAGTGCGGGCTCACGGGATTCACTCAATCATTAATCGTCAATCTCAACCATTGATTTTCATGAGTAAATATTTGTTACCTAAATTTGATACTCCACGTAACTGGTAATTGCCTAGGATGAGGGGTCAATCGCCATGATGAATTAAAAGGCTTAAGTCATAGCTTAAGTGACCTTCAACTATCAGTAGCTAGTCAACGATAAAATATTATTTTGGGTGTCATTACTTTAAGTGATTTAATAAGTAATAAAATGTCAACCATTGATTTTTGGAAATCTAACGGTTCTAGTGTTATTCCAGAGGTTTGAATTCACAAGTCTAGTGCTTTAGACATTTGCTTCTGGAATGCAACCACTACAACAAATCCCTGTGATTAGATCCTTTTTTTGCTTCATTTTTTGCTTCCACCCACTATTTTAATGTATTTTTCTCCAATTTTTTGAAAAATTCAGCGCTATTTATAGGGACGGCACTATTTTTGTCATTTTTTGCGTTGATCAGAACTAGTAGGTGCTAAATTAGGCACAAATTAGCACCGAAATTAGTGCCTAAATTAGCACCTAAATTAGAGCCCAAGTTAGCACCCAGATTAGCACCTAAATTAACACCTACATTAGTGCCTAATAAAATGCCTAATTTAGAGCCTACTTTAAAGCCTAATTTAGTGCCTAATTGTTCTGATCTAGCAGAGATTAAGGGTTAAGGGATTAGGGGTGGTGGAACCCTCAAAATTTTCCTTGTTTCATTGGTTCCATGGTCATACATATAATTTCTCATAATTTATTGCCACAAGGGTTTAGGTTTTATGTCAATTATCCACACTTGCAACCTTTGATTTCCTATGGTGTTAAGTCACTTGTAATCTCTTGTTGACCTATTTTTTCTAGTTGTCGGTTGCATTAGTAACATCTTATGACATTTATTCCCGTTTTTCAACCGGCCCCAATGCCTAGGTTACCCATCTCACATATCTTTGGTCGGTTCATGATTTATTTGATAGGTCAAGGAACCTTTTGATATAAATTTTGGTATGATATGTCGTTCCTAGGAGTTCCCTCCTTTAAAAACAACTTATTCCCATGCGCGTTTAAAATCACTTAATTCTCACCACTAGCGATCTATCGCTCATCGTGTGTCTGCTTTAAATTGCCCATGTCCAAGGAGTGATGAGTGATATACTATTCTCCTAACCATTTGGTGTCCATCGCTCATTGTGTGTTGTATCATCACTGTCGAGAGGCTACCCCCGATAAGCGATGCGGTTATGTTTTTAACTCATCTCTGATGATCAAAGCTATCGTCGATTGCTTCATGCTTCACTAAAGGGAACCTCCCCATCGTATGAGATCAAAGCATCACGAGTTGAGTCTGCAAGGCACTTTTGAGACCTAACAAGGGGTTAGGGTTTAAGGGATTAAGGGTCAAAAGATAAGGGATTTGGGGCTTAGGGGTTAGGTAGTTTAATGGTTAATGGCTTAGGTATTATGACTGATATTATGTAATCTCTATATAAACTTTGATAAAAAAATTAATAACGGTATGAGTGGAAGGGTGTACAAAACTCTATTGGTGTAACTTTTGAGCTTATGAATGAAATAGAACATCTTATTATTAGAGATTCTCCAAGACTGTGTTATCATTATGTATTTTTCTTATATTTGACATACTTATTTCTTCTTATATTTGAATGAATATCAGTTATTGAGCCTCAATACCATGCTTATGTGAATGAATATGTTGATACAGTAATGCATTTACTATGGATGTTTTTAGTTACATATTCAAAATTATGTTCAACATAAAAATGGAAACTATTTAAAAATAATAAAGTTAACAAAGTTGCTTATTTAAATAATTGTGAGTTACGTGCATTAATATTTTATTAAATTTTGTGTCTTCACGAACATATGTTGATACAAAATGAATGGAAGAAGCATCCAAGTAATCCTAGTTATTTTTTCCAACAATTCATACCAAAGATTGAACAATTTAAGGATATTGCAATAGGTAATTTGTATCAACACAAAAAATATTACTGAAGCATTTCAAAGTTTAGGCCATAAGAATCATCCTTTTTTAAACATGGATTGTGTTAGGGCCAAAAAATCCTACTTCAGTATCCACCAATCTTCATTTTCATCCACATTCCACCCAAATCAAAAGATCTATTGCCTTTGATTTTATGATTGACTTGAAATGCAAAAATTTGTGTGACAAGATCCATTTCATAACTCATACTACCACATCCATCAATGGGTCCAAAATTCCATAGCCGCCATACCCCTTACTAAAAGTATTTACTCAACACTATCAGCATGACAATACCACATCAGGGGGACTCATCATAGTCCCAATGATGAACCAATGAAGGAAAATCATACAATATACATTATTAGTGTGACAACTCTCTGTCAGGTAGACTCCTAATATGGTCCTCCCGATAGACCAATGGAGCTAACTAAGATGGATTCATCTAGGTGATTAACAAACATCGGTAGAGAATACATTATTGTTCCCCCGATAGCATGTGCAAAACACATCAGTAACACCACAACATATTGGGGAGAAGTGACACTATATCCCACCAATGGACCGATGCATTACACAATAAAGATGTTTAATAACAAACATGCAGCAGGAAGTGTATCGAGGGAACAGGGGGTTGTCGAGCTAACAAAAACTTGGTGCCCCTGATACAATGATAAAACAATCAAGGGAAAAAGGTATCGGGAGGAATGATACCTATCAGTGGAATGTGCATAGTGGTTCCCCCAATAATCTGATTATGCATAAAGAGAAAAGCCATACCATAAATAATCAAATATTTAAGCCAAGGAAGGATATCGGAGTAACTAAAGTATATCAAGGAGACATTATCTGGTACCCCACCAATGCCTTGAAGGAAAGATAACAACATACGAGTTCATCGATGAGAAAAGTGGATATTGGTGGAAGTAAAACCATAGTCCCTTTGATGCAACAATGATGACTATTTTCAACTGATGTGACAGACAGAAGATATTGTTTAGATATTCAAATTAGATGTTCTCCTCGATGACAAGATTGAGAGAAAGTAGGACATTTATGAACCAGAGCCGAACAAAGTATACCTCAAACCAACCACATTTATGTCATTGATAATTAGAAAAGCTTGCAGAAGGCAGGAAAAAAGTAAAGAAGTTGGAAGTACACCATTGATACACAGTTCAAGGCCAAAGGAAGCAAGCACAACACAAGTAAGTATACAAAACCCAACTAAGAAATTTATTTCAAAGTAAAATAATTACAAAAAGAAGCTAGAGTTTTGGACAATGGAAGGAAGTTCGGGAACACCAAAGACTAAAAAACAAAAAACAAAAGCTAGACTCTTGAACCAAGACTTGATTGACCAATGTCCTGGGTCGGGGCTGAGACCTAAGAGAAGTGCACAATCAAACCCTTCCATGGAAATATTGTGGGATAAACCCAAAGGTTTAGGGGATATATGGACACCAAAGAGAGGATATGATTTGTTCATGTATCATTATAGAAAACAGTATAGGTTCCAACTTGTTTACAATCCGTGGAGATTGAACCTAGAGAAAGTGGTTGTACCTAATGTGTTCATCAATGCAGAGCTAATTAAGGCACTAGCTACCAGATATGACACTAAACAATGAACTATCCAGTGACATGATGGGTCTAAAATTATCATTATATCCAAAGACTTCATCTCCATTGATTTCCAATTAGACTGCTCCATGAATTTTCCATTCACGGTGAAAGAAATTTTGACAAAATATCATCACATGGACACTAGTTATAAGATATGGAAACTACCACTACACAGGCCCTGGGAGGAAGGAAATTAGCTCAAAAGGTTTTCTAGAAATGAAAACCCTCCCTTTCAAGAAGAGTTATTTGAAGAATATTTTCAATATACATATCACACTGCTAGACAAGTATTGGGAGTGGAGGTTCCACCTCTCATGTCAATTGCTCCAATGGTCCTGGCAGCAGATGTACAAAGCAGAGACACTAGATGATTTGATTATGTTGGTTACCTAGCCAATGTTCTAAACCAAGGAATGGAGAGGATTAAAAACAATAGTGATTTCATTAATTTTAAACATTACTCCTTGTTGATGCACTTGCTCTTATATGAAGGACAAGCTAGAGGGTTTTGGGGAGAAGAATTGAGGATAAGGGATGTAGATGAATATGGAAATTACAAACCAGTTCAGATGTGGATGTCAATATGGGATAGCAGAGATGGGAGATCCCATTATCTATACTTTGAGGAGTATTTTGTGAAACCATTGCTGAAGTTGTTAGGGAATTTGTGTGATTATAACTTGTCTCGTGAAATACAAAGGTTTTTGAGACCAAAAGAGAAGGATACTAGGAAAAAGGTGAACCATAACTAGGGAGATTGGTACACATTCTCTAATTGCACTGTGAATAGAATATACTTGTTCGAAGGAGCCCCACACTTGCTACCAAGGATAGTTCCAAATAGATTGGCTTATTTAGAGATTGTAGGACAGTTGTCCAAGTCAAATGCAAAACATCTTAAGGGGTATAGTAAGAAATCAATTATGCCTAATACTTTATGTTTTGGAGATTTTACAATTGTTGCTAGTGAAGGATATGAGGGAATTGATAGAAAATTGGCACACTACAATTTGCCATTGGGAAATGAAAGAAAGAAATTTGACACAGAAAATTTTATCAATAAAGGAAAATTGTCACAACAGTTATCTGGATATGAACATATGTTCCCAGTTGATGATGTGATAAGGAATTGTGATGAGGCTTCAAAAAAAAAAATGACCATATATAACAAGATTATGCTCGTTGAGGCATGGAAGAAAGAAAACAACCCATCATACTCAAAAGCATTCAATGAGGTGCATGACCCTTTGGAGAGAGCTGAGTAGCTCATCACTCATGTGGATGAATTGATTAAGGATGTGCCCCCAATAGTCTTTAAAACACTTGAGATGGCTTACTCAAGAATGCAGGCTAAGGATTTGGATCCCCTTAGTTACCTACCCTCACAACCCACTCCTGGGGTAAGTTTCTCTGAGGATACAACCATGAGTGAGGAAGGGGATGGAGAGGAAAGTGATACAGAAGATAATGAAGTTGAGAAAATAAGTGCACCTATTGTCACACAATATGAGCCACTCCAGGAACATAGCATAGTCAAATTTGAAATATCAAATGAACTCTCTGATCATGTGAGGGTCAAGGCTAGATAGGAGTTTATCTCTGATAGTGATGTTAAAACTCTAGAGTTTAAGTCATTTTTTTATGAACATAAAGGTAGAATTTTGAGAAAGAGAATGAAAGATATCACTCCTGAACAAGATGAAACTACCTTAGAGGAACTAAGAAAGGAGGTAGATAAGGAGTTAGATTCTATCACCCCCGAAAGAGGAAGAGAACTACTTCAAGAGGCTAGGGTTTTATTCTTACTAGGATGGGACATTAGCTCTGCCATAGTGTTCGATAGCTTTAGAAAAAGAGGAGATAAAACAGTGCACCTAACTGAAGAAGCCAGTGACAAAATGTATTCAGGGTCAAGGTACAATCTAGATGAGGCCACCTTACTAATTTGGGCATTGTATCCTCAAGACAAAAGACTTGCTATTATCAATAATCCAAGCCAAATGTTTGGACACCTCTTGGTCCATAGGGTGGGGGATACTAATCCCATTGAGACAACAGAGTTATACATAAACGTGGCAAAGTTCAATAAGGCACAAATTGAGAAATTAGTAAGGGAAAATGATAAACTAAAGAAAGAAGTGGCTAGTCACAAAGATAGAATATCCTCCTCATCTTCATCAGAATTATATTCCCCATGGGTAGAAAATGATAAGAGGGTATTGGATGCAATGGTAGATGTCATCTATTGGAAACGTTGCCATGAGAAGGCTCAAAATAAATGTAATGAACTAGAAATAAAAATAAAGACCACCAAGTACGATGTTGTATATGAAATAGTCAAGGTAAGATTCAACAGGATGATGGATCTTGCTGATGAATATTAGGAATTATTTAAACGAACACACTCATCTCTCTTAGAAAAAAAGAGATTGCAACAACGAATGATAGAAAATAAAGAGGAGCTTATCAATGAGAAGGCTATGAAGGATCAAGTACTGCAGGCATATAATAAGTTGGTGGAGTCACATAACGGGTATCACAACAGAATTAAGGAGGATCTTGATTATTTTGATCAACCCTCATCACTCTTTGATAGCCTTGGTAATCCCATAGAAAAAATTGATTGGAAGGATGAGCTAGCCATGTTTCTACCTCTTGCATTACAACAGATAAACGAAGAAGAAATAGTACTGCAGAATACACACAAACAACTTGAGAAAATAATGTACATGGAATATTACATGAAAGATACAATTGATAATGTGGAAACTCATGTTGAAGAAGAGTACATCAATCATCTGTCAGCCATCAATTTGTTTATCAATCATAATAGAGATACATTAAGCATAGAGGGGCAGCCATCGAAGCAGAAGGACTAGACAATTTGATACTTCATCATGGAGAGGATATACCTTGCCAGATCCAAAGAGGTCACAAGGTATCCACATTGAATAACAGAGCAAGTATTATGAGTTGTTTAGATTCCTAATTGTGCTTTTTACAATTTGTTAAAGAATTATGAAAAGATACATCATTTTGTAAGAGTTTTGAAGCTTGTAGCTTCCCATATAAAGGGGGAAACCAAAGCCTCATTTTATGATATATCATTAGCATTAGTAAAATCAAGTAGATCGCATATCCTTCCATCCATTTCATATCAAAAGACTTATGTTATTAATGCATGTTGTTTAAAGCAATACAATGGAGAAGACTACCTATATTTTGTGATCTATTTTTCAGTGTTGATGTTCATTTCTAATCATTACTATGTTGTCTCCAAAGTAGGTCTCTTAAATTATTCAAATCTGTATGATATGTCTGGACACATTTGTTGTTACTATGTGATTGTTTTGATTGGGTTATGGTGAAAGAGAAGTAGTTTTGAAGGGTCGTATATTTTTGTAAAATTCCTGAAGCTTGTTGCTTCCTATATAAATAGGAAACCAAGGCCAATTTTGAGAGGATCATCATATCATATTCTATTTTCATTTATGTTATAGTAGGAATTAGTAAGAAGATAGATTGCACATTCCACCTATCCATATCATATCAAAGACTTCTGCTATAAATATATATATATTGAAACAGCATAATGGAGAAGATTGCTCATAATTGGTAATCTATTTTGGTGTTCAATTGTTGTGTTGAATTTCATGCTTATCTATTACTGTGTTTTCTCCAAAGTGATTTCTTCAAGTTATTTAAATTCATAATATTTATCAGGGCACATTTGTTGTTACTGTGTGATTATTTTGATTGGGTTCTAGCAAGAGAGAATTAAAATCCTTTTAGTTAATTCAACTTAATTGGCTCCCTCGAGGATTAAAATCCTTTAAAGGTAATTAATCTGATTGGTTTCCCTTAAACTAAGAATTAAAAATCCTTTCATAGCATCACAATAATTTGAGGGAATAACATTGGGATCATTACAGAAGAGTATTGTAACAAACAAACCTGCATGTTTGCTCAAGGTGTAAACATTCCAAAGTTCCCAACAATTAGAGTTAAGTCGAATATTAGGTTTACCTATCATACACATCTATCTTCATTTCCATCATCCACCCATCACCTCCATTCACCCAATAGATTAGGCACTGGTCAACTTTAGAACATTTTATATAAATTCAATTCTCATTCTTGATTATTCAAACACTCTCAGTAGGTATTAGTCATCAAATCTTGCATCTACTTCACCCCAATGTGCCATTGTGAGTAGAATGCCTAAATCAGAAGATCATTCTCAAACCCTTAAGTCTGCCATATCACTCAAGTACACCTACTTAGGTCTACCAGAGCCTAAAGATTAGGAAATGATCAATCTCGTTTGCCTCGTTCGTTGGCCAAAATTGTACTAAGAGATTAGAACCCTCTTAAATCTCAAAACCTGCACTTTTGAGACCTAACAAGGGGTTAAGGTTTAACAGATTAAGGGTCAAAAGATAAGGGATTTGGGGGTTAGGGGTTAGGTAATTTAATGGTTAATGGCTTAGGGATTATGGTTGATATTATGTAATCTCTATATAAACTTTGATAAAAAAATAATAAAGGTATGAGTGGAAGGGTGTACCAAAACTCTACTGCTGTAACTTTTGAGCTTATGAATGAAATAGAACATCTTATTATCAGAGATTCTCCATGACTGTGTTATCATTATGTATTTTTCTTATGTTTTCCATACTTATTTCTTCTTATATTTGAATGAATATCAGTTATTGAGCCTCAATACCGTGCTTATGTGAATGAATATGCTGATACAATAAAGAATTTATTGTGGATGTTTTAGTTGCATGTTCAAAATTATGTTCAACATAAAAATGGAAACTGTTTAAAAATAATAAAGTTAACAAAGTTGCTTATTTAAATAATTGTGAGTTACGTGCATTAATATTTTATTAACTTTTATTTCTTCACGAACATATGTTGATACAAAATGAATGGAAGAAGCATCCAAGTAATTATAATTTTTTCTACCAACAATTCATACCAAAGATTGAATAATTTAAGGATATTGCAATAGGTAATTTGTATCGACACAAATAATATTACTGAAGCATTTCAAATTTTAGGCCATAAGAATCATCCTTTTTTAAACATGGATTGCAAATAATTCTAAAAATTTAGAAGTCTTGGTTATTAACATTATTGTTTGCGACAGGTTAGCAATATGTAATGAAGTGACACCATTAACTAATTGAATGTCAAAAATGACAACATATTAGAGGGTGACTCTCGGCTTTGCTCTGCTCTGCTCTTCCCGCGTTGGTTGTTTTTTGAATTTTTGACACTTTTTTTTCCGTTGTTTCTTTCATGGGTTGTTCAGGGGGGTGGGAGGGCTCCCCATTCTAAGGGCGTTGTCCTCACTACTAGAGTTATGCCTGTGGTGGCAGTATCCAATCTGTCTGCTTTTGAAAAGATGTATTCTCCTCGTACTGTTGTCCTTTACCCTAGGGAAAAGACTAGTGGAATCTCTGGGAAGTCACCCTTCTCTTTGATGTTTGGGCTTAATTCCTTTTTTGGAGGAAGCTCCCGCTTCCTACATGGACAAGTTGGTTGGGTCTAACTTGTCAATCCAGACTAAAAGAATCATGGAATCTGCTTCTTGCTTGGTTACTGGCTGGGAAGTCGATGTCCGTAAGGCCCTTATGTTGAAGGTGATGGATAACCTCAAAATGGATTTGGTTGGAAATTTCTTGGCATTTAGGCCAAATATTGAACTAGTTCATCAGTGGGATGCTTCCACCTGGAACCTCAAAGGTAGTGTCACCATTAACACCATGCCTCGAGGTATTTTTATGTTCTCTTTTGTGGTCTATGAGGATATGTCTAAAGTTTTAACCAAAGTTCCTTGGGCCTTTGACTTGGGCTTTAAAAAATTTCTCTCTCTTTGTAAATGGAAACCGGGTTTTGACCCGTCGGCTGATTTGGGGGCATCTGCACCTACTTGGGTTAGCCTTCTGAGGCTTCCTTTGGAGTTTTCAAAGAAAGGAATTTTATAGGGTATTGCTAACTCTTTTGGGAGTCTATTGGCCATTGATAAAATTACCCAGAAGAGATCGAGGCTTTTGTATGCTCGTATCTATGTCAATGTGGATGTTAATACGGTTCTTCCCTCTTCTATTTTTCTTAAGTCCAAGTTTGGTAACTGGACCCAACCCCTGGAGTATGAAAATGTTTGCCTCTTTTTCCAGCACTGTAAGAGGTTTGGTAACCTTATTGACTCTTGTGCGGGCCTAGGTGAATGTTCAAAAGATAAGGTAAGAGGTCTGAAGGTGAAATTTTGCCTAAAGCCGTGGACTCTAGTATGCAGCCTTCTCTTGTGTCCCCCTAGAAGGTATCCACTCCCCTTCTGAAGGATAATGTTTATGAGGTGTTGGTTGTTCCTCATGTTGAAGCTCAGGAGGTTTTGGTCCAAGTTGAGGATCACCTGTTGTTGTGGAATGTCCAGGTTCTGAAGGCTAATGAGATGTCAAAAGATAATGTGGAAGTCCTAGAGGAGGGAGAGTATGTTCTTCAAGAAACAACTCTGTCTCTGGAGGAGCTGAATCATGTCTCCTAGTTTAGTGTTCAAAATATAAATGAGATGTTGGCCATTCTGAAATTCCCTCAAGGATCAAGTGATAAGGAGGATGAAGAGGGATGGTCACAAGCTACCACAAAAAGCAAAAAGAAAAAGAAACTGGATGTTGGAGGGGGCAATAAGGTGGGAAGACCCTCCCAGAAGGAATCAAGATTGGAAGATAATGTAAGGGATGTGGTTGCTGGCAAACAAAAAACCTTGGAATCGATCATGGGATCAAAGCCCAAGAAAAAGCAGTTTGGGAGTTGTTAGGAGTTGGGGGGGAAGGTGCTTTTGATTTTAATGAATTATGTCTCTTGGAATATTAGGGGCCTTAATAGTCCCTATAAATAGTTTTTGGTTAAATCTTGCATCCTGGATAATAAATTTGATGTCTTATTACAAGAAACGAAGATGAAGAAAGAAACTTTTGAAAAAGCTATTGTTAGTTTCTGGCCTAGAGCTAGTTTTTTTGTTTGTGAAGTTGAAGGAGCGTCTGGTGGTATTGCTACCCTTTGGAATCCCTCTAAATTGAAAGGTTCTTTATGATCAACTAGTAAGAATCACCTTGAGATTACCTTGGAAGATCCTGGCTCTCAAGATTCTTGGAATCTAGTAAATATCTATGCCCCCAATTCTAGCAGAGATAGAGTTTTGTTGTGGGAACAGCTTAGTGAAGCTATTTCTGAAAGGTGTGATGAACATTGGATACTAGGATGTAGTACCCCTCCATTTTGCTTATGTTTTCTGACAGTATGTTTCACTTTGATAGACCCTGATACTTTGTTTTGATGTATTTGATCGCTGACAGTAGAGCGATGGTGGATTTATTTTATGATGTGGTGATACACTGTTTGGTGGTGATTATTTCTGACATGCTTTATGTTAGCATAGATTTTTACTTGAGATTTTATTGCTATATATGCTTATGGTAGATTAATTGATATTTATTTTGTCAGTTCGATGTGATATTGTATTGGTGAGGAGAACGGAGTTGCATCACTCACGAGTGCCCTGTGATTTCCGTGATTTTCTCCTCACGGTGTGTTTGAATCATGGATTATATACATGTATGTTATATGTCTAATTGCAGGATTGCAAGTACATGACACCGACTCCACCTGGTTTCACAAGTCTGAGCGTGTCCAAACTCAATGGTAATATTGATTGGGAGATAGTAATAAGGTTTTTCCTAGTCTAGCCTCAAACCTAGTCACAATATGTTGTCAGTTTAGGTTTGGTATGTTTGGTTGTCACGTCTTTGTTTGTCTTGTTATTTGTTATGCAAGGTTTATTTTGTGAATTTAATGTTAGATTAATGTTCTTTTATAATTTAGTGCTTATTTAATTTAATTTTAAATATTGTAGATAAAAGCTTCATATTTTATTTAATTAATTAAATTAGTTTATTGGTAAAATAATTTAATCATTGTGATTAAAGTTATTTTGTTAAATAAATTAATTAATTGATTAAATTACTTTTATTGAGAGAATAGATTAAATATTGTTTAAATGCTTTTGGTGTGAATGGGAATTTTAAATATGTATTAAAAAAAATGAAATTAGTTTTTGAAATTTTAAATTCTATCAATAGAATAATTCTTTAAAATTGTTAAAAGAAAATATCCATGAGTTTGTTAGAAGATATTTTCTTGATTTGCCATGTGTGTTAGTAAAATTAAATGCAAATTGTTGTTGAGGATTTTCTCAGAGAGAATATTGCGAGAATTAGAAAAGGCAAGAAGGCACTTCACAGAGAAGAGAAGAAACAGAGAATTGCTGGAAAATTTGGGATTTTTTTTGGGGTTTTGATTTTAAAATTCTGGAAGAAGATCTTGGGAGTATTTCTGGTATAGTAATTTGCATCCTTTTGAAAGTGGATATTTGAAAAGGGCTTTGGAAGTTGCATGCAGCAAGCAAAGCTTTTCTTCAACTTTCAATTCTTCAAGCTACAGGAAAGCAGGTTCTTTGCTATTTATTTAGTTTATTGTGTTTTGAAAAGAATTTTTATTTAAAGATTTAATTTTGTAGAAGTTTTGTTAAATTGTAAAATAAAAAGATTGCCTGTAGAAGAATATTTGATTGAAACTTCTGTACTTCTCGGTAAAATATTTCTGTAAAAAATTTGTTACCTTTTTGTGTAAAATTTTGAAATAAAGCTTTATAGTAAAATCAGAGAGCAACATAGAAGATTATTGTTAAACAATAGAAATTTCTCAAAAGGAAACAGAAGAAAATCTTAGTAGATTTGTAGATGAAACTCACTGAATAATTTGAGGAAACGGAAACCTTTGTGATAAACTATGTTAAATATTTCCTGTAGAAAAGATTTTGAGAATTTTGATTGAAAATAAAATCATCTATCACAGAAAATGAAACCCTCCGTTATATATACATATACATATATAAATATACATATATGAAATTGACCTGTAGAATTTTATTTTAAATAAAGTTGTTTAAGGCCAGACGCGGTATTAAAAAATCACATAAATTTATATTGGTTTGGCTTGACGCGATTTTTTTAAAAAAATCGTAGAAATTTTTATTATGTTTAGAGGCGCGAGGGGGCTTTGCCCCCCATAGCCGACCCCCACTAGGGAGGCGGTGTGGAGGGCAGTGCATGGCGCTACCATCCACAGCCATAGTTGTGGCTGCAGCAAAGGTTGCGGAATTACTTTTAAAATTGTATTTTATTTTTTTATTTTTATTGCATTTTTATATATATTTATTTATATATAATATATGTGTTATATATATAATATATATATATATATATATATATTGTAATTATATTTATATATAATTATTAAAAGTTAGAAAATTAATGATTGAAATATTGTTATTGATGATTATTAAAACAAAATAATTAAATAAATATTTAAATGATTATTTAATTATGATGAGTGCAATAAGTGTATGGATTTGAAATTTAAGTTGTAATGAAATGTTTTAAATAGAGAAATTGATGTTTATTATGATGTGTTATTGTGAAATTAGAGATAAACAATTGTTTTAAATTCTTCATCAATTGAGAATGAAATTATATTTAGACGATTGACTTCAAGTATAATGTTATCAATTTAATTGGATTTAGGAAATCCGAATTATAGATCATTTAATTACCTATTTTGTTTTTAAATTGTGATCTTCTTGTGCTTGTTTATGGGCAATTTGAATCAATTGAGTTAGTAAGTCTTCTAGATAAGTTTATTGTATGTGGGGAGTTGTTATGTGTTTTAAATACAATCCCTTGAGTTAACTAGGGTAGTGCACATAGTTTTATTCGTTTTTGACACCTAGTTCTATGAACGGGTTGTGATGTATATTGTTATATGGTTGGTATTTGATGTTGGTTTATGTGCACCTTGTCTACCCTTAGTTAGTGGAATTAATTTCCTTGTGTTATTATTAGGGGAGTGGCTCTTTATGAGGGTCAGCACACAAAGTGGTGCCTGGGTAACTCATGTAGAGTTAGTTAATCAGTGAAAACTAAATCAACACATTAGGTAGTCTAAAACCTTTAACTAGATTAATTAAGCCTCACTCATGGACTCAAGGGCTAGTTCAGACTTGGGGATGAGTCGAGAAGGCCTGGAATGGCAAAATCGATATCTTGTTATTATGAAAGATAATCGATTCTGCAACAGATTGCATGTGGGGACGGGTTTCATAAGAGGTTACCAAGGTAACCCAAGATGGGGGCCAGAACCTAGGAAGACTCGCCTACGTAACCTATACAACATTGTGATGACACTCTACCTATAATAACAGTATCCTTGTGAACTTAGTGTATTTGATCCTTCAATTCTAGAAGCAATGTAACCATTAAGTTAAGTTGGTACTTGTATAGTTTTGTCTATGGTTTTTCCTGTGTCTAGGGTTTGTAGGTTATGTCTAGGGAACCTTTTTACAATCTCCTAGCATGGGGGGTTGGCCTACGGGTACCACTTGGTTGGGTGGAACATGCACCTTACATCATTGGGTCCCTAGTTCTTGTTTGTGGCGACGAGTACTTCTTGGATGGAGAGCTCATATGTGAAAATGTACTTTCTCATATTTATCATTTGTATCAGTGGAAACCTTATTTATGTATCACTCCTCAATTGTAATCGAGGAGAAATTTTGTAACATGTAATTGTACACTTTTGAATGACCTACCTCATTTGGAAATGAGTATTGTAAATGTTATATAAATGCAATGTAAGAAAGAATCATACTTGTTCTTTAATGATGTAATTTATTTGTTAATGAATGTATGCTCTTAAGTTTATGAGAATTAAACACATGCTATGTTAATTACTTTTTTCATCTATGGGATTTACATGTAGTGTGTCGTCGCATATCTTAAGGATTGTTTGCATTAGTAAAGTTCATGTTTACACTTTTTTTAAAAAAATTATTACACTATCATAGTCATTGCGACATTCTTTAGGTTACAAGATGGGGCATTACAGGGGACTTCAATTCTCCCCTCCTTCAAAAAAATCTAGAGCATTGGATGATTACTCAGATAGTATGATGGAGCTTGTTGAATTCTTCAACTCGGCAAGTCTAATTGATATTCCTCTCCAAGGCACTAATTTTACTTGGTCTAATAGGAGGATTGGGAACCATTTAATTCACGTTAAATTGGATAGATTCTTCATTTCGGCTAATTGGGATATCTCCCAATTCCTTTCTCTCTCTGCTCTTCCTAGGTCTGGTTCGGATCATAATGCTTTGGTTCTGAAAAAACATGTGGATCATAACAAGGGCCCCTTCCCTTTTAGATTTGAAGCCATGTGGTGAACTCATTCGGATTTTGCTGCTTTAGTTCAATCGTGGTAGGAGGAACCCATCCTTGGAACTCCTATGTTCTATTTAGCTAAAAATCTTTGCCAAGTTATGCAAAAAGTGAAAGGGTGGAATAAGCTTACCTTTGGAAATATTTTTGAGTTAAAAACTGCTTTGGGAAAAATTCTAAAAGAGGTATAGGATAGTATGGAGTCTGGCTTGGTGGATGAAGAGATTTGTGCGAAGGAAAGAGACCTGAGATCTCAATGGTAGAAGATTAACAAAAAGGAGGAAGTATTTTGGAAACAAAAGTCAAGAGTCTAATGGTTGACGGAAGGGGACAGGAACACCAAATTTTTCCACCAATCTACACTCAAACACAAAAGCAAAAACAAAATCAGATCGTTGGTTAAAGAGGATGGTTCTATTGTTACTAATGAAAGAAAGATTTACAGGGAAGTTGTTAACTTCTTCTCTTCTTATCCTTTAAATCATGTCAATGATCCCTAGGTTTTTGCTAATTTTCTTAATGTTATTCATAATGTTGTCTCAGACTTAGACTTAAAGATGATGAGTAATGTTGTTTCTTTGGAAGAAGTCAAAAAGGCCATGTTTTCATTTGGAGCTCTTAAAGCCCCTGGTCCTGATGGATTCCCCCTATTTTTTTTCAACTTACTGGGAAATTTTCAAAAATGATCTCTTTAATGCTGCTAGAGAATTTTTTAGGTCAAGAAGGTTGTTAAGTAATTTGAATGCCATTTTTATAGCTCTTATCCCTAAATCTTTTGATGCCTCGGCTATGAAATACTATAGACCTATTAGCCTCTGTAATACAGTTTATTAAAAAAATTCTAAAATTTTGGTGTTTAGACTCAAACTAGTGCTTGGAAAAATGATAGCTCCTAATCAAAAAGGTTTTATTTAGGGCGGAAACATTCTTGATGTTGTGATCTCTACCCATGAGATAATCCACTCTATGGAGCACTCAAAAAAACCTAGGATGGCCTTCAAAATTGACATCTCCAAGGCCTATGATAGGGTCTCCTGGCCTTTCCTCTTTGTTGTTCTTAAGAAGTATGGGATAGATGGAAGATTTTTAAAGATGATTTCGGCATGTTTCACTTCTATGTATTATGTTTTGGTTAATGGTGTCCCCCAAGGATTTTTCTCCTGTGGTCATGGTCTCAAGCAGGGGGGCCCTCTTTCCCCATACTTGTTTATTATAGTTGTTGAAGCCCCAGGAAGGAATATTCAAAGGTTGCTTGATGTGCAAGCTCTTAAAGGTATTAAGGCAACTTCCTCTCTTAGGCCTGAGTCCCATCAACAATTTTTTGATGACACCCTATTGTTTGGGGAAGCTTCGGTGGGGGAAGCAAGGTTATGGAAATAGATTCTTAATGATTATGCTATTGTTTTTGGTCAGTGCATTAACTATGATAAAAGAAAAGTTTACTTTGTCAACACTGATCAGTAGATAAGGGACAGAGTGAAAATAATTATGGGTTGTCAAGAAGTTGAGTTACCTGATACCTACCTGGGGCTCCCATTGTTTTCCAAGAGATTAGAAAATAATTAATGGAACCAATTATTAGATAGGATTCAACATAAATTGGAAAGATGGAAGGGGAAGTTGCTAAGTTTGGTAGGTAAAATCCAACTCCTTAAAGCCCCTCTTTAGAATATTCTAGTGTATTATCTTTCATTGTTTAAAATTCCTACTCATATAGGGGAGAAGATAGAACAAATTCAGAGGCAATTTTTGTGGTCAAGAACAAAGGAAAGAAATAGACTATCTCTTGTCAGCTGGGATAAAGTTTGCAGGCCTAAAAGGTGTGGGGGGTTAGGGATGCAAAGAATTCATATGATAAACAAAGCCTTAACTGCTAAAATTGGCTAGAATCTTCTAGATGGCTCTAAAGATTGGGTCAAAGTTTTCCAAGCCAAGTACTTGAGAAACAAGAATTCTGGTTGTTTCCTATCTCAATTGAATCTTCCTCCTAGTTCTGCCTTATGGAACCATCTTATCAGATTAAGGAATGTGCTGAAGTTGGGGGCATGGAAGAGAATAGGGAATGGGATTAGCATGGATTTTTGGAAGGATCCTTGGATTGAGAATGCCACCCTATCTAGTTGTGAGGATTTGAATCCCCTAAAGTGTAGCCTCCAAAGAATTTGTGGCAAAAAGGTGAGTGATTATATAATTTGGGAAGGGGAGGAACCAAAAATGAAGGATTTTGATGCCTTGTTAAGGAGAAATAATTTGCAAGGTCAAAGACAAGTGAACTGGGATCCTCTCCTCATCAACTTGCACAATTTGATTGGGGAGGTGAAGTAGTTTGATAGAGGATGGGAGGATGAATGGCTCTGGAAAAGCAGTTCCTCAAGTTGTTTCTCGATTAGAAAGACCTATGAATATTTGGAGAGGATACAATATGTTGTTCCTAATTCTTTCTGGAAAGTGGTGTGGCTTAAGAATCTAATTCCTAAAATTAATTGTTTCTGGTGGACTGTTGCCCATGGAAATATCCTCACCATTGATAACCTGGTTAAGAGAGGGTTCCAATTGGTTAATTGGTGTTCTCTATGTAAACAAGAGGAAGAATCGATAACTCATTTGTTCTTCCATTGCAATTGTGTGAGGGAAGTGTGGTCCAAGGTGTTGCAGTTGTTGTCTTCGGATTGGGTGTTTCCAAACTCTTTGAAGTTGTTTATTGAAGGATGGTCAAACTGTCATTTCTCTCATAATGTTATTGTGGATTTGTGGAATCAAGTCCCCCCTTTTGTTACTTGGGGGATATTGAAGGAGAGAAATAATAGAATTTTTAGAGAAGTGGAGAGAAGCAGTGGGGAGGTGTCTCAGATAATTAGAACTCAAATTAAAGAAAATATTGAGGCAAGTAGAAATGGCTTCTCCAAATCCTAGCCGAACTACAAGGAGATGAGAATAAAACAAAATTGGGGGATAAGTAGAGACTTAACCAATCTAAACTGGTATAAGATGCTTAATAGGATGTGTACTATCTGGAGTCCTCCTCTGAAAGATTGGGTGAAGTGTAACTCTGAAGGCTGCTCAAAAGGAAACCTGAGTCAAGCTAGAGTAGGTGGCCTAGTGAGAAACCAGTTTGGCGATTGTATAGTGGCTTTTGGAGTGATCCTTGGTAGCTGCTCTAACAACAAAATTAAAGCTATGGCTTCTCTTAGCACCTTCAATTTCCTAAAGGAGTTGGGTTTCAAAAAAAATTATCATTGAAGGGGACTCAAAGCTAATTGTGGAAATTTTAAATGATGTTGCTACACCCCCATGGGAAATAAAAAATATTATAGACAGATGTAAACTAATCAAAAATTTCTTTACTATCTATCGAGTTCAACATGTGTATAGGGAAGGGAATAGATTTGTTGACAATGCTGCCAATGTGGCGCTGGGGTGTAGGGGTTGGACAAGGTGGAGAAATGGAAATATGTCGCCGCCTCTTAAAGATGTCATCCTCAATGAAAATTTTGAAAATGAATATCAAGTGTGTATCTGAAAAATTGGATGTTGGTGGGACGGAAGGATACAAAGTGGTGCTTTCAAGCTTTCCTAGTAATGATGGCTTAAGGTTTACATGCAGGTATAGGAGGATCCTTGAGGGAGATAATCCCATTAATTCCCCATTAAAGAGTATATCAAAAATCACATGCCGATATTGGTTTTGATAAAGGCTATCATTTCAATATGTGCCAAAAATCCCTCTGTCAATTATTCACATATTTCTATAGAGGGAAATGGCAAGAAATTAATTATGGTTTTTAATGCTTGCAAAATTCATAATGCCTTTTGGGCTCCGGGAAATGTGAAGTTGTCATCCCTAAGAAGAAACTTCTCGAATTGCAAGTCTTTTGTGACTATATGTTTAGTTTGGGTTTCGAACGCTGGTTTCAATCGAGGAAGAAAAAAAATTGCGAGGGAGAGCATGAAGTCTAGCTAGTCTCTTCTTAATAACTTGCAGACAAGCAAGATGGGAGGCCTGAGAAAAAGAACTGAACCACCTAACTGCCAAGCACTAAAATAGAATGGCGACCTCTAGAGTATGTTTGAAAATGTGAAAATGGCACCCTTCTTCTAATCCCTCAAAGGCTATAATGAATGTTTAACGGTAAAATTCACTAATTCTTGGAGGAGAGGCTAGGTTACTATAGGAGCTGTGAAATTTGAGGTTAATTCTTGTTTCATAGTCGAGGCCACGAGGTTGTAAAATTTTGGTCTGAAGGTTGCTAAAAAAAGTGGAGTCGATTACCAAAGATTTGTGGATAATTTTTTGCATGATGGAGAAAATCTCAAGCGGTTCCAGAATGGGTATGCAAGACTTGAACTTCTTCCTCCTTTTTCCCTTGTGAATCTGTTTGTTATATGCTATTTTACTTTTGAAGGTCACTATATGTCATTCCATGCTTATCACTTTCCTATTTTAAACCACATCAGACATGGGGAGTGCATAAACCTGCCATTTTACCTTATGTCCTCTATGTAACTAAATATAGAGAAAGGTGCTAACCCACCGCTCCACCAGGGCCTAATGCTTACTTTGTACAAATTTTCCCTTTCCCAAAATCCCCATGGCAATCCTCTTAATGCAAGAGTTGAGAACCCTGACCAGTTTGATGAGGACAATGTTGAACCACGGATGGTGGTTAACCTTGATGTTGTTAAACCCTTGGCTATTGAACAACTTCCTCGCATCCCTCTTGTTGTTTTTGCAAGACGTTTGCTTATCCCTACAAAGAGAAACTCTCCAGTGGCTAATGTGTCGAACCCTTCTACCCCTCAGTCCCAAAAAAGTGAGGATTCAAAGAATGTCAACTTGTTGCTTTCCAGAGCTACCCTGGAAAAGAGAAAACACTCTCCCCTACTGCTTGAGCCCCTAAAAGCCGAGAAACCTAGAAGGGATGTCAATCCTAGTGAAGTTATTCATATTTCTAAGGATGTGAATCAAAAGGAGAAGGTCAAGGAGAATTTACAGGGATAGGGGAGCGGCAATAACGGTGGAAGAAGGTCCACCTAGTTGGCGAAGGTGGCCTCAAAAGAGAAAAAGGGGAAAGAAAAAGTGTCTGTGGATGTGGAGGATATCCAAGGTTATGAGGAGTTTGAGGCTCAGGAAGATGATGATTCTAAGGAAACTGCCTACGATATAGGGGAAGAATATTTGGAGGAGGAAAAAGATGAGTAAGAGGAGGAGCAAGTGGAGCCGTCTGAGGAAAAGAATGAAACTGGGAACAAATAGGATGTTGGGCTTTCTAGTCTGGTGAATAAAAATGAAGAATTGAGTATTGATTTTTTTTAAAGTAGATTAACCTTTTTGCAGGTCCAATTCAAGGATATGGAAAAGGCTTTGGTTTCTCTGATGAGAGTCACTAACAGGTTAATGAGACGTGCAATGTGTTGAAAAATGAGGTGTTTTCTTAGCATAATACTCTGTAAAAATTTAATATTGTTGATCTAAGTAAGCTCTTTCTTTGTTACATATATTCTTTATGGGTGATTATCTTGATTAATTCATTTTACTGTTGTAGAATGAAGAGAGAAGTTGATAGAAGAACTAGAAAGGATATTAGAAAGATTACACAAGATATAACATGGAGAAACCCTTTCAGGAAAAAACTTCACCAAGAATTATTCTATTATTCAATCTTTGAATTACAATAGCTCCAATTCTTGCTTGAGAATGCTTCTTCTACCTTCACCAATCTTCTTCACAACCTGTAATAAAAAATCTCAACACTTTATTCAACTTGCTTGAGATAAATAGGCTTTAATCAGCTTTGTAAACTCAACATGAGTTACAATTACAATGCACAATCCCTATCCCTAAAAGGTACGCCTATCTCATGCAAATAGGGTTATCTCATGAAGAACAATGCTAAAACATGTGCTTCATCCATTTGGGCATCCCAAACTAAAGCTACAACTCAACCTTCATTATGTTGATAATTCCAAAGCTCTTCCTCAAAGTTGGCGCCCATAAGTAATCCTACTTAATTGAGCCTTCAGAAATATCTCGACATGCAAAAGAGGTAAATCCAAGAAAGCATATTGGGTTCCCAAGTTGGCTCCAAGTGATTTCTTGTTAACTGAAACATTTACTCAACACCATTCATGCAAGAATGGTCATCCCCTATTAACTGGAGGTAGTCCCTGTTATCTATCATACAACTCAAGTTATTAGCCATGCATTCCAAGTTAACTGAAGCTAACTACATACAACTCAAAATAACCAACATGTATGCAACATGCACTTGCATGCAACTAAAGATAACTAAACCATAACTGAATTGAACTAAACTAAACTAAACTAAACTAAACTAAACTAAACTAAACTGATTTTGAACTGAACTAAACTAAACTAAACTAAATTGATTATGAACTCATCTGAACTGAACTGAACTGGACTTCATGCATGCAAACATCCAATCCTAACTCCTAGGATCTTCACATGCATTCAGAAGTGTTATCTCTTACTCCAAATAGTTAACTGAACTTAAGGTGAGTGTCACCTTACCATGTGTGCACCCACATGCTCCTATTTTTTAGGAATAACTACAAATGTCAATTTCATGATTTATTTCATCCTAATCTTAGTGTTGTTGAACACATTCCAAGAACTTAGGAGATACATGAAATAATTAATATTTAGGATTTTCAATTAAATGGCATCCTATTTCCAACATTCTCCCACTTGACATTATACATTGCAATTATTCTAAACAAGGAATAATAAAACAAGTACAAGACTCAAGGCCAATGGCCTTCTTGCACTAACTAATCAAACCATGCTAACTTCAAATGCAACCTGCATAATCATGAAGCTTCCAAGCAAATGATTAAAACCAAGAGAACTTATATGTATGGTTTCATAAGATAATCTGTAACATTAATTAAAGTGTTAACTTTCTCAATTAATACCTTCCCATTATCAACCAAACCAATACCTTTCCCAAATCTCTGTATCCAAACCACCTCTTTGGAGGCATGCTAAACCACCGAGTGTGTTGAATTCACATTCAACCAAGGTGTAGGCTCCTAGGTCTTTTCTATTGAAAAAACTTTTCTTACAAGTAACTATTCCAACAAATGTCTCTTACCATAAGAGAATTCCAGCCTCACCTATTTCTCCAAGTATCCATGAGGACCTATAACCAACCAATCCATGCCAAACTCCAAATGCAACACAACACTTTCATGAAGTAATCAAGCAAATAATTAGTGTACCTAATACTTAAGAGAACTACAAAGCTCCAACCTTGAACATAAACATGACATCCATGATCTAACCATCTCCTCTTAGGAGATCACATGCATCATAACATACTTATACATCCTAGTCTCAAGAGAACTGTGTAATATACCAAACTCTAAATGCATATCAAGAGTAAACCGTGACATCAATAACAAATATACTCTAAACCAAGAAACCATATCTCTAATCACATGGAGATAACCTTACCAATGATGCATCCATGTCACTGCCAAAAACTCCCACTGAACCGTGGTACTGAGTCACACATGGCATCGTGACTACCATCCTATCTATGAAGATTACTCTGAAACATGAAGAAAAGAGTTATCACAAACAATATTAGCTGAAATAACCAATGCATCATTACTATCATCCAAGGAATCCTTTGTAGAAGAATCAAAACTCTCTTTCTTGTTCCTACAATCCTTCTTCACATGTCCCAGTTTCCCACAGTTCCAACACTTTACCTTACTTCGTCCTTCTGACTTACCCTTCCCTTCCTTGTTTCCCTTAGGCTCCTTTTTCTTAGGTTTTCCTTTTACAAACAAGGCATCTTGGATTTCCTCCTTAGACTTCCTCCTCATCTCCTCTAATAGGAGAGTAGGAATAATGTTGTCCATCTTTGGATCTGCACCATTACCACTAATTGCAACAATTAGATTTTCCCAAGAATCTGGTAAAGAACAAAGTAATAAAATGCACTTATCCTCATCCTATAGCTTTACATCTACATATTCTAACTGACTAAGAATTAAATTGAAAGAATTTAAATGTCGTGCAATAGATTCACCATCTTTCATTTTCAATGAATACAACTGCCTTTTCAGATACAACTTATTGGTGAGACTCTTAGCTTGATAAATATCCCTATTCTCTTCCATAATTTATATGCAGTGGTTTCATTAGAAACATTTAAGAGAACAGCATCAGCAAGACATAACCTAATTCTTCCTCTTGCCTTCTTATCTAACTTAGCCCAATCTTCATCTGAAATAGTTGTAGGTGTCTTTGTCTCATTATTAACTGCTAACCACTGATCTCTTTCTTCAAGAAGATTTTCCATTTTTAATTTCCACATTTCATAGTTAGAACCATTGAACCTTTCAATATCTAACCTTGAATTCATTGTAACAAAACTTAATTCCAAAATCAGCAAATAACAAAAATAATAAAAGCTCCCACTAAGTCAAAAAACCTCCAATCTTTTAAGAGAAAGGCATCCCAATACTCTACCCAACCTCAGCTCTGATACGAAATGTTGAAAATGAGGTGTTTTCTTAGCTTAATACTCTGTAAAACTTTAATTTTGCTGATCTAAATAAGCTCTTTCTTTGTTACATATATTCTTTGTGGGTTATTATCTTGATTAATTCATTTTATTGTTGTAGAATGAAGAGATAAGTTGATAGAAGAACTAGATAGGATATTAGAAAGATTACACAAGATATAACATGGAGAAACCCTTTCGGGAAAAAACTCCACCAAGAATTATTCTATTATTCAATCTCTGAATTACAATAACTCCAATTCTTGCTTGAGAATGCTTCTTCTGCCTTCACCAATCTTCTTCACAACCTGCAATCAAAACTCTCAACACTCTATTCAACTTGCTTGAGATAAATAGGCTTTAATCAGCTTTGTAAACTCAACATGAGTTACAATTACAATGCACAAGCCCTATCCCTAAAAGGTACGCCTATCTCATGAAAATAGGTTTATCTCATGAAGAACAATGCTAAAACATGTGCTTCATCCATTTGGGCATCCCAAACTGAAGCTACAACTCAACCTTCATTCTATTGATAATTCCAAAGCTCTTCCTCAAAGTTGGCGCCTATAAGTGATCCTACTTAACTGAGCCTTCAGAAATATCTCAACATGCAAAAGAGGTAAATCCAAGAAAGCATCTTGGGTTCCCAAGTTGGCTCCAAGTGATTTCTTGTTAACTGAAACATTTACTCAACACCATTCATGCAAGAATGGTCATCCCCTATTAACTGGTGGTAGTCCATGTTATCTATCATATAACTCAAGTTATTAGCCATGCATTCCAAGTTAACTGAAGATAACTACATGCAACTCAAAATAAACAACATGCATGCAACATGCAACTGAAGATAACTAAACCATAACTGAATTGAACTGAACTGAACTAAACTAAACTAAACTAAATTGATTCTGAACTGAACTGAACTGAGCTGAACTGAACTTCATGCATGCAAACATCAAATCCTAACTCCTAGGATCTTCACATGCATTCAGAAGTGTTATCTCTTACTCCGAATAGTTAACTAAACTTAAGGTGAGTTTCACCTTACCATGTGTGCACCCACATGCTCCTATTTTTTAGGAATAACTACAAATGTCAATTTCATGATTTATTTTATCCAAATAATTAATCTCATCCTAATCTTAGTGTTGTTGAACACATTCCAAGAACTTAGGAGATACATGAAATAATTAATATTTAGGATTTGCAATTAAATGGCATCCTATTTCCAACACGATGCTAGGAGCGGCCTCAAGAGAGGCAAAGATAACCAGAAAATTGAAGAAAAAGGGGAAAATTGACACCCTCAAATTGTTGGATGAAACAAAGGGACCTGACTGGCGTGAATATGCGGCTCTCTTAGGAGAGTATGGGGACTTGTTTAGGAAAGCCAACTAATGGCTTGGTTTGTTGTTTTACTGCTTTTTGATGGGTTTTTTGAAATATACCAATTTCTAGGATTGTTCGTTAATTCTCTATAATATTTGGTGGAATACCACCTGGTATACTATGGACTTAATTAATGGCCTTCATAACTCTAATTTAGTTGGTAGTAACTTTTTTTTTTATAGTTAATGGTTGTATTATAGTGATGGTTTTAAATTTGGGCCTGCGTGCCATTCTGAAGCTATTTTTTGGTTTGGTTGGTGGTGTTGTTTCCCACCTTAACTGTTTGTTTTGATATTCTATTGTTCCATGGGATCAAGGCCCTTCCTTGTTTATTATATCAAAAACATTAATTTTTGCTACAATGTCATCCAGTGTATCATTGTCAATGTTCATATGTTCTTTCAAGTATTCAATATTATCATCATCCTCATATTGACCTGCATCATCTTCATCATCAGTGAAATTTTACTTTAGACCATCTATATTGTTACTAGATGTATTTGGATCATCATTTTCTATACCATCCATATTTTTGTCTTCCATAACATCATCTAACTCTAGATTGTTGTCTTCTTGTGCCTGAACATAACCATCTTCAACATCATCATGGATGTCAATTTCTTTGATGTTCTTTAATCCCTCTCTCTCATTTTGTTGGTCATCATTGTTTTTCCCAATATCCACTAATGCATCGTCAAATACATGCCTTAATCTTGGATCATAATGTATGACAAATATCCATTTCGGGTCCAAAATATTGTCATAGAAAAATACCTGCACATGAACGACATACATATATTAGACGTATGTTATAATAGTTTTATTGATTAATAAACACATGTATATATTCGCAATAAACTATGAATTAATAGATTAATGATCACTACCATTTCTTGTTTGAGTTACAAAAATACCTGCTCACAAATGCTTCATACCATCTATAGAATCTATAGAAAGCAATCAACTATGGGTATCATGTCTTTGTGGCCTCACAAATGCTTCATACCATCTACACCTAAAAATACAACATTTAAAAGAGAGGTAACCAACTCAATAACTTCTTGTATTTTCCCAACATATTGTATATTCCCTTCAATTATATTCTTATCTTTTGAGCTTGATTGACTGGATTGCTTGAATTCAACCATGATGCCACAATCGAAGGATTGTCTGTTTGCATCTACACTTTCTACATGATAATGTCGACCATATGCCCACATTGTTGGATATTCCTCATTTGTGAAATACCATTTATTTCAGTAAAAACAAATATAATGATGAATATTAAAATAGTTAATAGTGTCAAAATTGTAAGGAAACAACATTTTGTAAAATTCCAAATGTACCTTTCTTTCACATCCTCTAGACATGTTGATTTCATCTTCTGTTATGTTTGAATCTATACCTGCATCTTCTATTTGATTTTGAATTTGTTCAATAACCCATTCTAGTGTGCAATATTTGCCCCATTCCCCAAGCAGATCACTGGGAAGTGGAGTATTCCTTGGGTTCGATCTCTTAAATTGTCTCCTTGCTTCTAACACTTCTCTCTTTTTATCATATAGATCAATCCATTTGTTCATAAAGTCCATGTGGTACAGAATGAACTTGTCGAGTATAGCACTTTCATCTACACCTATTACATGTCAACATGTTTATTTCAAAATCCAAATGTCATGTTGTTAATTTGACAAATAAATTATAGAGTAAATTAATGATTGCAAGAAAAACAACCACACTGATCATGAATTTACTTACTAATTTCTACTTGAACACCATTTGATTGTGGTTTTTCTCCATCAAAAATATTTGATGCTCGTTCTTCATCCCAGAAGCATGGACCATCTTCAAAATCCTTACCAAGGAATTCACACAAGAAGAAAAATGCTTCATTCAATACATACCCTTCATCCATGCAACCCTCTGGATGTGCCTTTTGTCAAACATATCTTTTTAGAGTTTTCATGTACCTCTCAAAGAAAAAAATTTACCTCATTGATACGAAACTCACCAATTCAATGTCATCAAATAGGTGTATAAGTAAATGGACTTGTAGGTCCATGAAACTTGTAGGGAGCTCCTTCTCAAATACACATACAATTTCTACAATTTTCTTCTTCCATTTTGGCACTTCACATTCATGGATCTCCTTGGAGGTCACCCACCTAATATAAGAATAGTAAATTAGTATGAACCTTTAGTCAAAAATTAAAATGCAATATAATATCTCTATGTCTCTCACACATGAAAATTTCATATAACCCCATACCTTGTAAATGCTAACAATCAACTTATGGCATTCCTTAAGTCAATTGTAAGATAAGAATCCCCCCTAATTGCCAATGGCATTAAATGCTATCAAACACATCTATGAAAAATTCATTATTATTTTTTTCTCACACGACAAAATATCAAAATATATTTAGTACTTAATCAATGTTATCAGTAAATGTTAAATCATGATATATAATACCTTCATAAAATTATGAAAATTATGTGTTTTAAATCTTGTGATATGTCCATCAACTATAAAAGCTTTAGCCAATGATGACCCATAGCCAGTAGGTGTCCTTATTGAACGGATGACATTTTTTAGTTGGTCTAGCTCTTTTTTTTCAAAATCTATGGAGCTTTTGTATATGTTTCATTTTCCTTGTTTGGCCACAAATGTTTTCTATCAATTTTGGTATGCGAAAGAGCAATATCTCTCCTCAAAGACAAGGTGTCCTATTTTCCTGATCTATGTCAAAATATAGAATCTGGGACCTTTTTGAAGATGTGCATAGGATCTAATAGGTGAGATATTAATAGATCCTTCCAGTAAGGGAGCTCATAAAATATGGATTTCCTTTTTGTTCCTTCTCGCATATTAACTACAACTTGTTCTAGTTCTTCAATTGAATCACCCCGATCAAAAAAATCCTCCCAAGCTTTCAATTCAGCATCTTCATACTTCTTAAGCCAATCACCTGGACCCATAATCATGGGAGAGCCTCTATTTTCAACTTTTCCATCAAATTGATTCTTCAGGAAATTTCTAAACTTATGATCTAGTGGTAGAAAAACCATGTTGTTTGCATAAATAAATTTATGTAGATCTTTAAAATACTGCCCTTGAAATTGTTCTGCACATCTTGGGCATGCAAATATCCTCTTTTTTTGAAGCCCTGCAATTCAATAAGTAATGTTAATAACATCAAAAAAATAGTATGAAAGTTGGGAAGAAAATAAATTATGAGTGTAAATACATAAATATTTTATCTTACCAAAACAAACACCAAGTCCTAGGAAATCATGAATAGTCCAACATAGCACATCATACAACATGAAGGACCTATTTGATGGAGGACATGATATGTCATACATTCTTATGCCTTTCCATAGCAGTTGCATCTCATCAATAAAAGGCGCAAGATAAACATCCATGTTTTTAACTTGATGTTTTCCTGGAACAATGAGAGTTAGCATAAGGTGCTCCTTTCTAACACTCATCCATGGTGGAATATTTTATACTATCAATCTGACTGGCCAAACACTATAATATGAGCTCAGGAAAGAGAATGAGAACACTCCATCAATTGTAAGACCAAACCTAATACTACAAGGTTCATCTTTGAATTTTTTGGGCCATTTTTCCTCTATGTGTTTCATTGCTTTGGAGTTGGCCGAAATTCACATGAATCCATCTTTACTCTTGTTCTTTGCATGCCATTCCATCAATTGTGCAAGTGACTTTCAATGAAACATTTGTTGAAGTCTAGGTATAATTGGCATGCGATGTAAAACCTTCTTTGGAACTGTAGGACCTTGCACATCTGTACGATATCTCTTCTCTTTGAATACAAGGCATTCTACCTTATTTTGATATTCATCTCTGTATAAAATGCAATCATTTTTACATGAATGAATTTTCTTATATTCAATCCCCAGCTCAACCAACAACAGATGCACCTCTCTGCAAGTTGATGGCAACACATTCTCTTCAGGGAATATTTTAGTTTTTAGTGCCCTATAAGATTTCTAGAGATTAAATCAATTGAATGTTTGAATTATGATGAACATGTTTGATATGTCAATCTATACTAGGACTGTTTATATACAATATATGGTTTTAAAATCCCCTTAAATAAATATAAACGAAGTTGATGAATGTTTATGAATTATGTACACCAATTGACAATGCAAAGTAAGAAATAGATTTCAACTCACTTCAGTAGGGTAGTGAATCCTTTGTCTGGCCAACCAAATAGTGACTTGATTTCTAATAATATTAATGTGCATCCCAGTTTTGAGGTTCTACTTGCACCCGATTTGAACACGGGTGTCTTCACTACTTGCTTGATGGAGTCTTCCAGGTTGTTATCATCAACAATAAATTGGTGGTAATTACCCCTGCTATCATCGTTACTATCAACCATAAGATCATTATTGTCATCATTGTTTTCATCGCCAAAGAAACTTGTAAGCATTTCATTCAATCCTTCTTCATGCACTGCATTTTCACTATCATGGTCATCATCATTAAGGCTAGGTGGCATGTCATCAGTGTATGTGGATCTCATTGGCTCTTCAAATTTCTCAGCTGGTAGTATTCTCTTCAATGTTGCTCTTTTCACCCTGGTATTGTTTAAAGGATGGTTTGGATCATCTCGTCCAAATCTTAATAACCCAGTTGGATCTTGGGTATTAGTATGTGTTTCATCAACATCTTATACCTATCAACAAACGCAAGCATTATTTAATGTTTGGCAACAATTGGATAAATCATAAATGTATCAATTTCAAAGAAATATAATCAAATATGGCTTAAAAAATAAAAATAAAAATTGTATGAACATGTATACATCAATTGAATAATGGAAAATTATTTTATAGACTACCTTTTTTATACAATAATTTACATAAAACACAATTTTGACAACATAGTTTATAAAACATCAGTCCACACTCATTTATTATTCTTTGTTTTTCTGCCCTTAAGAACATCTTTAGGGAGACCTTGTTCTTCCCTTTTCTTTCGCGCAGGAGTGCATTTTAAGAAGGGGTAATCAATCAATAACTCATCCCCAATGGTAAGGTCCATAATATCCTCAACCATTATCAATCTATCAATCTCTCTTTCCATATCTCCATCTTTATCAATTATAACCTCAACAAATTGACAATTTGGTCTTACAGTAGGGTCCCTTCCCTTACTAGTATTAATAAATCCTACAATATTTTTGTGTGTATGCACGTCCATCTATATACATAAGATGACCTATATTCATTTCTTTTCCACTTTCCAATTGGAGATGATGTGTATACATATTTGAATTTAGACCATATGCTGACATGCTAGGCTTATATTCTGCTAGCCTTCTCCATTCACCACTATAATATGATGGACCATAATATGGCATTAATCTCCTAGTGGTTTGTTCTGAATTGTTTCTATGTTTAGATCCCACATGTATATTTTGGACAATAAAGAGGCCTATATTTTGTCCATGAATATTGGAGGGTTGTACCATGTAGTTGTATCCCCAAAATTGAAGCACCTCGTACACTCTAGGTAGTTGTTGATCACTAGGCCAAGCACAATATAGTCGATGATCAAATCTCTTTGTAAATTGATCTCAAACTTGGGGGAAAGTCATCATCTCCATCACATTCATTCTCATAGGGTATGTAGTCCACCTTCCCCTTGTCTTTAAGAAAATTATGCATCTTTAAACTGGTTCTTGTTCTGTTACTTGTTTTCATCAATTCCTCATCTTCTGAGTTGACATATTGGCACATATTTTTGTTAGATGTATCATATGATAAATGATCATTCCCATCTAGGCTGGAAGTAGGTGATCTGGGAAACTTTAAAATAATAACTTTATCCTACAAGTATCCATTAAGAAAAAAATTAGTTATTTAAATAATATAAAACAATGTTTAAACGAAGTATACATGTTATTTATATTAAATTGGAAAATTCCTTACCACAATTCCTATTGGATTTGAATCGATTGTAGGAGGCATACTACCGACTGGAAGCTCATCATATATGTAATGTCTTTATACAATCACTCGTTTGAATTGTTTCTTTCCACGACATATAGAACATCCACAAATAACAATTTTCTCAAAGTACTCATCCCATGTGCTATAGTCCTAACCAACCTCTTGTTTAGTGCAATCATTTGTTGTGTCTATAGGATCCATTGTCATATCCTCTTCCACCCACTATCCTCTACGTGATTTAACAATTTTAGGTCCACGTCCACATACATATATTGTTCTTTTGCTAGTTGAACGCTCATGCTCTACATTTGCTCCAATCTCCATCTAAAATAATCAACAACATGCATTAATTTATGTCAAGATTGGATAATGCATTATAAATTTCAATAATACTATGAAAAAAGATGGACGTATCACAAAATGACATCAAATTAGTTTTTCCTAAGTTAAGTCAAAATTTGAGTACCTAATGTCCCACTTCATCTGTTGTGTCCTCATTCGATATGAGATGATCTGTTGCCATGGCCTAGTCTCGCCCCTATAATACACAACATAGTAAATAATGTTTAGTACACCAATTATATCATTTCAACGAATATTTTATCCAACACAAAACCTCACTTTAGTCATATATTTGACATATTGATATCATGTTTTGGCCATCCTAATTTTCAAACTTTTCCCTTGATCATAGAATCACATTTAATCACCATTCATGTGCATTTTCAACCAATAAGTTTGACCTCATAGGCCTCATGGACAAAAAAATGACTTTATCTCCTCTATGTTATAGCATTTGTGAATTCAAAAACACCTTCCTCCTTTGGTTGAGGTTGCTTTCTCTTCTTACCTCTATTGTATCTGTAGATTTTGTTGTCATATCTATTTCCACCCACTTTTGTCTCTACGATTTAGTAGTTTTACGCCATCCACATCCTCTCTCCATGGCCTCCTCTAGATCATGTAATACACAGTAATGACAATAGTCACATAACAGTTGTGCACCAAGAGAATATTGTTGAAATTATCTTGTTAATACACTCGCTTTTCATTAAGATGCACTATGAAAAACAAAATAGGACATTGCAACATTTTTCTCTTCACAAAAATTTTACATGCGAAATCTTGACAACTAGAGCTCAAATCTTATGATTACAAGATGACTACAAATTCACATCAAAAAGACATTTATTTACAAGTTGAATACAAATAAAACCTATTACTAATAATTTTAGTTGAACATCCCTTCCATGGTCCCTTGTTATCCTAGATGAAAGAAAACCTATTACTAATAATTTTAGCTAGTTCTCTACCTTACACTTCTTCCACAAATTCATTAAAACCATAGATATTTTCTCTTTGGAAACCAGAGATTGGATTCCTTATTCTTGATTGAAACCTACTTTACATTGGATAGTGTGAGAATATTTATCTTAGATAAGATCCAAAACTTTAATTCTCAATTTTTTTATTTTCATGATTGGTGTTTATCCTCCATAGAGGCTGTGGTGAAAGTAGTTGGCTTGGTTATGTAGAAATCCCCTCATCAAATAAAAGCCAAAAAATATTTAAAATGGCTCAACCCATATAAGACTTAACAATTTACTACAAATTAATGAAAGATTGATACATAGCATGACCTACTTTATGTTGTATGGAAATCATATTTGTAGCCTAGTATGTTATTTTTTCATAATTAGTATTGCATGGAAGTCTAGCCACTAGCTAAAACCTTTGACATCTTGATTGATTTAGCTAGCATGTATATCTTCATTAACCAAGAGAACGCATGAGATCTGAATTTATTTGTTTGATAGGTAAAAGAGTTTGGTTTTCAAATTACTAAAACATAATACAACTTTTTTTAAGTTCCATCAAATTATGTTTTTATTATGTAAAGTTTCTAAGATGTATCCATTTTTTTCCAAGCTAGTTGGTGTTTTCATAGTAGATTCCAATGTTATAAAACCCTTACTACTTAAACATTTACCTCAATTCCAAATGTTTGCATGAGGAACATTTTGGTTTGGCACAACTAGGGGCTAAATTAGGTGCACTTTGTGCTACCTTTGGCGCCCCAAAGAGATTACATTTAGGGCTAAAAGTCAGCGTTAAAACATACCACACAACAAAAAAACACAAAACAAAACTTTCATAACTTGACAAAAATTAAAAATTCCAGCCTATGCTAGAGTTTTATTTTGCTCGCCCAGTTTAACTTACATACTGGGTCTTTTATGGACTCTGTCAAACAAAATTTTACACAATCCATTAGATATCTAGTTTCAAATACATTGGATACAAAACTCTATCAAACAGCACACGTATCTACCACGTACATTGGTTTAGGGCTTCAAAATGGGCCATATCTACTAAAACTACAGTTCGCTGAAACAAATATTCCAAATGTAATCGGTCTAGACACAGAAAGTTGGAATATTCTTAGAAAACACATTTTTGATGTTTTTGTTCAGGTATGTGTAACCACTTTCTAATGGTTTGATTTCTATTTCCTTTTATGCATTATTTACTTTTCTAATGGGTTACAGATTATTTTATGCATTTTTTCCTTTTACGGTCCTTTGCTTTTTGAAAATTGTAAATGTTGTATGACATCAAATACATTAGTTTGACAATCATAATGCATGCAATTTCAATCAGATGTTTTATTTTCTTCTTGGATAAATACTAGGTCCGCATAATACCTCGGTTCTGCATAAATCGAGTTTTATTTTTTTGGTGGCTTGCTTTCATACCACAAAATAAAACTTTCATACCACAAACTAGACGAAAAATTTTGTATCTAGCAGTGTGTACTTTGTTTTCCTCCATAGACTGGACGAAAATAATTTCCCTAAGTTGCCTCAAAATGTCAAGTAATAGAGGGAAGGGAGCAAAGGGAGCATACTCTGGCCACAATAAGGTAATTCATTATCAATTTATAGATTTGTAAATGTTTCCATTGTTTATTTGATTTTTAGCTTTTAGTTTTTTATTTCTAAATTTAAAAGAAGAAATTTATTTTATATATATAGGGACATGAGACTAACAAAGATAAAGAGGCGTTGGCTTCCATATTGGGGGTAGAGGCAGTGAACAAATTGGATGGTGTGGACTTGACAATGCTTTCTAGATACATAGAAAAATGATCTAGTAAATCCCCTGAAACATTGCAACCAAATCAACCGTGTCAAAGGGAATCAATTGATTCCCCAACTAGTCATGGATTGAGCAAAAGATCTAGGAGGAAATCAATAAAAATAAGCTCTAAGAATGTGGAACAGGGAGCAGAGACTTCCAATGTCCCAGCCACTCCTAGGACATAGACTTCTTCCACCACGCCATGTTTTGCATCTTGCATTGGTAGCTACGATACCAAGATAGAATATGATGTGGTTTCAGGGGAAGTCTGAATGACAGATGCTGGAAAAACATTTGTGAATAGGTTGAAGGAATCATTCTTTCAACGGTTCAAAGACCATCTACATTTTCCATTCTCAAAGATACCCATGCACCTGCAAAAGGCATTTATCCATGACATGGAGACTGAATTTGGCACAGGTTGGTCTGTAAAGAAGATAAAGCTACAAATGTCTCAAAATTGTAAGAGATTTTAGTGCAACCAAACAAAGAATATAAAAAAACTCCCTCCCAAGCTAAGGCTCAAAAAAAGGCCAATTGATGTAAGTGTGAAAGTATGGAAAGAGCATGTAAAATCATATGAGAAGTCCAATGCACGAAGGAAGTTTGGTGAAGAGAGTACGCGGGTATTTGAATTTGCTCATAAGATTATATCAAATTTATTAAACAATTTTTAAATTTTATTTGTGCATAGTTAAATTGAATTAGTATATGCTTCAGGACAAGGCCTCCAAGGCTAGGCTTGAAAAACTTTGTGCCACACATCACAATGGCCAGAAAGGTTTACAGGCCTTGATTTGTACATTTGTAAGTATATTTAATATGTTAAATGATATTTTTTTTATTTCCTAGGAAAAAGTAGATGATTGCATATTAATTAGTTTAACTAGTCCATATGCTATGTTTTCACAAGAGGAGAAATATGGTCGGCATCCAAAGCAATTTGAAAAGGAAATGTTACAAAGAAAAAAGTGGACCGATTTTGTAATTTGGATGGAGAACGAGGTATCAATAGTTGACTTTCAATAACTTAGTTGGATGTTGTTGTGTTAATATGTCAATTTGCATTTCTTGTGTTGAGTTGTTTATTGATGTGTAGGATGAGTTCTAAAGTGCTTCTTTGTTGGCCCTAGATCCCACTCAATTGTCCCATTATTTCATGTTGAGGAAAAAAATATTGTTTGTCTTAAAGGGTAGTGGGTGACATTCATGCCTTATTTTCATCAAATCTTTTAATTAATGACCATGGTCTTTTAATATCTCTTAAGTGTCCTCATTTAAGTTATGAGTTGTATCATTTGAGTAATTTAGTCCCATGTTGATTTGATTTATCTTCTTTTCTCTCAAACATGGTATCTCAAGGAGTGCTTCCTTGAATTCATGTTGTTATTCTACTAAGTGGTCCACATGCATCTTTTTCATCCTTCCTCACAATGGTGCCATTCTTTTAACATGTAAGAATGTTTTGATGCATCTTGTAGGCATCCTATAGATCTAACACATCCTTGTAGAACTCTTTTTGCACCAAGGTCAAGTCATCATGGATTTCTAATGCATATTCCATGAAATCACCTATGTCATACCTTGCATCCTTATAGTATTCCACTTGATGTTTCAAGTGCTCAATTTCCTTCTTATTCCCTTCCACTTCTCATGTCATTTTAAGGATGTATGATTCCTTTGCTTGTGTTGTGGCGACCTTAGTCATAGCCCTAGCCACTAGATTCATATCATCTACATCACTTGGTGTAGCTAACCAACCACTTAATTTGTCCATCTAATTTAAAAAAAGACAATCAATTCCTATCTTCCAAGTTTAAAAACTTCATAAATAAAGAAATCAACAATAAAAAACCCGCAACCTGATTTGATCAACATAGAGAAGTGTGTAATACTAGACTTCTTAACATTCAAAAGATAAATGGAATGTCCTCAACACCCAGTAGAGCTATCCAAAAAAGCTAACTAAAAACTCAAACATGCTCCCGCACACAATGGCCTAATGGTTGGTTGTCATAGAAGTCAAACTACCAAAGTAACAACACTGATCAAGTTAACATATATGCATCATTTTCATAAATAGCTAGACCATTTATGTGCATCAATAAATAGTAGAAGTATGTAGATGAACTCAATTCATCTGAATTTATGCCTCTTGGCAGGCATTCCTCTTGAATCTCTAATATCAGGTGCCTGAGACTTCCCTGTAGCTTTTACCTTTCGTCGCCGCCTTTCTTCTTCACTATCAGACTCATCTCCTTTTTCCTTATCTACATTTTTGGCTTTGGTTTCTAATGCATCCCATGTTTTACCTTCCTCCTCTTCAGAATCTTCTTCTTCTTCATCATCCTCATCTGACTCCACAAGAGATTCATCTTCTGAACCTTCCTCATCTGATTTTGATTCCTCTTCTACATTAGAGGGTTCATATCCTTGATCTGACTCTTATGAATTATCATAATCAAAATCACTAGCTTCCATATTCAAAAATTCCCAACTACCATCTTCAATAAATTTATCTAGATCATCAGTAATAGTCTTCAAAATTGGTTGTCAGTTCAAGTTCATTATGCTTTCTTAATACTTTATATCCATGGAGTTTAGTCATTCCTTGATTCCATCGAGCAAAGATTGAAGAATGGTGTCAATGCGGAGTACATCCCGCTTGAAGTTTTTGAAAATAATAGCCATATCAAATACCCTTTTCCCAAGTCCTACCCTCTCAAGGTTAACAATCTCAATCTCACTAATAGTGACTACTAAGAAAGGTAATTCCACCAACTCTACCAAACAGTTTACCGTAGGAACAATAAAATTAGAGGCTTTGAAAGGAACTCCATGAAATCCAAGCTCTCTAAATGGTATATCAAACTCTAGTTCAAAATATTTTAGATGAGGCTAGTCTCATAGCTCTATTACTCGCTTGACAAATCCTTGAAACTTTGCATTGATTTTATTTTTCTTGTCCCTCTCTTGTTGTTCTTCCTCAATTTCATCAAGATCATACATTGACCTTTCCCCTCCTAAAGTTTGGACCACATCCATTACCTCCACATAAAATTGGACATCCTTGGTCTTCTTGGTTCCCACCATGTGATATGGTTATGCAAATGAAAATGAAGCAAAGTAATCATCTCCTTCTCCGCTGGCTGGAAGAATGCATGCTTAATGTTTTGATACATGATATCAGCTCTCTCTTCTGCTCTCATGTTTGAATACCGAAATCCATTATGGTGGGCCTCCAGAGTTCCAGTCATCTTTCTTCCTCTTCCACCAAATGCTGGCCTAATCCGCAAGTTTTCCAGCCTAATTGGCTTTGTTTTTGAAAGATGAAGTTTCTCCTAAGTCAATAATGTAGCTCTCTCTACCTTTTCAAACTATTTCATTGCTACAGACTGTCTGTGCGATTTAATCATTTGTACAACATGGTTGATGTGCTTTGAATCCTTGGATCTAAAGGAAATTTACTTAACATAAATACTGCTAGGTAATTTCAATGTTGGCATGTAGTTGTCATTATAGTCAGTACCTGGAACATTAAAAATTATCCTTATATAAGAATTCCCTCCATCTTGTTGGCTTGTAACACTCTTGATGGTGGCTACATGAAATGGAACCATGATGCCATATATGGGTACCAAAACAACATCATTTTTTGTATCAACCTGAATCATGAGCTCTCTAGAATTGGGGATATCATCCACATTTTTGTAGGAAACCATCTCAATGGATGGCTTGGAAGATCCATTTCCATCTCCTACACCAATGCCCCCTACAACCAATCTTCTTGCAGTCTCCTCATTCTTTTTCCTTGCAAGTTTTGCTTGGTGTTGTCGGTGTTGCTCTTCTTTAGTCATCTCCTGATTATCAGATCGTAAGGTTGCCTTGGAGATGCCCAATTCTCCTCCATTTACCTCAGCCTTAGGTTTTTGTTTCACTTCCTCATCTTCATCATTGTCGTTAAATGAGTATGCAACATCAGTGTATACTTTGGAGCTAACCCCAGTTGCATTTTTAGGCTCTTTATCCTTAACAACCACAGTGTCAACAAGGAGCAATGAATAATTATGTGTTTTGGGGTTACTAGCCTACAACTACAAATTTTGAAACCCAAGTGGTACATTAAAAGCCATTCCATCCTTCACAATTTTTTCATTTCTTGAATTCAAACTTAACCAAACTCTTGAAATTCAATCCCTATTCCTGTTCCTACAGACTTTGTAAGATGAGGCAAAAGTTCAAGGCCATCTCTTTGAACTACCTACATAGCTTCCTTATATTAACATACATGAACATGATATGATAAGGTCACTTAAAAATAGTATAATCAAAGTACAAAATGTCCTGAAGAACTATTCTATGTATGCTCAAGTATTGTTGCATGTCATAGCTTGCTTACAAACAGAAAACTAAACCATAAATGTAAAACAGATTTGTGCTTCAACCATCCCCATAGTACCATTTATACAAATGCATTCAGACAATGAAGAAAAAAACAATATTACATCTTAAGATCAAAGTGATATTAAGAAATGGAAAGAAAAAAGGAGAGCACAGAGTTCTCATGCCACGATAACTTTAACAAATGTCATACATGACTAGATTGGATTTAAACAATGCTAAATATACATCTTGTCAATATGACCTAAAGCCTCAAGAATGTGTGCCCAAATGCTAGATCAACCCCACACCTATGGAAGATGAAGGGCCACTCCACATAGAAAATTAATAAAATATCTCGTGTGGGTCAAGTAGACCAAATAATCCATGCATGAACCAATAAAAAACCTCCATGATGCCTCAACATGTGTGCAGGGGTGCTATGTCATCTCTATCATGCCTTAACATATGTGCCAATGCCAAATCAAGTCCCACGTGTGGTGATGAGAAGGTTGATCTATGTCAAAAAGTGATGAACAAACATATGTGAGCCAATGGAGACCAAGTGCTCCATGAACTAATCTCATATAATTTGCAGTAGAAACTTATACATAATATGTCAATGTCTTAAGAAAATAGGCATCACAATATATCACCATGGATCTTGTAATGATTCTATCGTTCATACAAACAGTAAATCGCATTCACCGTATAGATAATTTCTAGTTAAAAGCTCAATATCCTTGATCTAATCTCTAGTTAAAATCATAATAAAATTTGACTTTCAATATTGACTCTAAAATATGGGGACATATAGACTAGTTAATTCTCAAAGAACCTTTGAAGCATATTACAGTGCCAAAATGTCCTAGAAAAATATCCATTTATGAAATATAGGAGAAGAAGATATATAGACTACTTAACTCTCAAAGGATCTTCAAGGAAAACATAATCATGTATAGCACAAAATGTAGAGGGTTGGCACTTAAGGTTATGCAATAGAATTTGCAATTGATAGTTAAATTGTAAAAAAAAAAAAATTATGATCTTTACTAACGTTTATTAGAATTGTTGCATGTTTTACATCATTGGAATGACATATTAGCTGTGAAAATTTTGAAATTTTATTATGGTATGTGCACTTTGATATGATGTAATATGATTATGGTTTCATTTCATATGTTGTAATATTAAATATATAACAGAAAAATAAATTATTGCATGAAATAAATAATAACTTTTCATTTTAAATGTTTTTTTTTGCAGAACATGGGTCTTCTAGAAGATCAAGATGATCCTCATGATATAGATCTAGAATATATTGGTTCTGGTATAGATTACATGGCAGAGGATGATGATGACGCAGATACAAAAGACATCGAGGCCGATGACGACGATGATGATCATGATGATGATGATCACGATGGTGATGATGATGATGAGGCAGTTGTTGGTAGTAGCCAATGACATTCATGATCATATAGACTGCATCATGGATCATTGATGATATATCGTTATGATGCCTCTTTTCATGGTTACTATCATCTGTATCATTTTCACGGTCTACAGTACCATATTATTGAGTTGTATCATTTTGACATATCATTTGGACATGTATCATTTTGACTTGTATCATTTTGACTTACATAATTTATCATTTTCACTTATATCATTTGTACATGTATCATTTTGACTTATGTCAACTGTTGGACATGTATCATTTTGAACTATAGTTGTCCATCGAAAATTCATCAAACGATTATGGATTATATTAGCACTGACATCTAACTTCAGACATAATGAATATGTTGACACTTGTCCCCATTCTGGACACTTTATGAAGGAATTTGGATGTGTGGAAAATTTGTCCCACAGTAGAACAATATGTAGCATTTGATATTTTCGCCACCCACATTATGATTTATTATTGGCATACCAGTTTATTTCACCAATAATTTTTTTATTGGTTTGAGATTGTGCTTAATTCGCCAATGTTTTTTTCATTTGAAAATAGGTTTAATTCACGAATGAAAATATGTTTTTTGGTTTGAAAACATTTTTGAATCGCCAACAAAAATATTTTATTTAATTGAGCACAGCTTTAATTCGCCAATAGAAATATTTTGTTGGTTTGAAAACATGTTTAATTCACCAATGGAAATATAATGCAAGCCTAAGTAAACTTGTAAATATGCTATTTACTCTCTTAAGTGCAACAATGAAGATGAAAAATGCAATATGGGTCTCAGCTACACAACCATTTTAGGGTCATTGGTTTGAAAATAGGTTTTAATTGCCAATGAAAATATTTTATTGGTTTTAAAAATTGCAATTCGCCACAATTTTCCACAAACTTCTAGCGATTACAAAAGATTCGCCAATCGAGATTTTTTCCCCGAAAAACGAAAAAACAATCACCAATAAAATTAATATTTTTTTTGGGAAGTATACAAGATTCACCAGGATTTTACACCTTTGCCGAGGGGGGGGGGGTTCTTAAAGTTATCCCTAAAAATGGGAGATTACATTAATCTTGTCTTTAGCTGCTCAAAATGAATGGACTATTTATCATAGATGTTAAGAGTGTATTTTTGAATAGTTATATTGATGAAGAAGTTTATGTTTTTCAAATGTTTTCAAGTATCTTCCAAAAAACATTTTGTTTACAGATTGAAGGCATTATATGGTTTGAAATAGGCACCCAAAGCATGGTATTCAAAAATTGATTCCTACTTCAACGTAAATATTTTGAAGAGTCAATCTAAATTTAATATTTACATCAAACATTTTGGTGAGGATATTATCATTCATATTCTCTATGTGGATGATCTAATGTATATAATAAATTGAATATAAATGCAAATGAAAAATCCTAAAAGCACATGCATGTGTAAACATTACAATAGTCATGCAAGTTGGGATTTTAAAACATATACACATCATAAAAAGAATACAATTACAAGGAAACCTAGTCAAAATATCATATATAGAAACAACATAAAATTGCAATAATTGTCTAGCACATCATTTTGAGATAAAGAAAGTAACCATTACTAAATAACACAAATGAATCCATTTTGGAACTCAGACCTAATATAAAATAAAAAAATTAGAAATAGTGTAATCCAAAAGCTAAAATTAGAATTCAAAACTCTAAAGCCAAAACCTTGGGGAGTGTAAGATTTAATAAGATAACCAAAATGAAAAGAAATAAAATAATTTATTTTAATGAAATCTAGGGTAAATGAGCACAAACAAGCACTAACAATTACATTACCCTAGAGTAATCAACTAAGTCTTGAAACACTACAGAAGTGCACTTTAAAACAAAATTAACAATGAGGGTTAGGATACTTAGCTTTGTTTGCAATAAGAAGGTGTTCTACTATAATTTGTGCTTAGTGATCCTATCATGTTATTTGTTATCAAATTTGAGATTGTGGTCCTAGATTTGACTAGGTATTGGATTATTAATTAGTTGAATGTGGGATGCAATCCTACTAAACTGACTCCTTCCCATAATTGATAACCTTTTATTTCATTCATTTAAACCATGAACATAGTGTTTGGCTAAACATCCATGAGATGATTAGGAATAATACATTCATAAATAGGTTATATGTTTGTACCTATGGAATCACTAGAGCAGATTTTTCAAGGGAAAATCCCAAGGTTCCATCATATGTCAATTAGATTGAGTTATTCTTTCTAATCATGATGAAATTTTATCAATTGCTTTAATTGTCATGTCTTGGTGCCCTTTTGTAGTTTCTTTTACCTTACCACATGGTAGGGTATCATCACTTTTATTTTTTCTTGTATAAGTGGTTTGACAATCAATAAGAAGGTGTTTGTGGAGGATCCACTACAAAGACAATTAGATGCCTAGTGAAGCCCTATTATTATCTTATCCATGTGGATGGCATGGAACCAAGCAATGCTTGGTTGAATCAATGTAAATGGCTATCAATACTCTAACAAACTAATAAATTACATGCACTCTATCCTATCTTCAACCCTGTGATTTCAATCACTAATTTATGATTTTGACCATTTGTCACACCCTTGATCTTTATACCCTTGGTCTTTATACTTTTGATCTTTTGGAATCTATCTAGATTTGTTGGGTGAACTTGGTGGTGCCTACACCATTATAATTTGTCTTGCTGACCTCATTTAACCTTAATCAACAGGCTGATTTAACAAATTTGAACAAAATGAAAGATAATAACGCAATACTAACACTAGACTCATGCTTTTCCCTACTCTATTTGGCATTCAATGCTATTTATTCTTTCTCACTTTTGACTGAAATTTGTGGAATACGACAGTCCATAATAGAGTGCACGAAAGAGCATAAGAATCTCACCACCTCCTTCCACTTTCCTTTCCTTTGTCCTTTAATAAGTCTTGGTAGGCTCCACATATTTATTGTCTACTTTGGATGTAGACTTAGACTGTATTAAAGAATTAAAATTTGGAATAGTGCTGGATAGACGATGTCTTAATCTCTGCATCCTTCCTGATCAAGACCCAAATGGTAGCTTTTTTCTTTTACGTGTTTATTGGGTGGTAGACTCAAATTAACAAATATTTGGTTGGTCAATTTTTAATGCTTTCTTTCACAGATATTTGGTTATCATTTTAAATATTGAGTGGTGGTTAGTTAAAGTAAAGTTATTTGGTTAATACAAAGTTCAAAAGTTCAAGTGTTAGGGTGAAAAATTTATCTATAATACATTTGTCTATTTATTTTGAATTTATTTTGATTCATACAATAGTTTAGTGTGTAAATAGTGTATTTGTGTAAGAAAGCTAACATTCTATCTAAACATTGATTATTTTAATCTAACTCTGCATGTTCAAAGAATCTAGATATGATCTTCACATTTCTCTTTTCTTGCCCTAAATCAATCTTGTCCTTACTACATCAAACCTAGTTTAGAACAATAGATGCAATATTGATTTTAGAATTTCCAATATCACATTTACTCCTTGGCCCAAATTGACTAAATTCTAACTAGCCTTTGCCCACCCTCTTAAGCATGAAATATTCAAAATTGTATTTTAGAGTATTGTATAGAAGGACAAGAACCCTAGTTCATTTGGACATAAGAGAACATTCGATTACACATGGCATGATAATTACAAAAAGCTCTTAGAACAACATATCATCGACATCAATGCTCATAAGGACATATATAGGAATCAAGTATTATTTTTGTTGTGTCTACAAACTTGTCAAAATCATTGAATCAATCCAAGGGTTTGACGAACGAATAAGATAAGAAGCTATTTGTCTTCCCCTCCTAACATAGTAAGTCTGGCAATGGTTATTAGCACTGCCATGTTACATATTTTTGCAAGAAAACACATTATAAGGAAATTAGACGATAGTTTCAAAGCTAGGTTTAAGACCACACAAAAGAGTCAAAACCAAAATTGCATGGATCAAATTTGAAAGTGCAAGTTTGAGCCAAATCAAAAAATAGTTTAACACATTATAAGGAAATTAGACGATAGTTTCAAAGCTAGGTTTAAGACCACACAAAAGAGTCAAAACCAAAATTACATGGATCAAATTTGAAAGTGCAAGCTTAAGCCAAATCAAAAAATAGTTTAACACATTATAAGGAAATTAGACAATAGTTTCAAAGTTAGGTTTAAGACCACACAAAAGAGTCAAAACTAGAATTGCATGGATCAAATTTGAAAGTGCAAGCTTAAGCCAAATCAAAAAATAGTTTATTGTAAAGTTTGTAAGAGTAGAACACATATAGGTCTAATGGTTGATCACTAATACAAATCACAAAACACCATCTACAACAAAATATTCTTCATCATTCCTAGAGCTAAGTACAACTATCCATCTATGTCGATTAAGCATTTGTTTATGTGAATGTTTGTGTAGCATTTTGAGACTACAACAATGAAGCATAATAGGAAGCTCTACTTGCAAGTATGGTGGCTACTATCTCCCAAAATATTTAAAAAATAGTTATAGAGGGGGGTTTTTTAATAGTGATTAATGTTATAAATAAAGGGTCAACAAATAATTGAAAGCTTAACCAATTTGTTGAAGAGGTAAAATAGCTTAAAGAAAATTTTGGAGTTTAGTTGTCTTCATGCAAACAACATTTAAATGTAGTCGATTATCTAGCAAGCATAGGTGTAGAGCAAGAGTCTATAAGAACTATCTTGTTAGTTTTTAGTTCATAGGTAGAATTAGATGGCCACCTTTATTTTCAACTATCATGATTATAGATTGGTTCTTAAACGGATGTATTTCTAATTTTTTCCTTTATGTTATCTCCTTGGAGTGGGTTAAGGATGGCAACAAAGCATTTTTTTCTTTTTAAAGTGGATCATTCAATATGGTACATTGATTATTATTGCTTATTTTGTGGATATGAAGGATTGGTAAGTTAAGCATGTAAATGGATATACACTAAAACATGGGAAGTTATGTGCATTATTGGTCGTGTGTGGCAATGTGTTGTATCTTGGAGGGATTGGTGGTGTTCATGTAGTGATTTTTGTCATTTATTGCTTGTGCTTTTATTCTGGTTGTGTCATTGGAATTTTAGCAAAGGGGTTAGCTCACATGGCTAGCAAAAAGATCTTTAGAAAGGTGAAGAATAAATTATATTTGAGTTCTATCTCAAGTAGGGAGCAAATGCATGTTTCTCCTAGGACTCCCTAGTGGCCCTACGGTTTGTTGAGAAAGTGCTTGGTGGAATGGGGATGTGGCTAGTAATAGGTCAAACACAGAAGTTCAAGGATTTCATAACAAATATAGTAGAGTATGTGCTTGACCTAAGGTTAGGTTGAGTTTGCTACAACTTCTTTTGATGTGGTATGGGGAAATGGATGTGGCGGCACTAATGGATGGGTGTGGGCTCTCCCATAAAGGACAACACGAATTATGGAAGGTGTAGAATCAGTGAACTCCTCACTACCTATGGATTGTCATGTGAAAGAGATGAAGGTTATGCGTAGAGAGATAGTGATTTTGCAAACCTAGTGTAGTGATGTTGGTAAGGTTCTTACAGATGTGTGTCACTCATAGGTAGGTTTATGTGGAGGTGGGCAACAATTTCTCTATGCCTATTTTCTATAAGAGCTCACTTCAACTCACGCATTGTTGAAAAGAGCTCGGTTTTGCTATTAAGTTTCCATTTCTTACAAGCTTAGTGTAGGAAAATCTAGAGAGTGTTGGTGCAACTACTTCAAGCTAGGTGGAGGAATATGTGGTGTCAAATGGTGGTGCAGTGGATGACAAAGATTGTTCGATATAATGTGAAAGGTAGTAATAGGTTTCCTCTACAAAAATGTGTTTTGGTTGTTTCTCTTAGTGATATTATATACCTTTCAAACTTGTTTGGTCAAGATGTTGTGTATATGCCAACATGATAGATAGCCTTCTATATACTTTGATATTATATATGTAAACCTATAATATATTATTATACTTTTGTCTCAAAGATGAAACCTCAAATAAAACCCCACCCAATCAATCTAAAAAATATTATTTATTAATGAAATCATTAATTAAAAAATAAATTAATTGTCACCGTAATATTGACACAGTATTTCCTAAGGTTTATTTATTTGTCTGCTAACGGCAATGTCAATCCAGCGTACCGTCCGCACGTTTCCCTATAAATATATTTTAAACTTTTAATTAATTATTATTATTTACGGTCAAACCGCTCCGCTGTATAGAATACGTAAAGTTTTTTGTACTACTTATTAGAAGAAAAACCATAGCCAGAAAGATTGTTTTTTGGTTTTTTTTGAACCCCAGCAAGTTCATGAATTTCAGAGGCATCAGCTCTTCAAATGTCTTCAGAAGAACGAAGCAGAAAATCTTTGGGCAGAAAGAAGATCAAGAGATTGACAGGAACACCACTTAAATGGCTGTTGCCTTTGCTGTTTACATTCATATTTGTCTTCCTCTTCAAGTTTTGGGTATGAATTTCTCTTCTTTGGTAGATCTGTGAACATTTGAAAGCTTCTGGCCTTTCTTAAAAATGGATTTTTGCAGTTCAGTGTTTTTTTAAGAGGACTGTTCTTAGTGAAAATGCACATGAATTTAATGCTTTTTAATTAGTCTTGAAAGTACATGAAATTAGATTGAAATCCTTAAAAATTTGATGGAATTTTATGCAGATAATTCGTCTTAGCAAACATGAGAAAAACAAATCCAGTAACTCAAAAAGATGAAAGAAAGAGTTATTTTAAACTGCATATACAGTTCTAGAGATATTGTGACTGGTATAAATTGTTATGCTGATCTATGTGCTATTAAATCACAGTTGGCACATGCCTGGTTTCTTTTGTGTTGGGTTGAGTCATTCATATTTTTTAATTTGTTGCTGTTGTTACTTCAAATTGGGCTATTTTGGGTATATTATCAATTAAGAGTCAATTGATTTTTTTTTGTTATTATTTCTGTAAGCATAATCTAGATGTAATGAGTGTTGGTGGATCATTCATTCTCATGATAGATGGGTTCATGCAAACCACTACTCATGAAATATGGGTCAAAAACTATGTAGTTGAATCTTGGTATTGATATCATAACTTGACACAGCACGGAAAATACCTCCTTCTTATCAATTGATGAGCTAAAGGGGCTCTTTGATAAATAGTTCATAAGAGGCAACATTTGTTTAAGGTTTTGCAAGGGGGGTAGAAGCAAAGTGGACTTGACCTTGGGGAAAACTCCATGTTTAAGTGTGCTTGATTCAAAGTAGTATTGAGATGGGTGATCTGTCAAGAAGTCTTGATGCTTCACCCCTGTGAGTGTTGCCTAGATGCAATGAATGCTAATTGGACCATTCATTCACATGAGAGATGGGTTCATGCAAACCACTATTCATGAAATATGGGTCAATGAGTTTGATTAAAAAACTCCACAATTGAATCCTAGATATTAACATCATAAATTGACACATTGCAGAAAATACCTCCTACTTATCAATGTTTAAAAATAATTTAAGTCATTAAAATCAATAATATACAATTTCAAAGAATTTTTTATTTGACCTAAAAAGATTTATGAGATGGTTATTAAAAAATTGAACATAAATTAGTTTAATTGGTCTATGCAAATATTTAAAAATTTGTGATATTTGCATGGATGAATTGAACTAATGTGTTTATTTTTTTAGGTTTATTAAAGAATTCTTTGAAATTGAATATTGTGATGGCTTGGGTATTCTTAATATTAAATGGTTTAGTGGTCAAAAATATTTTTTCATTAATACAAATAGAATCACTATTTACTACTTTTGTGTGTCAATGAGGGGTAAATTTGCTATTAATTGTTTGACTATTAAACTTTTTATGTTGAAATAAAATAAAATAAAAGGGAAAATAAACTTTTGTTAAACTTAATATAGGCTAGTTGAATAGATACATACAACTCACCACAAATAACTTGAATTGATAATTGGCAATTGTGTAAAATTTGTGTGCTAATGTATTTTGAAATTAAATGCTAAAGTACATAAAGTAGATGCAACAAATAAGGGTGCATAGCTATATGGTTGAAGAATGAGTGATCTCTAATGTGTAATTGACTTCTATTATCTTTGACCCATAAATGCCACCTCTCTTTAGTGCATTTCTTTGGATTCTACACTAGATCTTAACTCTATCAAGGGTTGAGTCCATGGGTGAGGATATTTTGTGCATCCAAGGACCTATTCTCTATACTCAAATTTGACCTTGCTAAGAGTAAACCTCTACTTTATGACTCACTTGATTGATCTTTGTCTACAATACTCTTTTTTGATATCAAGAGACAACAATTTTTAAAAATACCTTACAAGGCTTGTAGTTATGTCAAAAGGAAATGTGTAGTTATGTCAAAAGGAAATGTGTTCACCTAGGACAACACCAAAAATGCTAGTAAAGGATAAAAGATAGCAACCCTAGAATGATGAATGTAAATTTGCTACTCCTTTTAATGCACCAAATTGAAATGTTTTGCTATTAATTTCTCCTTCAATGCTTCTAGGGTGTGAGATAGCAGAGATGTTAAATGGTTGCAAATAAATTTCTTTACATACAAGCACGTAGCATCAAATCACATAAACGTGTATTTATTCAACTCATAATGTCTAGTAGAATGGGTAGGATTCAACCAAATTTAAATTTGAATTTTAAAATTCCAAAGGTCAAGTTTGTGACCATGGGGTCAACTTACATCCACAAAAATGATTTGAGATAGTAGAGTGGTAGGATCTAGGTGGGGAATGAATGTTTTAGTATGTTTGGTGCAATAAATGAAGGATATACAGGAATGCATGTAAAGATAAATAAGGTGGATCTAAATGTATGGGGATGTGTGTGTATTACAATAAGTAAAGACTAGGGGAATGAAGCCAACTTCACACAAGATTGTGTCATTTGTCAATTTGTATATTTGTTAAGACATTCTCCCAAATGAACATAAAACAAAATGGGAAATTACATGGATGTGCAAATTTCACTATTATATTTTGCCCCACTTTCAGTTGCATGTGAATCTAAGAATGAATATGTATCACAAAGTATGTAGCACTCACAAACATGCTTGTAAAGTAAATATTCAAACATAAAATGATATAATGGGAGTCCATATAAATTAATGGACCCTATCAAATATGATCATGTAGGCTTATCGTTTGGCATCCAAACTCCATGAGAACCTACAAAATAGAGGAAAATATGCAATGAGTAGCTTATGTCAAAAAAAAATTTGCCATGAAATTAGGAGGCTTCTTAACAATCTAGGAAATAGGAAAAGCATGAAATGAGTAAAGCTAAGGAATTCTACTAGTTCAAAAAGTGATTGTGTTCTATTTGGTTCAATGGCCATAGGATGAGAAGATGTGTGGAGTGTTGGCATGTCATGTAATGATGATCCATCTAGTCATGGTGACGAGTCTCTATGTAGCACCTATTACTACCTAAAATCTCATCTCAAGAATGTTAGTGACAATATGTGCACCCCCTTCAATTGGTTGCATCCACAAGGTTGGAAAGGAATTGAAGGAGGGAGAAATAGTACATTAAATGTAAATATAATCTAAAAATTAGCATGTGAGTTATATAGAGTAATAATTGTATAAGTGCATCGTGCAACAATCAAGTGTAAAATAATTAAGGATAGTGAGTACATGTGGGTTGGAGATGAATCTCTAAGGAGAAAGCTTCTCCTAGCATGGGCAAGTAGAATATGGTGATGTATCCCCCAATGGTCAAAAACACACACGTAGATACATAAGACACTATGAAGGAATGCCCCTAGTTTGGTAGGATAAGCACATGATTTGTAACGTAATAGGTCCCTAGTGGTAACATGAATATGTGTAGGAACAATATTTAATGGGGAAGGCACAATGCCCCTAATAATAAGGATAACACTAAGAGTGATGTAGGTATGAAATGTCAAGAAGAGGAAGACATACTGTTCCTGATAGAGGTATGACAATATGGTAGGCAAGGGTAAGGCATGATATCCCCAGTGTGAAAAAAGTGTCCATGAAATATAATGTGTAAGGAATAAGGCATGATGCTCTCAGTGTGGGTATAAATGCTAAAGAGATGATAAGAGGAGTGTGGATGATGGTGGAATTCATGATGTCCCAATGTAAATATATGCCAATAAGTAGCTCAAGTGTTGGTGGGGGTTAACATGCTACCCTCAATATAAGGATAGCAATGAAAGTGTGAAATCTTAAAGGGGGAGGCATGAGGCCCTTGAGTCGAGTGATAACTCTAAAATTATGATGCAGCAATAAAGGTCAAATACGTCTTATAAGATATGGCATGATAATATAGGTCCAATATGTTACCTCTAAAATGCATGGTATAGCAATATAGGATCAAGGTAAGAAATCAATAGTTAAAGGTAAGGTATAAGCATCATAGTAATATAAATGTCATAGGTACAAGAAAAACATGAGTCATATATAAAGCATAGCAAACATGGAAATTTGTAACGAGTATAAAATAGGAGGTAACATGGCAATATAAACAAAGAAAGTGAGAAAGTCAAAAGACATAAAATTATGAGCATATAAGGGGGAAAAGTGTAGGTAGTCAAAAGGATGAAACCAATCGGTAAACAAAGCAAATGTATGAAAAACGGAGACCAAAATGATCTCCAAATGAGAGAGAACAATCTTGGAAACAAATATAGAAAGTCAAATGGGTGTGAAAAGCACAATGAGCAAAGAGTTCATATAAAAAGGCCAAAAAGTAAAAGAAAGTGATGGAATTTAAGTTATAGTATATATGCTATAATTATGCTCATATATTATTGAACAAACTTGGGCTGTTCAACTTTTGTCGGGCTATGCTCATTCTAATTGAATAGTTTATCATCTCATTGAAATTCATCAAAAATATCTTCTTTTGTTTATGCTTCTTGGTCTCCTTTGTTTTTGATATTAGGGAAAAGCATATTTTGAAGGGATCCGTAACCCTTTACAACAAGAAAAACCAGGCTGCAGAAAAGACAGCCTGCAGCCAACAAAAAACCAACACCCAAACAAAACCCTTCAAGAATTACAATTAGCACTTTTCTTGTGGGAGCGAAGAGTCATATCGAAAGAAGGTCATGAAGATTTATCTTTTTTACCCTTGACAGTAATCCATCCTTCTTCCACCTGCGTAGCCATACTATGCCACACCTTCTTAATATTTTCATGATGATGAAAGCCAGCAACCTTACACTTGGGATTGTCCTCATGACTACTTTGTAAAGATTGAGACTTATCAGAAAAGTTGTCGGGATGAACAGCCAAGGCACTTTCATCTGGAGAGGCAGCCAATGGCTCAATAGGGGTTGCCTTAACAACCTCACCAAAAGAGACGACCGGAGGGGGGGTTCCAAGGCCCGGTGGTTCCGAAGCAACCACCTCAGAAAAACTCTTATTATGATCAGAAAAACTTTTATGCCTCTTGGTCTCCTTTGTTTGTCTTGTCAATTACATGTGTTTCTTCTTTATATTCATTTGTGCTAGGTACTATTATTTATTTTGTATTCCTTTGTGCTAGGTACTATAATTTCTTCTCCGTGTAATGTGTTTATTTCAATGTCCATTCTTGTAACATGTTTTAAGACCTATTTTAACCATAGCCTTACCTTTTTCTCCATCCAAGTGTTAATCTCATATTTTTTGTGTGTTTATTTTTAATTCTATACGTGCTTGTATATTTGTTCACATTTATGATTTGTATTATTTTTATGTTATGTAGATTTTTTTTTTTATGTTTACATAAATGTTTCTAAAAAAATAAACTGTGTATAATTATTTAGAAACGACAAATCTGTATATTTTACCATTTTCAATTTTAATTCCCAACAATTAGCTACTGCATTTTTTTCTTAATTCTTGACATAAATAACAACCTTCAATTAAAATGAATTTTGAACAAGTTTCTTCTCCTCTTTTCCTAGATTATTCTAAGAATTTGCTTAGATTGGACTTTCTCCTTTTTTAACTTCACTCTCTTACTCTGCAAAAAATTTTGAACGTCTACTACTTTCCTGTAAGCTGTCATTCTATGAGTAACTAAGCAAACAAAATTTGCAAAGGAGCTTCCCTAACAGCCTCTCATTTCCTTCTAGTCATTAGAAATCAACAGCAAATGCTTCTTTGGCTGTTACACGGTAATGAAGGGTTTTCCTTTGATTTCTTCTTGCTAATTTTTCACATTTCTTTGGAGAATACTTTCTTTGCTTGGAGTTATATTGATGCCTCAATAAATTCAATTCAATTATTAAAAAAATTGAGATTTCTATGGAAAATGAACTTTTTATTCCATTCTGCATTGATTTTTTTTAACTTAAAAGGTGAAAGTTCATAATAGTGATTAGAAATGTCTTTATAAAATCTAAAGCAAATAAATTATTATACAAAACTTAGAAAATTAATTTTTGAAATTCATAAAGATTAAGAAAGAGTTTTTCAAAAATATGAATGCAATTTTTAAGATATCATTACTCAAAGCAATAGTTATATTGATATAGGTAATTATATTTTTCTTTCGATTTTATATTTAAATGAAATGTTTTTTAATTTAATTTCTTACTGTTTTATTTTTTATTCTGTTGCAGATGTTACAACCTATTGTTTAAAAAAATCATACAATTTAAATGAAACAATTCAATTAATTTATCCATGTGATATTATCTCATCATATTAAACAATTTTCAATTTTAATAATTCTTTCATATTCTAAATCAAGAAAAAAAACCTTTGAAATAGAAACAAATACAAATTTTATTGTAATACACAAAACAAATACAAATTTTATTGTAATACACAAATGCTCATGCTTTCTCAAAACAGTTTTATTATGTAAAAAAAAATTATTTATTAATTAGATATTTTTTATTAAAAATAAAAATATTTTTTTAAAAGACTCAAACCCTTTTACAGAAATAGTCTTAAAGCCCACAGATACAATATATGAAACAACAGCACCAAAACTGTAGAATAACATCTACAAACTTAAGACTAACAGCTCGAAATCAACTCATAAAACTGAAACACAAAACAAACCGCCCTTATTAAATCAGCAGAAACCAGCAAACATAAAGTTCTTTTTATTGGGGGTAACTCCATTTTGGGCAGCTCTCTCAAGTCCAGAGAACATTTTTTAGTACTTTTTGTTTATTTGTTAAATTGAAAGGTTTAAAATTCCTCACCCAACGTTTCTGTGGATTGATATTCACAACAGAATTGTTATGTGAAATTGCATGGCTCTTGCAGTTGTATGAGCTATGGATGGAGGAATCATTTGCAGACAGAAGCATCTTCCACCCAGACAAAACCGAAGAAACCAACACACTCTGGAAAAATATAACCAAGGCCAAAGAAATCATAGACTACTACTGCAAAGCACCTCAAACATCCTCATTTTCATCCAAATCTACCCACCCCAATCATCATTATTTCCCTGATAATCACTCAGAAAGTTGCCCCTTGTATTTTAACTTCATCCGGCAAGACCTGGAGCCATGGAAAAAGTCAGGAATAACATTGGAAGATGTTGAGAAGGCTCAAAAGGAGGCATCTTTCAGGCTTATTATTGTCAATGGAAGTTTGTTTGTTGAGAGCTTTCATCACTGTTTTCAGACGAGGGATTCGTTTACTGTCTGGGGAATTGCTCAGTTATTGAGGATGTATCCAGGAATGGTACCTGATTTGGACTTGATGTTTAATTGAAAAGATAAGACAACTGTGCACAAGGGCTTGTATATGAATACCCAGCCGCCGCCCTTATTTCGTTACTGTGGGAGTGAAGATACTTTTGATATTGCTTTTCCAGATTGGTCCTTCTGGGGATGGTAAGTTTCTACATTGAATTAATTCCTCAACCACCCATTCAATTATGTTGGCTTAAAATTTCATGGATTATGATTGAACTATTTATGATGGTTTAAAATTTTGTTAATTATCATGCCTTTTTCCATTGGAATAAAAAAGGGTATTGAAAGGGTTTAAATTTTTTTTCTAAAAGTTAAAATAGAAAAATAATAGAGTTTAAGTGAATAAAGATGAAAAAATTTACAAGGTCAAATTTTATGAATTATCATTTTCTTTTGAATAAGAAAGAAACAAATTACAGCTGATAAACAAAAGCAACCGGCACTACACTCGCTGCACTATTCTTACAAATAATACAAGACAAGTTGTCTAGAATGAGATAGTTGGGCAATTTAAACCCACTGAGTTGAACAGAGCTTTGAATACTAGTTCTTTCCACCAAATTGTTGAGACAAAGATTTGATCTCCCTTTTCTTTAAGGCTGATCCTACTCAGTAGATTTCTCACTTAAAGACCTTATGCTAGAGTGACCAATAGGGCTCGAACCCTCCATTTTTCATTTTCTTTGATAGGCATGCAGGAAAAAGGTTGTGAGACACATGAAGGGGAGAACAAACAATTTCCTCCACCGCGACCACCTTCATACTCCTTTCAATGACAAGTGAGGAAGGTGTCTATCCTACGTTTAGAGAATTGATAAGCTCATTTTTTCCTTTCTTCTCCAAGCATTTTGTTTCTTCCTATTACCCAAGCAAACAACAGATGAGTGAGCAGCCATAGTACATGATTGAAAAACATTCGAAGGCCACCTCAAACTGGATCATTTGCTCCCAAACAAAACTTATTGGTGAAGATCCATTGGAGTGATAGCTTCGAGACATATTGATTTTGACTTCAGTGGAGTCTCCTTCAGTCATCTTCATATCGAACTCAGGTTGTTCGACTTTCAGCTTTTTGGCTTTAGCTGGACGAGCTTGCGCAAGAACTGGATCCCATATTTGAAGAGCAGGTTTGGAAGACAAACCATGGAAAGGTGTAGTGGATCCTAAGCTAGGAATTTGATGAATAGTATTCCGGAAGGAGCTGGAACTTACTGGGAAGTTCATATAAGGCGGTTCCTTATACGTTAAGGCATGTTGAATATGCCCAACATCAAGACGAAGTTCTCCTTGAATGGCCTTAACATCTGAATGTACTGCAGAGACAGAATGTGAGAGTTCTGTATGATGAGTACATTGATTACTTTCTACTCGATTAGCAGCATTATAAACACTATTTGTCAAGTTTCGAGTGTTTACAGAATTTTCTCGAACAGTTTGTAAAACTGTTGTATGGGTTGTCTGAGTGGAACGGACTTCAGATAAAGCAGCAGTTTGTTGAGACAATGTTGTAGTATGTTGTGTTGCATGTTGTTGCTGTTGAGTCCACCACGCTTCAGCTTGTTGCTTAAAAGAGCGATAATCAGTAGCAAGTTGATCATAAGCAGGACGGAGTTCTGCATGAGCAGAAAGCAAGCGGCTTTCAAGAGCTTGTAAGCGAGCAAGAATATCATGAGTATTCTGGTTGGTGATGGAGGCTGTTTGAGCAGCGCGATTTTGTTCAATTTGTTGAGCAAGGCGAATGTCACGGGCAAGCAAAAGGGTTTTGCGGTGACAAAGATTGGACCAATTAAGCATTTTACTTTCGCCAGAAAGATCAGATCCAGTAGCAACACGAACAGTTTGTGCCCCATAGGGGATCACAAATGTAGAAGTATCATCGGCACTGAAGAAATCACGAAACCGAGGAATAGCACCAGGGGTGACTGAGACACCATATGGAGTGGGGCGTTCACTTTCATCAGTGGAAATATCTGGTTCAGGAATATTCACTGTATGTCCAGAATGGATCATGTGGATAGAAGCAGAGTCGGTATAGGAACCGAAATGACAAATGTGATGATGATTAGCAGGAGGTTCAAGGACTGTGGTAGTGTGATAATAGTATTCATCGAGAGGGATGATAGGCTTAGATAAAGATGGAGGCTTGGATATGGAAGCAAAGGTGTCATGTATGTCAACAAGCATATTAAATCCATCATCATAAGTATCACAACAATGATCTTTTATTTGTTCAACAGTCCACATAACTTCTTGACAGGAAGGACAAGAATAATCATCATTATCCCATGAATAATTGAACTTGTAAAAACGAGCAGCACGTTGGCGATCCCGTTTGACTTTATCAAAACCGGAGGGAAAATGGGGTCGTTCATGAATCAGGCGAATGGTAACTGGTGGATTAAAAGTATATGAGCAATGTTTGCAATGTAACAGACTGAGTGAATCTTCAGTGAGTTCAGGATGTTGGCACGGTGGTGTGGCAACAGTTGGTCGAGTTGGCTGAGGAATAGGTATGTCTTGATAAGATGTGGCAGAAGTTCGTAAGGGATTGACCGATTGCGGTCGCTTTGCGTAAGCAACAGCTTTGGTAGCGCCCTTAGTAGCAGCTTCTTGCGCGCGTTCAGCAGCGCGTTTAGCTTTATGGCGAGCAAGACGCTTTTTACCATTGTAATGCCAGGCAAGACATCCACATTCAGAATCATGTTTCAGCATATTCATACAATCAGGTAATTGACAAATACCATAAGTTTGGGACTGAAAAGTATGATATGGTGAGGTTGATGGTGCAGTGTAAAAACTGGCACTAGAATTGCTTCTTGATAGACCAGGTTGTTGTTCAGACATTGTATGTTGTACTGAGGGTACAGATGGTGCACGTTTATGTGCGGGTGATGGAGGAACTACCCGTGTATTAGATGTCGTTGGTGTTCCAAAATTAATGACAGCTTCGTCATTAATTTCTTCAATGGTTAAACCTTGAAGTTGTGAAGGCTTTGGCTTCTCAGACTAAAACAATTTCATAGCCCATTTTTGGGGTAACTGGATATCTTTGAATTTGACTTGTTTGGGAGCACGGATTTGACCAAAAGGACTGGTGGATTTCCAGATAACACTAAATTGCTCTTCTCTAGGTAATCCTATGCGAGGATCTTCCATAAAAGGTACTGTGGTTGTGAAGAGTCGATATTGAACAAAGAAATATAGGGTATGGTCAACAGATCCTTCTTTCAAAAATAGATTTTCAGTAAGAAAATCGAAAGACAAGACTTTATCCAGATTGTCATCTTTAAGACTAACAGAGTAATTGAGAATGGCATCCATTTGTACAGGACCATAAGCCATAGTATCTGATACAGCTCCTAACATAGCATCAGATTTCTTAATATGTCTATCATGATATAAAAACATAACAACATTTACAGGAAGACCTTGACGGTAGTGACCTTCTAGACCAAAATGAACCCATGAAAAATGTATGTACTGGTAAGCATTAGGACTAGACTGAGCCATCTTTCTGTATTTCTGAACTTCCTTATCAGAAAGAAGTTGTAAGTTTCTAGATGAACCATTTTTTATTTTATACTGAAGCTCAGCAACTTTACATAGACGTCGTTCATTATATTTGAGAAGACCTCGAGGACCTTTAAACTCAGAATAAATTTCTTCTATTTTTTTAAGCTTGACTTTAAAACAAGAAGTAGGAGTAACAACTCTATTGGAATCAGAAGTACTTGCAGAGCTAGAATTATCTATTCTTTCATCGGCTTGTGTGAAAGTGTAATCATGAGTGGTAAAATAATCTGTTAAACTTACAGACGAATCTCTTCCATCCCGAAAATCTTGAATATCGGGGACTACAGCAGACTGATCAACAGAACGGTCCAGATTTCTTGAATCTCCCATCTTTCACAAATTCTCTGGATAAGATTGGTCGGTGCGTGTGATTGGACTTATGCTTGCCCTATAACGCCTGAACACGGCTTGAAGCGGGACTTATGTTGGCCAAAACGCTTTGCAGACTCTCTCCGGGCTACTACGAAAATAAAGAGTGAAAGAAACGGAACAGAGACCAGACAAGTGAGTGCAGAAGGATATTCGGCGGATGCGGTAAACAGAAAGGATATTATGATATTGCTATCAGGATTCAACCGTGTAGTTTCGAGTCAAACTCATTGACCCATGTTTAAGCAAAATGAATGTTTAAGAAAGGATATTGCTGAATGTTTAAGCAAAATGATAAATACCAAACGCAAGAACAGCTAGAACACAAATACAACAAAAGAAGAATAACGCAAGTTTGCATTGAAAACTCATGCCAGATTCCATTATATTACTATTCATGCTACAGTGCCGTCGGCAGCCGGGATTTTTGTAACACGGCTCTGATACCAAAATATTAGAGTGGTTTCTGCATGTATCCATACATCAGGCGAGAATCAATTATATCTTGCAAGATTGGCATTGGCGCCGGTATCGAGCAGAAAATGAAGGTGATAGAGTTTAATATGTGGGAAATGGACTCCTAGAGTCATACCTGGACAAACAGAGTGTTTATGGACCTTGAGTGCTCTCTAGACACTCCTCGTCGACAAGGCAGACATACTAGGACTTATGATTTCCTTCACCAAAATAGAGAGTGGTTTCTGCACGGTATAATAGTTGGTATCAGAGCCGTGTTACGAAAAATCCCGGCTGCCGACGGCACTGTAGCATGAATAGTAATATAATGGAATCTGGCATGAGTTTTCAATGCAAACTTGCGTTATTCTTCTTCTGTTGTATTTGTGTTCTAGCTGTTCTTGCGTTTGGTATTTATCATTTTGCTTAAACATTCAGCAATATCCTTTCTGTTTACCGCATCCGCTGAATATCCTTTTGCACTCACTTGTCTGGTATCTGTTCCGTTTCTTTCACTCTTTATTTTCGTAGTAGCCCGGAGAGAGTCTGCAAAGCATTTTGGCCAACATAAGTCCCGCTTCAAGCAGTGTTTAGGCGTTATAGGGCAAGTGGAATTGAAAGACTTGACCATGTTGATGTTCCTGCATCCAAAATAGCTGAGAAAACCATGTTAGAATATTAGACATCCAGAGAATGTCAAACATTTTCATTGTGTAGAGAATCACACATGCTCGAGGATTGTGGAAGCATAAAGTATTGGCTTCTTCTTCATATGGTATTCGGTAAAAGTTGAACTTTGGATTAGACTGCAAAGGCAAACAACTGAGAATTTGATGTTGAACCAAATTATGCTTTGCAATTTCACTTTGGTGCTGTTGTTGTTGTTGGAAAAGTGACCAGTCAGGAACTTGGAAAGGATCAAGAACTTCTAATATGTTGGTGCTGGTTGAACTAACAAGACGGATATTAACTGTGTCCTGGAATCCTTCTCAGGTGAGATAATCAGCAAAAATATTATGCTTGCCAGGGATATGTGCATGTTCAAAGTCAAATATATCCAAGAATTGAGCCCACCGGGCCAATCGACCACAGAGAGTTTGGTCTTTGGAGGCCTTTTTGAAGAAACGTTTGAAATGCTGTAGGTCTGTTCTCAACAAAAAGGATTTGTCAGCAATAAACAATTGAAACTTTTTGAAAGAGTTTATTACAGCAAGAATTTCTTTATGGGTGCTATGATAATTCAGTTGAGCTCCAGTGAAGGTGCCAGATGCGTATCTGACAATGAGCTCTTTATCTCCATGTTTTTCTTTCAACCCACCAGCCCAGTGATGGTGACTAGCATCTGTTTCCACGATTTTAAAACCAGGGCCTGGAAGGGCCAAAGGAGGTAATTGTGCACATCGGTTCTTGATCTGCTGAATTGCAGCTAAATGTTGTTCTGTCCATTCAGGAGCATCATCTTTGAGTAACTGATTGAGAAGATGATGGTCATGTGCCATATGGGAATAAAACCAGAAATATAGTTTACAAGACCAAGAAATTGTTGAAGGGATTCCTTATCGTCACAATCATATCTTTGATGCGTCGAAGAATATGTTCTTGAATTTCCATCTAACCATGGGCCAGTAGTTTGACACCAACAAAGAGAATTTCTGTTTAAGCAAAATGACACTTGCTAGGATTGAGAAGCAATCCGTGTTCTTTACAAAGATCGAGGAACTTCTTGAGATGTTCAAGATGAGTTCGTGGACATTGACTGAAAACGAGAATGTCATCAATATATGGAGTAATGAAAGCAGAGTGCTTTCGGAAGATATCATCCATGTGTTTTTGAAAAATGGATGGAGCTGTTTTGATACCAAAGGGAAGAACTGTCCATTGGTATAAACCTTGCGGAATGGAGAAAGCAGTTTTATACTGATCTTCAGTAATAACCTGGATTTGCCAGAAGCCACGAGAGAGATCAAACTTTGAATAAATAGTTGATCCTTGAATGCTACGCCAAATATGATCCATAGAAGGAAGAGGATATTGGTTATTAAGCAGGCAGGCATTGAGAGGCTTGTAATTTATGACAAATTGTTTTTCATTGGATATATTCCCTAGTTCATCCTTTTTGGTGACATACATTGCATGACAGCTAAATGGAGAGGTGGATGACTGGATAAATCCGAGATGAAGAAGATCATCTATTTCTTGTTTCAGAACTTCTAAAGCTTCCTGATTAAACGGGAAATAATTGGCTTTAGCAGTTGGTCGAAGTTCTGTGCCCGTAATAGGGTCTTTGGCAAAAGGAAGGCTGCAAGTCATCTTCCTATGAGCTTTGGATAAGTCCTTAGTGAGTATAGGTTGAAATTGGCTAATTAAGGACTGTAAGGGATGTTGAACAGCAGTCTGTTGGTTTGTAAACCAGATTCTAGTATCGGGTTTGCGGATGGTCACTCGCTGTACCTTTGTTGTTCTGCATCGTTCAGTATCAATCAGATGACATTCCTATGGACAGTGCTGCTGATTCTGATTCATCTACTTATTCCGATGCACACGAACAAGTACCGGATCCTCCTGATGATCTCCATATCCATCAGATTACAGCTACTGATACTACACAGTCCTCTAACAATATTTCTGACTCTGGTTCAGAAATCTATTTTTTCTGTCATATGGTTCGTCTCAAGCCTGAGCAACCCAGTCTTTTCTTCAAGACTCCTGATATTCAAATGGCTGATCTCAATAGCGAGATCCAGAAAATTGAAGTTGAGCTTCGCGCCGTCCCTGCCACTCAAGGTGCCTGGCAGAAACGCAAAGAACGGTTACAGCTTCTTTGTAGTAAGAAGGAGTATCTTGGTTCACAACAACTTAGCCACCAATCTCCTTCTCGCTCAATTTCCCAACCATCTGTGACTTCACCATCGCGTGTTACTTGGTGTCGTCAACGACTCCAGTTTCTCAACAAGGTCACTGTCGAAGTTCAACGAGAAATTCATCTTCTTCAACTTGAAGAACACGAAGCACAGAGCCGACCTCCACCGTCTGCTCTCGATCAATATCTAGCCAAAAATTCTGAATTTGGCTCTACACCACTCTATGGATGTTCCAGCTCCACATCCCGACCACCACAGTATAATCCTCATCATCCTGCTCATTCGGCCTATAGTCCTCAACTCCAAGCTGCTCTTGCTGCTGAAGGATTTCTTAGTGATGATGACGTTGCTGATGATGAAGCTGAAGGCACAGGGGGAGAAATCCGACAAGTTCCTGAATTCCCCTCCAAAGAAGCACAATGGGAAGAAGACAATCCTTTCGGAACCACTCCAATCTGCAGAATGGTCCATAAACACTCTGTTTGTCCAGGTATGACTCTAGGAGTCCATTTCCCACATATTAAACTCTATCACCTTCATTTTCTGCTCGATACCGGCGCCAATGCCAATCTTGCAAGATATAATTGCTTCTCGCCTGATGTATGGATACATGCAGAAACCACTCTCTATTTTGGTGAAGGAAATCATAAGTCCAAGTATGTCTGCCTTGTCCCTATAGAACTCCCAGATAAATCTATCCATCATGTTAAATTCATTAACCTTGAATTAGACGGATATGATGGCCTTATAGGTATGAATACACTCAAAGAATGGGAACCTATGACCATTACCGGAGATACCATCTCTCTCAAAGAAAACCAATGTAAAGTTCCTCGCCTCCATACTGAACAATGCAGAACAACAAAGGTACAGCGAGTGACCATCCGCAAACCCGATACTAGAATCTGGTTTACAAACCAACAGACTGTTGTTCAACAGCCCTTACAGTCCTTAATTAGCCAATTTCAACCTATACTCACTAAGGACTTATCCAAAGCTCATAGGAAGATAACTTGCAGCCTTCCTTTTGCCAAAGACCCTTTTACGGGCACAGAACTTCGACCAACTGCTAAAGCCAATTATTTCCCGTTTAATCAGGAAGCTTTAGAAGTTCTGAAACAAGAAATAGATGATCTTCTTCATCTCGGATTTATCCAGTCATCCACCTCTCCATTCAGCTGTCATGCAATGTATGTCACCAAAAAGGATGAACTAGGGAATATATCCAATGAAAAACGATTTGTCATAAATTACAAGCCTCTCAATGCCTGCCTGCTTAATAACCAATATCCTCTTCCTTCTATGGATCATATTTGGCGTAGCATTCAAGGATCAACTATTTATTCAAAGTTTGATCTCTCTCGTGGCTTCTGGCAAATCCAGGTTATTACTGAAGATCAGTATAAAACTGCTTTCTCCATTCCGCAAGGTTTATACCAATGGACAGTTCTTCCCTTTGGTATCAAAACAGCTCCATCCATTTTTCAGAAACACATGGATGATATCTTCCGAAAGCACTCTGCTTTCATTACTCCATATATTGATGACATTCTCGTTTTCAGTCAATGTCCACGAACTCATCTTGAACATCTCAAGAAGTTCCTCAATCTTTGTAAAGAACACGGATTGCTTCTCAATCCTAGCAAGTGTCATTTTGCTCAAACATAAATTCTCTTTGTTGGTGTCAAACTACTGGCCCATGGTCAGATGGAAGTTCAAGAACATATTCTTCGACACATCAAAGATATGATTGTGACAGATAAGGAATCCCTTCAATGATTTCTTGGTCTTGTAAACTATATTTCTGGTTTTTATTCCCATATGGCACATGACCGTCATCTTCTCAATCAGTTACTCAAAGATGATGCTCCTGAATGGACAGAACAACATTTAGCTGCAATTCAGCAGATCAAGAACCGATGTGCACAATTACCTCCTTTGGCCTTTCCAGGCCCTGGTTTTAAAATCGTGGAAACAGATGCTAGTCACCATCATTGGGCTGGTGTGTTGAAAGAAAAACATGGAGATAAAGAGCTCATTGTCAGATACGCATCTGGCACCTTCACTGGAGCTCAACTGAATTATCATAGCACCCATAAAGAAATTCTTGCTGTAATAAACTCTTTCATAAAGTTTCAATTGTTTATTGCTGACAAATCCTTTTTGTTGAGAACAGACCTACAGCATTTCAAACGTTTCTTCAAAAAGGCCTCCAAAGACCAAACTCTCTGTGGTCGATTGGCCCGGTGGGCTCAATTCTTGGATATATTTGACTTTGAACATGCACATATCCCTGGCAAGCATAATATTTTTGCTGATTATCTCACCCGAGAAGGATTCCAGGACACAGTTAATATCCGTCTTGTTAGTTCAACCAGCACCAACATATTAGAAGTTCTTGATCCTTTCCAAGTTCCTAACTGGTCACTTTTCCAACAACAACAACAGCACCAAAGTGAAATTGCAAAGCATAATTTGGTTCAACATCAAATTCTCAGTTGGTTGCCTTTGCAGTCTAATCCAAAGTTCAACTTTTACCGAATACCATATGAAGAAGAAGCCAATACTTTATGCTTCCACAATCCTCAACCATGTGTGATTCTCTACACAATGAAAATGTTTGACATTCTCTGGATGTCTAATATTCTAACATGGTTTTCTCAGCTATTCTGGATGCAGGAACATCAACATGGTCAAGTCTTTCAATTCCAGCTAGATCGTGACTACAACATGCCACCTTATACTGCTTCTCGTAGTTCCACACTAGAACGACTCCTGCAAGATATTGGACCTACTGGTTTCTATCTTTCCGAAGATCCAGTACACCGTATCCGTAAACTTGCCCACAATAACTTTCCATGGTGGGTACAAAAGGATCATTCCTGTTCCGATCTTGTTGACCGACATACTACGAATATCTACTGGCATAATGAAATCACCTATGACGAAGATATTCCAAATGCTCAACCACAAGACAATGAATTCTTTCAAGACCATTTTGGCACGTCTGATGATTCCGACTATACACCTGCCTCACCAGCACCATCTGGAGGAGAGTCAGTTCCTACTCATTCCGCTTCCGACTGATCTGACTCCGTTTGGTAAGCCCACTACCGAAAAGTGGACACGAGATGCCACCTCGTGCTTAAAGCTGTAACTTCACTACGTTAGTGTGAAGACGAGTCATTATCCTCGTGATCAAAGATACCTCTACCGTACTTGCTTTCGGCTGTAAAGCAACCGCATTACGAGCTGCGGGTCCTTGTCTCGTTTGTCAATAATGCGGACACTATTCACTTTACACGTGTCCCTCATCTGTCGATGGAACTCAAACAAAATTGTTGATCGCTTTGCCTTCTTTTCCTATAAAAAGGAGCTCGCGGATCATATGAAAGACAGAATGTGTTTTAGAAAGTCTAGAGTCTGAGTCTTAGGAAAAACCGAGTATCCTCTTTGCATTGCAACTCCGGTTGCTCCCTGCAAATGAGAAAGGTTGTTTGTAATAGTTTGTTACTCCTACTTCTTGTTTTAAAGTCAAGCTTAAAAAAATAGAAGAAATTTATTCTGAGTTTAAAGGTCCTCGAGGTCTTCTCAAATATAATGAACGACGTCTATGTAAAGTTGTTGAGCTTCAGTATAAAATAAAAAGAGGACAAGGAGATAGAGGATGATAACTTCTTATCAACATCTATATTCATGCAAAATTAGTATACTTAGAAGATTAGGATATAGAGGATGATAGCTTCTAATCAATATTTACATTCATACAAAATTAGTATACATCATATGCTTCCTAGATCTTGACACAAGATTAATAGGAATGATTTGTCCAAAAGTAGCAATGTCTACTAAAATCTCTTCATCCTAATATTCCTGAGAGCCTAACCCAAATAGGGATCCCATTAAGGCATTCCTTATGAAGATCAAAACTCATTTTCCACTTCTAAAGGAAGAGCTTCAATCTCCCAATGAACCATTGACCTCCTAAAAGGGCCTTGACACTATCACCCTAATTTGAGAAGGTTATTAAAAAGTAATTGTGAGTTAGCGTCAAGATCTCTATTTGACCAATAGGTTTCTATTTCTTTCACACCCATATTCTCACCTCTATGTTAGGCCTATCCCCTAAAAAATTACCAGTGAAAGCATTTGGAAGCCTAAAGGAGGATCTCTCCACAACATAGTCAAGAACTTTGATCTAGATGCATTTATCATCCACAATGAATTTAGGGAGCTAAAATAAAATAGGGCTAGAGTAGGGCAAACCACCAACCACCTCAACCTAGGATTTCTTGCTTATGCCAAGGTGCACACTCCTCAATCCTTTTCAAGTATAGTATTAGTAGAAGGCATAAAAAAATCGCTGCCAACAGAAAAATCCACAACCACTAAGAACAAGGCAGCAGAAGAACCAACATCAAACCTGCTAGAGACATGGGGAAAGCACGATGGCTCACCTTCCAAAATAGGGGAAGGAGGGGACCAATATACCACCCAACACAAGACTTTCTTTACCTTCAAACCATTGCTTGGAGAAGGATCCATGAACCTACCCGCCAACCCTCAAACCACCAATGCTACATGTTTCCCAACAAAGCCCATAGAGTAGGAGGGAAGAAGGAGAATCTTTTGTAAACCCTACCACGAGCTATAGTCATCTAAAGCTCCATAATTTGAACCAAAAGTCATAACAAAAGAAGCTTTAGCAACATTCTTAGCAAAAGGACTAGTAGAATGACAAACCTAGGCAACTATTGAGTGAAAGGAAATTTGTAGCCATAATGAATTATTTCCACATAACCTCGTGAGAAAATATACAAATCATTCAAAATCCACAATGCAAAAGAATAGGAAAACACACCATCAAAATGACACAAGATGTAAAACCCTTAGGAGAGAAAAATTAAACCTCTGAAAACACTCACATACTCAATGTATTGTCTCATAAACAGATATTACAATACAATTGTTTAGCCTCTCCCACTTCTTCCCACTTTTCATTTTCAAATTTGTTTGAATTGCATTTTATCATGAATTATAATTGTTCAAATTTAAGGTATTAGAGTTATTCTCACCATACCATGGTAACATGGACACAAGTTACAAGGAAGGGGTCCTATGAAGTCAATTTAAGAACTATTTTTGTAGAGTAGGTATCCCATGAGAAGAAGAAAATTATGCTATAGGATAAATTAGAATCTTATGAAAGAAAATAGAAGCCCCTACTTTTTAAATTTTATATTTTAATAGGGTGTCTTTGGGGTGGGGTTGAAAGTTTTCACCTCCTGCTTCCTAATAGTTTACTCCAAGATGTCATTCATCTATAATTTTTAAAACCATGAGAGAAATACCAACTCCTTTCGAGCAACCACACTAGAAACCATTTATGAAAGACCAAGAGTCACAACTTAGAAATCCACTTATTAAGAAACCACTTCCATATTACAAGCTAACTATGGAAGACCAAGAGTCACAACTTAGAATTTCATATTAGATGTCCTTTTCGGGATTTGAACTTGGGTGTCCACAATGAAAAATCAATGCTTTAACCAATTAAGCTCAACCCCATGGACATTCATCTATAATTTTTTAATTTCCTACCAACATTTTTTTAGATTTAGCTATATAGTTTTAGATTTATGTGACAGAATGGTTTTATCTAGTATCTATATAAGTTATATTCACTTGAGAAACTGCAATTTCTCATCATAATAGTTGAAATCTTAGAAGAACAACATGGGATTTCAATCCCATTTGGAAGTATGTATGTATGTAGTCCTTGGACAAAGGATGCCCCGATGACCCAAGTTCGTAGGGGAAGGGTTTGGGAAATGCTCCAAGGTTTGAAGTGTTCCTAAATTTGATCAATCCTTCTTCAATATGTTTCAACTAGAGGTTGAATTATGCATTAGATGGTTGTGAACTCACCTTTCCAATTAATATGTTCCCACTATGTAGATTTGAGTCAATGAAAGGCAACCCGTCATCATCAAGCTTGCCTACTTTGAGATTTGTGGTTTTTAGCTTTTCAAAGTCTATTCCAATCTTGAATGAACTTCTGGAGTCATTGTCATTGTGGTTTGCCTTGATGTGAATGTGTGAAAATGCCTCCAAACTTGTTTAAACTAGAATAATCGAAGTTTGTGTGTTAAACAATATGACCTTATGTCTCGAATCAATGACAAGTAAAAGAGGGTATAAGTTAGCCTCAAGAGCTATTAAGGTCTATTATTCTAAGAAATAGGGTCATGATAAAATTGACCATGACTTGGCTATCACAAAGTTAACAAAACTTGCTAACTTTGTATTCAACTATAATGAGGTATTTAGTCATTATGATTTGATGGGTGAGAAACTCTTAATAGGTACTAACGATCTACCTATATATATACTTGAACTTATGTTGAGATTAAGATGGAGTTCCTTATGACCACCTTTCCTAACAATGGGTAATTAATAGCAAGTATATTGAATATGGTGGATATATGTATGGTGGATAAATGTATGCTAAGCTTTATGATTAGTAATACACAAAATGTGATATACTCAAAAGTAGAATATTTTGTAATATTACATTTATGGATTTAACTTATGTCTACTAACTAATGTATTTTCAAATAATAATTGAATGCAGTAAATGGCCTTTGAGACCACTTTATGAGTTTGTATTTATGTATGTGGCCAAATAGAGGCCAACTCATGTGGCTTCAATGTTTTACTTGTGATATGGATTTTGATCCCAAGACCTATAGGACCATTCTATAGTTGAGTGGATCCATTAGGGGTATCGTAATCAAATTAACTAGTCTAGGGTGTAAACCCTTCAAACAGTTGTATTAGATCAACATTTTGATACTTTCTAAGTGTCACAATGTTGAACCAAGATTGATATAGGACTTGACTTCTTAGCATCACAAGTAGGGTTGAGAAAGGGACTCTACAAGGGCATAGGTAGAGGACAATTGCTCTCTTAGCGTAAATTGTCTAGCTCATCCTAAGGTGATCATCGAAATTGTAAAACCTATTACATACTTATAGATAAGCTTATTGTTGCTCCAACATGACAGGAATCAAGGAGCATGCTTTGTCAAAAGAAGTATTTGGTCGTATCATGGGGTTAGCTAGCTTTCACTAGTAAAATGCAAGTGATATATGTGAGGAACTACCCAATTTCATATGGTTAGCCAACTTTCATCAATAGTCAATAGGTGATAGATCTTAGGAGCTACTTATCTCAAGAGTTCAATATAGGCATGGGTGTAATAAAACAAAAGTGTGCTTCTAGTATTGTGTCTCCCTAAGGTACAATTCCTAATTGTTAAAACAATCTTTGTGAGTGATAGTACACACACTACTCTTGGGTAAGATAAAATCATATGACATCCTAATTATGTTCATTTAGTTATAAGATGAATTAGAGGCTCAATGGGATATGGAATCTTATTAATGGTCTTATGTGATGTATGTTGTTATGCTTGTGACCATGTCAATAATAACAAGTGATATGAGATGCTTGTCTCGTCATCACAACTAGCATTGATCTTGGAAAACAAATGTGACCCACGATGTAATATGGAGTGCATCAACATTCCTCTTTATGACATAGATGTACTTAAGGATTATATGTTAGTGATCTAGGTAAAAGAGGAAGTTTGTAGTAAGGTTGCAACCACTTTCCCTTTTGCTAGCTAATATATGTGCATGTATGTGATTTACATATAAGTTGGTTCCTATGTGAATTGTGGATAAAGTCTTCTAGTTTAGCATGTGAACTACAACACCTCTAATTCCTAAAAAGGGATATGTAAGCAAGGCCATCTTGAATGAACCCTCGAGGATTAAGTTTAGGTCTAAAAATTTAGCTTGTTATGTGAGTTATATCTCATTTAAGGCAAGTTTGTACATTGTTGTGTAGAGCTAGTGCCCTTGCTATGGTTGAGTAAGGTTATGAAACTAGCTCTTCTAATTGGAAAGAAGTTGCTTGGTCAATCAAAAAGATTTTGAAGATGTGAAATTCAAAAAAAAAAATTGGTAGTAATCTAAGGTGGTTATTATGACTACAATCAAAATTTTAAAAAATACTATATTGCATGAAATGAGAGACTTTGGATAAACCATCAAAATTTCTGGTTTATATATAATTTTATTTACATCAAGATATGTTTTAGTATTCCAAAGACATCTTCAAATAGATAATCATCAAATTCTTTGATAGGTACTGCATCAAAACAGCCAAATTCAAAGAAAAAATTGTCCTGCACCTAAGGTAGAGACCCAAGATTATGGACATGAGGAGGAAAGCAACTAATCTAATCTACCCAAGAAGGAGACCAATTAAATTTATTTTTTAAGTTGGAAGTATGTTAGGCAGGATTCAAATATAGCACAAATAATTCATTGCAAGGACACCGTTACACCAACCGTTCTTCAACATATTTTTAGAGTTATAGATTTGTTTGGTGGAACTATAGGTTTGCCTTATTATAATAAGGATTTAGATCTCTATCACAATTTTCTAAGCATGGGTCTCCATCATCATCAAGTCCCATATTCACATAGAGCCCTTATTACATTCGGCCACATGTAAATTAAAATTGTGTATTGTACTTTACTCTCACCAATGCCCTTGTAACCTGTATTCCATATCTCCTTGAACTAGGTACATTACTAGCTTGTATCCACAATAGAACCTATTATGATAAACTTTGATATCAATAGTCAATAGGTGATAGATATTAGGAGCTACTTTATCTCAAGAGTTCAATACTAGATGGGTATAACAAAACAAAAGTGTGTGCTTCTAGTATTGTGTTTGGCTCTAAGGTACAATTCCTAATTGTTAAATCAATCTTGGTGAGAGGTAGGATAAATCATGACATACTAATTATATTTATTTAGTTATAAGATGAATTAGGAATCTATTAATGGTCTTATGCTGCATGTCATTATGCTTGTGACCATGCCAATGATAATGAAGTGATAAGGAGATACGCTTATTCCTACATCACAACTAGCATTGATCTTCAAAACAAATGTGACCCACAATGTAATATGGAGGTATCAACATTCCTCTTTTGACATAGATGTACTCAAGGATTATATGTTAGTGATCTAGGTAAAAGGAAGCTGCTTGTAGTAAGGTTGCAACCACTTTCCTCGCTAGCTAATATATGTGTGATGTATGTGATTTTACATATAAGTTGGTCCCTATGTAAATTGTGTGGATAAAGTCTTCTAGTTTAGCATGTGAACTATGACACCTCTAATTCCTAAAAAAGGGATATGTAAGCAAGGCCATCTTGAATGAACCCTTGAGGATTAAGTCTACATCTAAAAATTAGCTTGGTACATGAGTTTATCTCATTCAAGGAAAGATTGTACACTGTGGTGTAGAGCTAGTGCCCTTGCTATGGTTGAGTAAGGTTATGAAACTAGCTCTTCTAATTGGAAAGAAATTGCTTGGTCAATCAAGAAGATTTTGAAGATATGAAATTCAAAAAAAAAATGGTAGTAATCCAAGGTGGTTATTGCGACTACAATCAAAATTTTGGAAGGACAAACCATCAAAATTTATAGTTTATACATAATTTTATTTACATTAGGATGTGTTTTAGTATTCTAAAAGCATCTTCAAATAAATAACTATCATAAACAAATTGTTTGATAGACAAGGTTGACGATCAAATTTAGACCCTACTCCCATCCAATGAGAACATTTACTTTCATTCTCAGCAACAGGTACTGCATCCTTAAAAAAAATTGCCAAATTCACAGAGAAATTTGTCCTGCACCTAAGGTGGAGACCCAAGACTATGGGCACGAGGAGGAAAGCAACCAATCTAATCTACCAAGGAGGAGACCAATTAAATCTATTTTTTAAGTTGAAAGAATGTTAGGCAGGATTCAAATATGGCACAAATAATTCATTGCAAGGACACCGTTACACCAACCGTTCTGCGACATATTTTTAGAGTTATGGGTTTGTTTGGTGGAACTATAGGTTTGCCTTATTATAATAAGGATTTAGATCTCTATCACAATTTTATAAGCATGCATCTCCATCATCATCAAGTCCCATATTCACATAGAGCCCTTATTACATTCGGCCACATGTAAATTACAATTGTGTACTGTACTCTACTCCCACCAATGCCCTTGTAACTTGTATTCCGGATCTCCTTGAACTAGGTACATTAATAGCTTGTATCCACAATAGAAACCTATTATTATAAACTTGATATCAGAAGCTCGCGTGCATATAGTCAAATCTGTTTCTATTAGGGTGGCCATATCTTTACAGTAAAAATTAGGATGGTTGAACGTCTTATGCATTTTCGCTTCTTCTCCAAAGATGATGATAACTCTCCAATGAGATTGCGATAGACATTTAAAACAGAAAAAAATCCACTTGTACAATCTCACAAGCAATTGAGATCTCATAAACCAAACAAGTGGCTGTCTTAGCCCGTGAACTAAAAAAAAAGATTTGAACAAGAGAGCGGAATAGTTCAGTAGCGAAGAATTAGTATGAAGTTTCATCTTAGTCTAGAGGCTGGAATATACTTTAATTGGGACGCACTGCTTCCACTAATAACAGAGCAAAAATAGAATTTTAAATAGCTATATAACCAAACTGAATAATTAAGAATCAGATTTAAACACTTGTATAACTAAATCAACAAGCGAGACCTACATTTGTTAGCAGTGACTTGAGTGATTGAATTTCTTTGTTTTTTATTAAAGGGGTAAAATGGCGTTTTGAATTTATTTGATGTTTTAATGGTAGGGTGGAGTTACAGATACCACCATGGAATAGAACCATGCAGGACATCCAAAATGGAAATCAGCAGGTCAACTGGCCGAATAGAGATCCAACTGCCTATTGGAAAGGCAATCCTTTCGTTTCTTCCAAGAGACAGGACCTTATGATGTGCAGCGGGATTCCCAATTGGAATGGCAGACTTTATATACAGGTAAACAAATTAAATAAAATCCCGCGTACATACAGACTTATAACGTCACACTTCATAGAAATAGTATTATCAGGAATCCTATACAACCTTATTAGTATACTGATATATGAACTTCGCCAATTTATTCCCAGATGTTTGAAGTGAGTTTGAAGAATTGATGTAGCCTAACTTGGAGATAGGCTCCTCTATCCTCTTGTATTAGCAATTACAAGTGTCTATGATAGAATTCCATATTAAAGTTTCTGCAGGGATGTAATCTTATTTTTGGTGTCTAAGAAATTGAATATAAAAAGTAAAATTGCCGTAGGCTACTGATTTAAAAGAATATGTGTTATAAAATTATATATGGTTAGAATTACTGACTGAAAAGAAAATGTGTTCTAAAATTATGTATGAATGGAATTGCTGATTAAAATCGCTTCAAAGAATGAATTTTATTGCTGGTGTTCTGGATATAAAAAACAGAAATTTAGATTGCAATCATCCTAACAAAGAAGTAATGTTTGTTTTTCTTTTCATCAAAGGAGGATCAACTGTTGAAGTTAGACACGGATAAATCCACTTGTTTTCAACACTATGTGAGATGATGAAAGTGAAAAAGCATATATTAACAATAAATTTTCAATCATTATGCGCTACCGTAATGCCAAACTTTATGTATGGGAGTCTTATTATATTGTCTTCTTCTGGCTTTCTATTATCTTTTTCACTGTGAAGAGTTTCCTCATGAATATTTGTGAACTCCAACAATTGGTTTTACACAGGACTGGTTCAAAGAGACTAACAGTGGCTTCAAGGACTCCAAACTTTCCAGCCAGTGTACTCACAGGTATAAACTATTCTGTACCAAGACCAAAGCGATAAGTGTCAATTTTTGCTATTTTGTACCACAACCAAAGTGATAAACTTCATTTTTTGTCTTTTACAAGAATGAGATCTGATAAACCACTACCTCAGACCTATGTAATTAGACCCCTGCAATGTCCAATATGAATTTAGTTTTGAAGTGCAACATATAAATATAGGTCTGAAATTTCTCATTAGGCATACTTCCAATGTTTTAGTGTCCCCTGCCATTATTGGATGGATACTCATGGACGTATTGGAACTGTTCCTATTGTCACGTTATGGAACTGTACCACATGGTTTTCAGATTGCATATAGATGAGAAATTACAGTTAACCTTTAAGCCTTTTAAGGTTAAACTTAAAGTGGTCTCTGCGACTTATCAAAGTATATCTACTTGTATAGAAAATTGTTTCTACAATATATCTACTTGTTTAGAAAACTGTTTATTTGGTTGCCAAGCTAACTTTGTCGGACTCTATTTACATTGGTGTGACTGAAAACGTACGTGTAATTGTGCCTAGTATTGTAATACATCATCATTTAAAAAGTAAATATCCTCGGATTTACAAATTATTGAGATAGTTCTTATTGGCCTGTTGTTTCAAGATATAAGATATATGTAGAAGGCATAGCATGGTCAGTGAGCCTCAAGTATATTCTGGCATGTAACTCTCCAACTCTCCTGATAACACCAGAATTCTATGATTTCTTTCTGCGAGGGCTTGTTCCTCAGCACCATTACTGGCCCATAAGACCAGATAAGAAGTGTGAATCCATCGAGTTTGCTGTCAACTGGGGAAACAACCACACAGAAGAGGTGGGTGTAATTCCTTACATGTTTCTTTGTGTATAGTTTTTTGCTACATGTGACATAAACTTTCTTGTTTCTATGAAATTCTACATATCTCTTCAGATATCATCCTGAGGATGGGTAACATGGTGTGAAATGTTGAACTATTTGTTGTTTCTTAATTTTACTGATTTTAGCAGAACTTTTAACATTTTGGGTGTTGTGCAGGCCATGGCTATTGGTGAAGCAGGGAGTCATTTCATATTAAATGAGTTAACAATGAAGCATGTTTACGACTATATGTTCCATGCTTTAACAGAGTATGCCAAACTATTGAAATATAAGCCTACTGTCACCAAAAGGGCATTGAAGTATTGTTCAGAGAGTATGTTATACTTTGCACATAATGCAGAGAAAGTGTATATGAAGGAGTCAATGGTCACAAGTTCAAGTCCTTCACCCCCATGCAAGTTGGGGGATTCAAAAGCCATAGATGGTTCAGATTAAAAAAAGGCAAGAATCAAGATAAACGAAGAAAAGAAAATATTACAGTATTTCTATAATCAGGCCTAAAGAGACTAATGTCAAGTCAAAATGTATGAATCTTGTAATGTTTATCAATGCTTTGATATTTTTGCAAGAATATTACAACTACAAGCTACCTGCCAAACTTGACAAGGATTTCATTTTTTATGTTTTGGTTTATTGCACATATTAAGTACTTTGTAAACACCAGAGGGGCCAAGTTCAATTGATGAAATGGCTCAGTCATAGAAAGAGCAGAGCATATCAGCACATTCAAAATGCACTATGGGTGCATCCTGAACATTCTCCGTCCGTCCATCTCACCATCCCCACCATCCCACATGCATTATGGGCCTTTGCATGCAACAGTTGGAGCTGTAACATGACCAACTAGTGTGTGGCCGTTTTGCTTATTGTTTGCAGGTTCTCTAGTAAGTTATTTATTGCTATGATCAGATTTCTAATAAGATAATGAATAAACCAACAAAGAAAATGATGGCTTTAGTGTTTGGAAGGTCAAAAATATTACATTCAAAGGGCAGATTTTGTGGCTTTGAGTGGTAAGAAGCGCAAAATAGTGCTCTTTTTATGGGTTAATTATCATCAGCCCTTTTCATTTTACTCTCAAAATTCAATTTCTTAATTTTTGTCAGAAAGCCTCAATATGCACATTTCATCAATGTTGGCCACTTTTAAAATATGTTGATCACACGATGTAATAGTCAGATGGCTGCCTTCCTAGAAGTCATTGTAATTTCCTTCCAGTGCTTGAAGCTGCTCAGACCTTGAATGTCATCAAGGAGGAGCAGATCTCTCTTACCCCTGAGATAATTTTGTAAGAAACCCTTCCCTCAATCAACATGATGTACTTCACCTCCAAATTGTGAGACAACTTTGAGCATGTGGGTCTGCAGCTTTATGACGCCATTTACCTTTGACATTTTCTCCCATACTGAGAACAAAATATAGCCCACCCATCTTGCCATGTGGTTTAAGTTTTTAACCTATCTCAACCATGCCATATATACCCAACAGCCCACTATGTTTAGTAATCTCCTAACATGCTAAATGGACCAGCCCATACCAAAGCATCTGGAATATCTGAAAACACATTATCTTAAGGTAAGATTATCACATCCATCAAAACCACTTCAATCAAATCGGCTAACCTGCAAAAAAGTGAACTAATATTACTGGCATGCTTTGTATATGGCAATTAAAAATCTGAAAAGAAAAAAAAAACTGAGGGTGGCTTACCTGGAATATCATGTCACATCTCCCACAGGCACCCAGTTTACTTGTCATGATCAGTTTATCTCCCACAGGCAACCAGTTTACTTGTCATGGATCAGTGTATCGATCGATTCATCGAGAGCCAGGTGCAGATGATGCAGGTTCTATAGTTTGTTGAAGACATAATTGATATTCTCTTCTTGTGTTGTCATTGAGACCTCATCTCAGAAGGATATGATTCTGTCTAGGAATTAATATACAATAATAATTTTAATTTTAATTAACACATTTTAACTTAAATTGTAACACATAAATAAGTAAAATATTACTTATCATATGGATATGATATTAAATAAAAGAAAAGTAAAATATAAAAAATGAACAAAATGAAGGTGAAGTGAAAGCGGTCGACCTACCCTATCACCTCATTGTCCAGCTCCTAATCAATGGTCTAGAGTCTAGATAAATTAAATGGAGAAGGGCATAAAATAAAAGAAATAAAGAAAAGGAAAGAGAAATGAAATTCAAGGGTGATGGTAAATCCACCAAACTGCCATATTAAAGTAAGAAAACTTGAATGTGGATGGACCACAAACTACCACGGGAGGAGACAGATTAATAGTAGGGGATAGGCGCCTCGAGGGAAGAAGTCCATTTGCCACGCCATTACTAAGGCACGGTGCTTCCCTCCCACACCCCCTTCCCCTATCCTCTCCTCATTGTCCCTTCAGGACAGGGATGCAAGAACAGTGCAAAGAGGGGAGAAAAGGATTTAAGGATATTTCAGGACCTTAAAGGGGGACTTTTGGAACAATAAGGAAGAAAATGCAAACCAAAAGGAATTGGAGAAGTAATTGCATGTGAGAGCAGGTCCAAAAGAGATTAAAGAGCAGGAGGAGCAGCAAAACAAGTAAAATCAGGTAACTTTGCTACTAAAACTGGAACCCGGGCTGTTATATGTTTTTAGTTGAATGAAATCTGTTGTACAAACTGGTGTCTAGCTTGTACATGCCATCCCTAGGTGGCTATGGAATGTGTAGATTTAATTTCAACAAAATAAAGTGGGATTGCAGGTAGAGAAGGTTTTGGGACAGGGCAGCAAACAAATATCTCTCTCTAGCTTGTACATGCCATCCCTAAGTGGCTATGGAATGTGTAGATTTAATTTCAACAAAATAAAGTGGGATATATCTCCCATGTGTAGATTTAATTTCAACAAAATAAAGTGGGATAAGGGGGAGGGAGGGAGATATATCCCACTTTATTTTGTTGAAATTAAAAACATTTGTTTTCCTATAAGTTATTTCACATGTTTACAATCATTTACGAATCCATTATGTTTTTTGTGTCCAATCGTGTTAATTGTGGGGTATGTGGTGATTGACTGTCTTTGCACATAGCACTCCATTCCCTACAGTTGCGATGTCTGTTCCTTTGCAGGGCTTTCTTGCCCACATGTGACTTCTTTTCTGTCCTTTGCATTTTTCTAGAATATTTTTCAAGCAAAGTGTTTCTGATGGACAAAGTGTTTCCATACTTCTTTTTGATGATTTGTTCGCATTTATTGGTGAATTTGTTTACTTGACAATTTACTTTGTTAGAAATTATTGTAATTTACACTAATACCCTTCCCTAATTACTACAAAAAAAAGACATTGACATTACTATTACCCTAAATAAAAATTGGTGAGAGGGGGTTTTAAGAAGGATTCTTTAAAAAACAGCCATACAACAATAATAGGCCTAATCTCTACACAGTAGATCAGCAAGTTAGGGATGCCAACAAAATCAATTTTGCTCATAAATTGCCTAGTTTGAACCATAAGAAATTATACAATTCAAATTTTCTTACAACATACAAAATCCATAAGAATATAAATATTGTGCCAAATAAACATTCACAACCACATTCAATTACCATAAAATAAATACCATTAATAAAAGAAATCATACCTTTGGTTGTCTACCTCGAGATATGCTAGCTCCTTAGCCTTTTGCTTTGCCAAAGGTTTGGGCTAGAGTGCAACGTGATCCCAACCACATGGATAAGAGTCCCTATCCATGCCATCCAAGCGAATTATGTGGCCTACTGAGAGAGGTTATTGTTGCCAATCATTCAGTGTGCAAGGTAGTTACTTACTAACAACCAACCCATGCTAAGGTATTTCCTCCCTACTAGTTTAGAACACAACCACCCAAGAAAGAAGATGCAAAGGTTACCCACACAGATTATCCTGACCTCATAATTAACTATTTATCTTTCATTATTCCTTTTTCCCCTCACAGTCCATAAGATTGCTCAGTGGTAGAAAATGGCATCCATTGTTTGCATGCCACTAGCTCTATGGCCTGCATGCTACCGGCGAAATCCATCCAGGCCTCATGAGTAGCCTAACATCCATCACTTGCATGCCTAAGTGATAGCAAGCAGACTCTAGGATATGGCCAAATCACTCTACATGTAGAGCATGCTCCTTGACTACAGTCAAGTTGGAGCAGCAATAAGCTTATCTTTGGCCAAGTTATAGGATTTACTGTTTTGTTGATCACCTACGAAGGAGGCAATCACCTTAGAAGGAAAGGAGCAAGCTACATCTAAGGGGTGCAGGGGTATACAACCCTCTACCTATGCCCTTGTAGAGTCTGTTGGAAATATTGTAATTGATGTCAATGGTTGCTTTGTCAAAGTTGTTTTGCTCAAAACGGGAGATTGTTGGAAATATTGTCATTGATGTCAAAGTTGTTTGGCCGACATGGTAATGGTTATATTTTCAAAAGGAGTTATTTGGATGGCCAACTCAAGGAATAATAAGAGGTTAATTTAATTTGTTTATGGCTGACCTCCATTTATTTTTGGCACTTAAAAAGGAAAGACTTTACCTTATTTAAGGCAGTGCTGGAATAAAAAGATGGCGCAGGCTGACCCTTATGATGATAATAATTGAGGGCAGCGCTGGAATTATTTTAAAATAAAAAGATGGCCGACCTCATTTGGGAAAATT
>VDFB02000008.1:259001740-259095572 GCA_007258455.2 Sequoia sempervirens | reverse complement strand
TGGTGCAGGAGCACCTAAAAACATGTAATTGCAAAGTGCATTCTATGAGGGTTAGTCTAGGAGTTAGTGATAGTATGAGTAATTTTTATGTTAAATAAGGTATTTGAGACTATTAATGATGTAATTAGGGGTCTTTGATGTTATTTAGTTCAAAAAATGCAAAAGGTTGCATAAAAATGTACTTATTGTCAACAAATTGTTAAAAGTGCAAAACTAGGCAATTAGGGGTCTAATTGGTAAAAAGTTGGTTTCCAATGTCCAACTAATTAAAATTCCAGTTGGAGGATGTTTGTAAGGGTGGTTAGATGTTAAATAAGCCTCTCATGGTTGAGTCATGGTTGTTGAATCATTTTTTTTGAAGTTATAATGACAAAAAGGCTGCTTTCTGGAAATTTTTATGTGTAAATTTGCTGCTAAAATGTGTGGTATGACCATTGTACGACTTGTACAGGCTCAACCCTATTATGGTTGGAAAGAGGAGAGTGTCATATTTCATTTGAAAGTAGTTTGGTGAATTTTCATTAAGTTTAGAGGATTTTATTGATGTTTTACTGAAACTGCCCTGTTTTGGTGTAAATTGGTGATTTGAGAGTATTAAAATGAGTTTTTAGGGCATTCCACCTACTGTAGCAATTGTAACTCGGTGGAATGGCCCCATTTGTTGTAAAATAGGTTTCCAAATTATTTTTAAGTTAGAGGAAGCGTGTTTGTGGGTTTTGGGTGTTGCCCTAGATTGAATTTGGGTGATTTTCCTTGTGAAAGTGAGGAACTAAATGATGGTTTATGAGTTTTCTGGAAGAAATAACCTATGTGATGAAGTTTAAAGCTTGTGCAGGCATAATTATGTGTGTTTGAATAGGTGGTAGGGTCTGGAAAGGTCTGGAGGTATGATTTACAATAAACCCTCCTTTTGAAGGCCTAGAATCAAGGGTTTTAGGCTGTGCTATGTTGGAAGAGTGATTTCTGGAAAATAGTGGTGGATTTAGTAGTTTTTGGGCATTTTAATTGCTGCCCCAAGGTTTCATAAATTTTGGTGGAGTTTAAAGGGTACTTTCTTTGTAAAAGTGGGCTAATCCACTAGCCTTTTCCATGGCAGGAGTATTGGATCTTTGAGTTTGTCCAAAAGAGTTGATATTGGTTTTCCTGTATGTTTTATAACTTGTAAAAGGGTATCTTAATCATCCTTGATTTTGTTACGTGTTTTGGAAAATGTTGGTGAAAATGCCTAAACTTGGTTTGCACTAAAACTGGGGTTTAGGAGTGAAATTGGGAAATTGTGCTTCTGATGATTGTAGAACTTGGAAGGCTGGTTGAATTACTTTATGTGGTCATTTTAATATTTTTGGATACTTCTTAAAGGAAGGTTTCCAAGTTGATTAAGGTTGAGCCTCCCCTCTACCCTTAACCCTCTACCCTCTATATCTCTCCCACTCCCTCCCTCTCTCTCTCACTGAATCACTCAATACTACTTATCAAATCCTTATATAGAACATATCCACCTACAATCCCATTCAAGCATTTTAATTAATTCCTTAAATTAAAGCCAAAACATAAATTATACACACCACAAGAGTGAGATTAACGAGACAACCCTTGATTATCTTATTCAAAATTCAGATATGCATGTACAATGGAGAGATATGAGTTTGAATTAATCATTTCAATTCAAATGTTAGTACTGTCATAAAACATCAAATCCCCATGAATTCAAAACCTACTACAGAATGACTCAAAACCTAAATTGCATTTTTCTTAAAACCATCGAACTTTAACATTTGCTCTGCAACTTTACCTAGACTCGACCAAAAAATATCTAACTTTCTAACCCATACTTTTGGCCTTGAAATCCTTCTTATAGAAAATGAAGGAGAAAACAAGCATCGGGCTAGAAAGTACCTCTCATTTCAAATGCTTTTCTTCACAAAACTCTTGAGGACAACTATACCTTATTTATTTATCATCTTACACCCTATTTATGCATCCTACAATTACAACAGTATCCATGGGGCCTCTTACACAAGCTACAGTAATCACAAAAAGTGTAAGAGCCCCTTTATATCATGTTTGGACTACAAAACCCTCAAAAACAGGGTAACCGGGCTATATGTAAAGAAATGAAGCTTTCTAACTCAAATCAACACCTTAAGCCCTCAAATCAGATTCAAATCAAATCTAACACATATATTCATGACCTGGAATTGATTTCACATCAAAATATGGCTACATGTGATTGTACAGTGTTGCATAACAGGAAAAATATAGAAATTTTGAAGAAAAACACAAATTTTTGAATGTCAAGAGCTTATATTTTAAATCCTCAACCATCAACAACCATTACAATAATCACGTTATGACTTTTAAAGGCCTTTACATGTCAACCACTGAACAACCACATCTACAACTGACTTTTTAATCTTTTATGATCACATGGAACATAAAACACACTAATTTCAAGGTTGTTAACATCACTATTGAAATGTTTTAATTTTTTGACCTTTCAAACATTAAAAAGTACATCATTAAATTAAATATTTAATGGCATAAAAATTAAAAACATCATGAATTAATTATGTAACCACATAATTCAAATATAATTCTATCAAGAAATTAATATCAAATAAATAATATAATTGCATAACTCATACATTTCAATGTTATTGATCTTCTTCTTCATACAAATCTTTGTCTGTATCATCTGATCCAGATTCAACATTGTAAGGATTGGCCATATCATCATCATTTTCATTGATATCAGTTTCGATAATGTCATCATCCACATGGATATCATCTTCATGAACATGAACTCCTACATCATCATGATCTAGTTCCTCCTCTTCGACATCTTCATCAGGGACATCATCAACTAACTGTTGATCCTGATCATCATCTACATCATCTTCTAGTTCTTCGGTATCTTCTTCCTCCACCACATTATACTTTACCGGCCTTCCTCTTGGATCATGTCTAACAAAAAATGACCAACCAGGTTTACCTGAAACCTTTAGGTAAAATACCTGCTCACATTGGCTTGGAAGAACATAGGGCTCATTTCCAGCTTGCTCGATCAACCTTGTATTAACCATGGTAAATCCATTATCATGTTCAATAATAGTTCTCTCAGGATCATTTTCATTCAATCGTAGCCTATACCATAAGATGACGAATAGAATTAATCTGAAGGACTTAAAGTCACACTCAAGTATATCATCCAAAATCCCATAATATTGATTTTCTAAGACTTTTGTATTTATGTCACTTCTAGATGAAACATTAGTCACCTGAAAGACTGCAATTATACCATAATCACAAGTTTTCTTCATGTCATCCAACATTTTGATTCAAAATTTATGACCATTGCACCACATAGCTTTGTGGTGTTTCACTTGCAATATCGTTAGTTGATAAACATATTTATTCTTGGCCGAATGTATGCAAAGAAAACAATCTCAACATATATATATACATCAATATAATTGAAAATAATTAAATAATATGGGTGATTAATATATTTATACGTACCTGTTTATCTCTTAAACCATATGCTAAATCAATTTCCCTTTGTGTAACATTGGAATCTCCATTACGATGAGCTTCTTTAACCAATGAAGCCACACCTTCCCATGTTAATGCACGACTAGATTGTTGACATCGTTCAATCCATACCATCATCCAATCAAGATTGTTTGTGACATACAAATGTAATGCATCCCACTCTCGACCAACTGTATAAAAAAATGAAATTCACAAATGACGTATAATTAGTTAAATACCACAGTATACAACCTTAATTTATAATTGATGTATATTGAAGATTAAAAATTAAATAAGTACAATATACATAAAAACCATATGTAAAATGTATTCCAATTAATCTCCATGACCCATCTTATAAGTACTTCTCACTTTCCTCAATCTACCTTTCCCCATCGGTACTCCCCTTCCAATTTGTTCTTGGGTTGGGATCCCAATCACGATCTACATGGATCTTTGTTGCAAACTTGGGAAGGCTATTCACTAATGTACACCATGAATTAAATTTATACCATATATCCCTCCACCATAGAACCCTTAGGATGTGTCTTTTGTCCTAACCAAAGCCTTCAAAATTTCAAGTGCCTCTCAACCATCCACATTGACCTTGTGTGTCATGGTCCACACAATTCAATCTCCTCAACTTGGTTGTATGAGGTGGTGTTCTTGTGCATTGAAAAATGTGAAGGTAGACACTTTTTGCATTTCACACATTAGACAAAGGAATTTTTCTCTTCCAATAATTTATATCTTCTTTATGGATTTCTTTAGATGACAACCATCTACCAGTGATTCAAAGGCACAAATGTATTAATGAAATTTAGCAAAATATATAGTATATTACATATGAAGTAAAACAAATGGAAATTATAAGATGTACCACAAAGAATTGAACAGAAATACCGCTACTTACCTCATGTGTTTTCCAAGATCATATATAACTTGTTTGACATTGTTGTCAAAGTTTTCTGGCAGAGATAGAGGTAGAACATACTACAACAATTATAAAATGATCGTTTCATTATTTTTCCAAAAGAAGTAAACATAATACACTAAAAAAAGTACATGCATTATACAAGTGTATATAATATACGAGAATAATTACCTTAATGGAGGTATGCCAATCATGTGTTTTCATCCCTGACCCAAATTCACCTTTCTTTGTTATTATATTGTTTATGTTCACAGCAAATCCTGTGGGAAATCAAATTTTTCGTATGACTTCTTTTATAGCATTTCTTTGTTGCTCTGTTAATAACCAAGGAAGGAAACTTATATTAATTTGGTCTCCATCGCTATTTAATTGAATGGCATTTTTCATTTACGCGGTTGGCTTCTGAATGTCACTAGAAATTTTGGTATATTTTTCTTTGTCATGCCTTCCATCCATCCATTTTCTATAATGTTTGTTATATTCTTTGCATTATGCATTGTATCAAACAAATGCACAAATTTGTAGCCTACTCATAATAGGGCAACCACTAAATTGTAGGACAACTTTTGATCCTTGTGGAAGGCCATTAATGCCTTGACAACCTTCATGACATATAAGTTAAAATAAACAATGACAATCGATTAATGCGATTACAACATGGTAAATACAACACAATATAAAAATATAAATTCAAAACATATCATATATGATGATAAATAATTTGATTTGATGTATAAGCATGACTGATTAATTCTATTATATTCCAACTTCCGCCAGGGTGAGGGGTATTTTTTAAATTGGTTTTGATGTAGTCTCTTCTTTCCCCATTGAAAGATGTTTTCAGTAGTTCGATATTTATGATTTATATGGAGGAAGTGCTATACTCATCAAACCTTTCACTAAACTTGTTGAATGTGAGATTTCATCTTTGGACCACAAATTGGACATGCAAATTTTCCCTTTGTTGAAGACGCAAGATCATATATAATTGGATTAAATATGTCAATTTTATAATTATATATAATGAATAGATTATTTTAAAAACATGCATGATATCTACTTCATAAAATTAAATATTGTTAAAGTGTAGTTGAACATTATAACATACCACAAAAATGTGTTAGCCCTGGGGCATCATGAATTGTCCATACAAGCATTGCATGGAATTAAAATTGTCTTTGTCCTATTGGTCTAGAGATGTCAAACATAGTGACGCCATTCCATAACTTTAGTAACTCGTCGATAAGAGGCTTGATATATACATTCATATTTTTAACTTGGTACTTACCTAGTTGAATGAATATAAACATTACATAATTATTATAGCTATTTTACTGCAATATATATAAATTAATGTACATGACCATTGAATGAAAAAAATATAAGTCATTATGCAACAAATAAAACAAATGAGATGCTACTACGTTAAAGAAAATTGATGTAAACAAATACCTGGAACAATCATTGACAATATTATGTGCTCCCTCTTTATTGACATCCATGGAGGAATGTTATTGTTGATAACAAAAACAGGCCACACTGAGTAAATAGATCTCAGCTCTCTAAATGGATTGACACCATCTGCTCCCAATGAAAACCTGAGATTACGAGGTTCATCTTTAAAGTGTGGCCATTTTTCTCCATTCCCTAAATATAGAACCAAATACATGCAGCCGAAGAATGTCATCTCACTTCTATTTTGTGCATGATCCATAAATTGGCAGCTAAAAGCTTTTTCGCACCTAAAATAATGGTGCATATGTGTGGAATGACGTATATAACAAAAGAACCTTCTTGAGACACCTTTTACGTTGGTTGATGCGATTTCAATATCTATTGATATGACATTCTTGGCGATACATTTGCAAATTCTATTGTTTTATGATATATAATATGATCATTCGGGCATGCATCTATTGCTTGATACTCCATTCCGATATCTTTCATAATGGCACATAAATCTCGGTATGATCGAGGTAAAATATTTGATGGTGGTAACAAAATTCACCAATCAATCTACAACAAAAAATAATTTGTTAATATAAAGAATATTAATGGTACATATTTCATCCTTTATTTACTAGTGATGAACTAACAACAATTAAAATAGATGAAAAAAGATTACATATATGACATACCTTAACATCCATGAGATTTATATGTTTGATAAACCATTCATAACCTTCAAGTTCAACAACAACAATACAACAAAATAAAGAGTTGTTTGAGAGCTATATAAGGGGCTCATATGCCTTCTCAAGTATAGGTAAATCATGAACATCATCGAAGTCATCTTTCGATCATCATGATCAACTCTACCACTAAATGTGTCATGGATCCGGCGCATTTGTACCATCATCTTCAATTGTGTTTTTGGTGCATGATCATCTTCCTTCCATAGGATCATTAACTTCATCTTTGATATTCATGGCTCCATGTTAGATGCGCGCAAAACCACATTCTCGAGGGCCATGATAATCCATATCATTTTCCTTGAGACCCCACCTTTATAATAATGATAGACACAAATAAACCATGATCATGATCAAGTGATTATATATATATATATAATGTTAAAACAATATAAACATTTACAAATTCAATCAATATAAACACATATAATGAACAACTTACCAATGGACGATAATCATGCCCCCTTCAACGTGACCATGCTGCCTACAATGTTTCTTAGCTATTGTGATTAAAAGTCATCTCGTCTTTAAGCCCTTGCAATTATTGCAAGGACAATAACATTTCCCATCACCCTTTCTTTTCAATCTAGCCCATAGTCTATCAAGTGTCTCTTCATTTTGTTATGGACTAATATTATCTGACATGATTTTTCTTTACCAAGCTTGAGTATTTAGATCTTCAAAAAATATCAAACTCACACTCCAATAATTTTTATTCATAGACAGGTAAGAAAATCTAATAATTATGATATTTTACACGCATGCAACCACCCCTGCAAAAGAGAAGATAGTTTGAAGTTAATGACCCCAAAAAACACTTTAAAAAGCTAATTCCAAAACTTATTAAATTATGATTTTACTATGATTTCCAACTGTTAGACTCTTAAAATCAGAATATTGAACTTGATCCCAAACTTCCTACAATGATGGAGGTAGCGAGCTAGTAAGAGCAAGTGACCCATTCCTAAGGAGCAACATGTTAGAATCATATTGCTAATGTCAATATGGATTTATCCTTGTAGACAAAAAATTTGTCCTCTTACAATACCTTGTCATAACATCGCATCATTTAGACACCTTGTAGTATGTTTTGCCACTAGGTACCCATGTCATCATTTAATTAGTTAAATAAGCCTTATTTATTTGACTAATTTCATTTATTCCTTTCCTATGCATAATTCATCAATTCCCCTAATGTTAATTAAATAATTTATATTATTTAATTAATTAAATCATAATTCATCAATTCCTCTAATGTTAATTAAATAATTTATATTATTTAATTAATTAAATCATTTCCATCCATTCCTCTAATGTTAATTAAATAATTTATATTATTTAATTAATTAAAATCATTTCCATCCATTCCTTCAATGTTAATTTCACAATTTATATTATTTAATTCACTAAATCATTTCCATCCATTCCTCTAATGTTAATTAAATAGTTTATATTATTTAATTAATTAAAATCATTTCCTATTAATTCTTCTAATGTTAATTAAATAATTTTATATTATTTAATCGATGAAATCATAAATCCAACATTAGTTAAATAAATTAAATATTTATTTAATTAATAAATCTTAAAAATATCCTCTCGCTTTCTTTCCAAAATCTAAACTCATGTGTATCTAATTAATTTATTTAATTAGATAATTCATCAATTATCCTTCTCATCTTTTTTAGGATTTATTTCCTTTAAAAGAGAATCAAAATCTTTCTATCTTTTCACATCTTATCTTATGTTGTTTTAATTCCTTTAAAACAATAAATCAAAATCTTTATATCTTTTTAAAATCTCATCTCATTGTATTTCCTCTTTTATCAAAAATTAAATCCTTATCAATCTTATCAAATCTTATCTGTGTCCACATCGAAAATCTATAAATCTAACATTTCATAGGCCATTTGCATCGAATCTTCAGACATCCTTATTCTATTAAAATCAATCCTCAATCTTTCATCCATTTCTATCATTCTCCATTTGTCATCATATCAAGTCGTTATGCTGCAATAGTGAGCAATCAACATTCCTCCTCTATTGTCAACCCTTCAAAATCTTGCATTCTCATGCAGGTGGAGAAGAGCAATGGAGATAAATCGAGTTAGCATGGAGATTGGTTTGTATTTGTGCTTATTATTGTGATTTTCGTGTTTGTTTCGTACTCTATTGTGCTTGATAGGGTTTAGTTAGTTTATTGTTTTCAATACTAAATCTGATTGATTTTTCCCTATCTACAATCCTTTTAGTTAAAGATGCAATGCGTCACTTCTTATGACAAGCTTATCCCTAGGGCCATCAACATTGAGAGAGCCCTAATCACACAAGGGAGCACACACTAGTAGAATTTGGAAAATAAATGACTAGGTGACTAAAATTTTTAATCGCGACAACTAAAAATAACTAAATTCTGCTCATTTTTTGCAACTCAGCTATAAATGAGTAAATAAATTACTAGTTTGGTCGTTGATTAAAAATTATTTAGTCACACAAATAAAAATGACTAAATAGTTAGTCATTTATTTAGTCACAATCCATTTGAATAAATCATTTAAGGAATCAAGAATATAGCCCACCAAAATACTCTAAAACTTTAATAAACATACCTAAAACTTTTGTCAAAATCTTTTTTAGGCATAGCCCACCCAATGGAGTTTTCATTTTAATAAACATACTCTAAAACCCGTCAAAACATTTATTTTCAAGCATAGATCGCCAAAATGGAGAAGTGTTTCTAGTAAAGAATGACAGAGAATGGTGAGGAGATGTGCATGAAAGGAGGCATAGGATTCATTGCTGCTTATCTCATTCTGCTCTGCTCAACAAATCTTACATTGTTCCCACTACTATTTGTAATCTAGATATTTACTTGACATATATTTGCATAATCTCAAATTCCTTCAGAGGCTTTTGAAGTATCAATGTATCCTATATAGGGTTTAGAATAATTTCTTTTAATTAAAAAATAAATAAATGATGTATTTCCCACTATAATTAGATAATGTGGAGATCTCCTAAATCTGCCCCAGCACACTATCCTCTTTGGCACTATATTCATTACTCCAGCTACTAGGGTTTTGCATGTGACATCTTTAATATCTTCATGAGTGGCTTTTAAATAGATCTAGATCTTTTTCTTTAATCCTTTTCATGGTAACCCTTGAGTTCCATAATCCACCTTCAATCTCTTCTAAGAGCGTTGTCTTAAGCTAGACTGCATAGTATGCATATAAAGCAAGTCCTTCATACCTGCCATTGTTCCAAACCACCACTCACTGCCTTGCTTAAAATGTTGCCTCCATAAGCACAATAGCATGTTTTAAAATCATGGTTGCCAATGATTAACCATTAAGGTCACCACTTTCATCATGAGATATAATGATATTTTTGTCTTCAAACTCAAGGCATTATGCAAGATAACATTATGAATTGTTTGTTGTGTACAATTTGATTTTCTTGCACATTTACTGCTTTGTAACTTCCTTTAAGACTGGGTATTGCACCCTCAGCTGCAATCTCAAACAGCTCACTCAATATCACTTGAAGATTCCTTTCATGAGCATCCTTCTATAAAATCAAACTATGCCCTATAGACGCCTACTTACGGGGGACTCATTGTTTCATGGTATTGTAGATCTTAAGATCCTTCAACCTTATTGACACTACTTCACAATCCACAAGGTATTGTTCACTATTCTCCCATTTTTATGAGTCTCAAAACACTGCTCAAACATGAAATCCACTACCTCCATTATACATTAATGGCTAAGAAGAAACATTGAACCTATGATTACCACTATTACTTCATTTGGACAATCATTCCTTGATTGCATTTTCCTTGTCTAACACTACCAAAAGCATTTGAAAAACCCTTAAGGTCAGCAAGGGGGTAAGGAAACTCACTGTTAAAATCTCCACTTTACTATGCAAGGTTTGAGCTTTATTATCTTGTCACTACTCAACCTCTTTTTTGATCACATCTCAAGTGACTGTCATTCTTCTTACCATAGATTGCATTTACAAATGTCACTAAGCTACATAGTGTGCTTGTTGTTGGCTACAATATTTAGATTGCAAGATTTTGTTATAGCTACAATGTCTCAATCTTTCTAGTATTTAACCTCACTAATCCACTAGAGTTATTGTTTATGTTTCTATGAAGGCCTAGGGTTTGTACCCTAATCATGCTCTTACCAATGCTTCTGTTGGTATTAAAAAACAACCTTAAATCTTGGGTCAGAAAATTAGTTGTCTTGACAAAGTTGTGGTATGATCTTGGATTGTATCCTAGAGTGTGTGGGAAGCTTTTGTTTGGTCATTAATGTATGTAAACCTAATCAGGGAAATGTATCCTATATAGCATGGGTCTTTCTTTAATACTTTCCATAATGGTTATTAGCAGATCACATTATTATAGTTTGTGGTAACCCAAGATTGCATTCAAGTATGTAACAAACTTGGTTTGTAGTTTAAGCTATACACTTTTAAGTAACATTCATAAGGTTTAGAAAATCTTGATCACTCTCTAGAATAGCCCATTAAACATGGGTTGTGCTTGAATGCACTACATAATTGATATAACACAACCACTCTGCATATCAACGAGTTATAGGCTCTTTATTGCAGCAAGAGGTAATCACTCTTGGATCATGCTATAATTACATCGTAACTGTTAAACTTGAGACAACACAGACCCAATGATGATTGACACCTACATTATACAACCTAAATTAACTACATTATATGAGTGCCTCCATTTCTATCACAACATAGCCACATTAAACTTGGGTCACACATGAATGCATCCTATATTTGTTATAGCACAACTGTGCCACATGACCAATAGAGTTATGGATCACATAATTACAGTCACAAGAATTTGTTCCTTGGTTGTGATCTTATGGTGATTCCACACAACAAAATCTGGACATGAAATTCTCAAAACCCTAAACCTCTAAAAATGAAATCTGATGAGATGTTGCTTTCAAATATGATTTTCAAACCTGGAACTACAAATCTGACTTCACAGCTGAATTATGCAAAAAGACAATGACTACCCTCAACCTGGCGATATCTTCTTGAATTTTTTTTGATTTTTCCCAAGAAAATTGTCCTTAGTTCTCTACAAGCTGTCTCAAGTAGAGCAAAACACTGTCGCAATAAATCAGCGAACTCACTTTTCTTTATGTCGGCCACAATTTGATTTTATTCTTATTTTTCATGTTTGTCAAAATTTTGACAAAACTGCTAGTCAAAATTTTGACGAAACCCAGGTTCGTGAAAATTTCGATGAACGTCGGGGATAAACTTAAAAAGAATTGAAAATTACACATCAAATTTTACAAGCACCCGACAATACATCAAATTATACATATTTCGTCAGATTTTGCAGTCAAATGAGTTAGTGATTTGATAAAATTTCAAATCTCCTAATCCAAGTGGAAGCGAAGTTAATTCAAATGGGTCTAATCAAGTCTTCTAAACCACAAGCATTGGTGGCTAGTGAACCTAAGGTACAAAAATAATTAGGGAATCCTAAAGAGAATCAAAAGAAAAAAAATAGCAAGCTACATAGAGAATCTAAAACCTCTTCTACTCAAGGGGAACCATCTAAGAAGAGAAGCCTAAGAATGCATATTTCAAGAAAATAAGGCATGATGAATGTCAATGTTTTTCAAAAAATATTGATGAGTTGAAGCATTTTCTTAAGAAGAACCAAATCAAGTTGCCTTCAAAAATGATAGGGGGTTCTTCTTCTTCTTCTTTTTCAAAGTTAAGGAAACATAAGGGGTGATCACTTTTTTTAGTTGAATATTCTAAGTCAGTGAGGTGGATAATTGATTCATTGGGGACTTCACATCATATGGCTTCATTAGAGAGTATTTTATCATCATTTGAGTCTTATTCATCACCACACATCCTAATGGCTAACAACACATATATGTGTGTTTGTGGGAAGGGCTCTATTGACATGGATGGTAGAGCATTTCATGATGTTTTTTGAGTGTCTGCAATATCAACCAATATCCTTTCTATCTATTAGATCACACATGGTGGAGCAGGAAAGAGTGTTGAGTTCACATCAAATTTTGTCATAATTCAAGGTTTGCATAGCAGAGATATAGTTGCAGTTGGGGAGGTTGATCATCAATCTTGATTCTATACCTCACATTTTCCCCCTATTGTTCCTTCAATTGATGTACACACTATGGCATCTAGTGTGGACACTTTTAAGGAGATTCATTATGGTCATTTGAATCTTGGCATTCTTTCATCTACTAAGGTTCTAGAGACATGTGTTGATACTTCATCTCCTTCATCTATTGTTATTTTTTATGAGATTATATTGCTACATCCATGACTACTTTTGATTCAATGCAATAGGACATTCATAGTCTTCTAGATACAAATACTTGGGATGAATACTTGACAAACATTTTAGGTTTGTTTTGTGTCATATCTTATAGAATTGGAGGACACTATTGATGACATTTATTTCCTCTTTGATGTTACTTCATATGAAGTTGCATCCTCTTCTTCAAATATTGTGGGGGGCCATTTTGAACCTCTTGTTCATTCTCTTTCTCATAATTTCTCACAATTTGGAATTGGTTTGGATGCCTTTGATCAAAATTTGGAGGAACAATCTTTTTCTTTAGATTATGTTCTACATCCATCTCCATTAGGTTTTGGATTGTCATCTTCATCAGTGTGGCATGAAATTTATTACTTTCAAGTGTTGCAGCTTTTGGCATTGATATGGGGACAAATGAGTAGAACTTAGAGAGATCACACATCATCTTTATTCCCTCATCTTCCTTTTAGGAATGGGAAGAAATCCTACATACATTCTTGGTTTTGTTTCTTCCTACGAGGAGGAATGTTGTTCGATGGGATTGAATCATATTCAACATTCATTGTTGGGAATCTACCATCATTGTAGGAGACTCTACTTTGAGAGGGGCTACATAGTCTCTCTTTTGCTTCTCTCTTATGGGGGGAATTTTTCCTCACATGGGGTTTTATTCTTTTCATTCTTCTTTGAGATAATTTTGTATTTTCTCTTTTTTGGGGAGGATTTTTGTCCTAGTAGATTTTGTCCTTTTCTTTGATTGTGAAAGATTGCATTTGTACATGGGTACCTAACATGGTCTATTAGTACAAACCCATCATCCTCTTTACATCATTTGAATTTTTCTACTTCTCCCTAAGTTGCACTTAAGGGGGGTGTTGGTTGAAAGGGGTGTTTTACCTAGCTAGTTCATCACTTAGGTCCTATTCACACGTGTTACTCAAGTGTACTTAGGGTACATGTAGGATACTTACCATTTTATGTCTCAAGTCTTAAGAATAAGATACTTTTTAGAATATTATGCAATCCTACATTCACCTTGGCCTATATAACCAAGGGGTTCTCTTTATAATCTCATTCAATCAATCCATTATCATTGTATGTTTACATTTGATATAATATAATTATTCTTTCATAATTGATCTCTCTTGTGCTTTCATAGAAGTTCTGAGATCTTGGGTGACTACAATCTTCAAACAAATCTTTCATGGTACAAAGAATTCTATACCAACTCTTACAAAAATGAATTTAAGCAAGTTTTAATTTTGGGATTTCTTACAAGTGATACCCATTGCATTTTTCATTAGCCATTTTTTGAATCACACGTAGTGATACCCATTATATTTATTCTTCAATATTTACTCTAGCTCATGCCTTCTAGTCGATAGTCAATATCTTCAAATCATCTCGTACCTTAAATAATTTTACTACACCTTGTATGTCCATTTAGGGTTTTTGTTGTTGAAGTCACATTTCCTAGGTTTTATGCTACCTCAAACATAATAAGAAGCTATCAATTATAACAATTAATATGTCATGCAATCTAAACATCCTAAATATTTCTTTCATTTAAAAAAATTAATTCTAATATACTTAAAGTTTGGTCATTGTCCACCCCCCCCCCCAAGGAGAGAAATTATGAGATAAGTTCTTAGATTTGCAAATAACTAATATGTTTTGGAAAGTACCAAAGCTTAAATGGGTTAAATAACCTAACATTAATGTTATTTATATTAAAATTTAAACTCCCAAGAGCCTTATGCAATATCTTTGAAAATATGCCATGTTGTAATATCTAAACTAAAAATTGGCTACTTCAACACTCATGTTTGATGGTGGAAATATTTGGCCAATCATTTTGTAGTAGTTCCTAAGAATTCTTATCAATCAACGTGCATCCCTAATCTCAAATTGGTTGAATATTTAGATTTTCTCTTGTGATTAACTTTAGTATAAAAAATTGCATTCCCAAAGGATATTACTAGCCTTTGATTGAGTTTTAGAACCCATTAACATGCTCTCCTTACCTAGTGGTTGGGCATTCCAAAAATTTCTTAGTAGGTACTTCAAACAACTTAGAAAAGTATGAACTTATAAAATATTTTTAAAAAATTATAGTACTTATGAACTCCTTTTTGTCAAAAGAATACTCCTTAAAATCTATTTGCACCTCATCCAAGCTTCTTACCCATAGTGGTCAACAATAATTTAAATATTTTTCTGAAAAAATAGGCACTAGAATTTCTTGGGAGAATTATATTTTTTGTAATAGCTAGAATTTTCTTGTTTTATGGGATCACTTGTACTATGCAAATAGGAGTTGTAACCCCCTTAATTGGAGTAGCCCTTGAAGAACCTTGTATATCATAATATTAAAGAACCCTATAATAAGAAACCCACTAACAATGCATCTAACATTTGTAGGGATATTTTCACTTGCAAGCTATCATATGTTTAGCAAACCCAAGAACTACGTGAAAATTGCACTCTAATTTTAAGAAAGTGTTATGTAACCAATTTGTGACAAGCTTGTAGTTAGTGTAAACCAAAATGTCATAAATCCATAGCAACTTTACTCCAAATATAAATTGTGTCATACTAGACCATTAAATTTAGCCCCTAATTATGATAAGACCATGGTCTTCAAACTTGAGCAGACAGGTTGTAAATTTTGAGCATCTATGATGAAGTTAGTGTATCACTACTAAGGTTTCTATTTTATTTTTATTATACCATTTTATTTTTTTTGTTATCTTTAAATTAATCTCAATCTACCTTTTTTTTCTTAAAACTTGGCATATATGTTCATTGGTCTAAAGGAATTTAATATACAATATAAATATTCCACATAAACAAACTTTTACAAAATATAGGCTATTTATCAATTATCATCAATTGGGTATGTTTTGACTAAATTGCATAGAAACCAAATTTGTTAATGTCATTTTTTCTAATTAGCTAGATTTATACATTATAATTTTTGGTATGTCTTAAATTATACATATTAAAAGTATTGTTACCAAGAATTTATCATTATCATGGAATCCAAAGTTGCATTTCTTAGTGGTAGTTTGGTTATGTGAATAGTTTCTTGACAAAAAACATTCATTCTATTGAGAGAAAACATTCATTTTAAAACTTCAGTGTTAGATTTTCGGGTATATACCATATAGCTAAACATCTCTTTAAATTTCAATCAAACAACAATTTATGCACACATTAAATTTACAAAACAAATTGAAATTGTTATAGTAACAACTCATGTACAAGTGGGTTTCGAAGAGTGGCATAATTATAATCCAAAATTTGAGCATTTATGATGAAGTTAGTGTATGACAGCTAAGATTTTCTATTTTGTTTGAATAGATAAAATATATTTTGTGATCATATTTAAGATAATCATATGTAGGTTGAAAAACACAATACCTACTTTTCACCTCACTCAAAGGAACTTGGTAGAAAAAAGGGAAAATTAAAAGGCGATTGCTAAGACAATCAATTAAGAAAGTTTATTCACACAAGTCAAGGGCTATAAGGAATGGTTAGAACCTCAAAAATCTATTAACAATAAAGATAGGAATTCAAATTAAAAATTTATGAAGTTGACACATAAAATTTGTCTCATTGAATCATGATAACATCCCATGATGAATTTTTCATAAACAATAACCTCATATGAAATGCCATAACATGAAAAAAATATTAATAAACCAATTATATAAGATCCATAACAAATTAAATAGCCCATCATTTCAACTTCAAACATTCTCGAAAGGACAAAAACTGTGGTGTACTAATGCATCTCAATTGGTCATGAATAATAGATCATTGGTTAAATAGAATAATGTACCAATGCATGTCAAGGTTAAGAATAATAATTTAGACTAGTAACCACAAACTATTAAAAAATAATTAGGACTTGAAGGTTCGATTAGTTTATGTACAAATAAAAAAGATATAGAATTTAATAAGGACATGGATTTTAACTAGTTGTGTGCAAAACAAATAGCTTCACAATGTTCCCATTTACTTGCATGTTTATCCATCTAGATGGATCAAAACAATATAATATGTTATGAACTCAAATCACTAGAAGGTAAAAAAGGATTCACGTGTGTTAATAAATAATATGCTAGTCTATTTCTTATATTATACACATTGTGATATACATGATATACATCAACACTATTGAATGCAATTGGATTTTTGTAGTAGGCCTCAATTAGTGGTAAAATATGTTTGGTGTTCCATTGTATATGTGCAATATATCAATTCATGTTATGTAATACTTATTAGGATACAATTACTTATATTGTTGAAATTATTAGAGCATGGAGATTCTATCAAGTCTATATATGGTGTTGTTGAACATATGATTTATCTTTACTTTACCTTGAAGCATATACAATATGTGTGGAATGTTATATGCATGTATGAACAATTAATTTTAGTGATAGTTCAATATGCTAGATATTTTTGTGAATGTAATAAACTTATAGTTTTAGAGAAAAAATAGAGGATATTTTTTGAGAGGTCATAGACATGACACAAACTATGGAATATATAGTTACTAGTCACCAATGTTCTATAAGGCCACATGTGAGGCAACGTGTAGTAAGTTATAGTAATTTAAAGATGGATTCAAATGTTTAATCTTTGTGAATTTAATTTGTCTCTATGCAGTGAAGTATTTCCAACCATTTTGTTCATGCATGTTTTAGAATCAAAATAGTATTAAATTGTTCTAAATAGGACGTATTAGCAAGGAGGACCTCGCCTTGATTTATGAGTATAGTAAACATTGAGGCAACAACCTCTTTAGTAATGAGATGTCAACTTCATTCAATATTTTCGTATAAATTGAAGTATTTCCAATTTTTTTGGTCATACATGTTTTGAAATCTAAATTATTATGTTATTTCTAATTGGATAGTCGTGGAATGCCCAATTTTTGAAACAAATTTTCTATCCTTTTTTCACTAGAATCATCCACCTTTTTTTGGATTATTTTGTCCATGATCTCTTTATAGGTGCCAAATCTCTCCAAAGATGGATCCTTAGGCATTTTTAGAAAATTTTCAACGTAAGCCTTAACTTCAGTAGGTGAGACCACATATGGTGATTTTGGAATCCAAGAAGTTCTTGGTTCCACAACTTCTCTGTAGCAATATATTTATCAAAAATAAAGGAAATTTCATCTTTATATTTTCTTACCATTTAAAAGGAATCCTCTCCTTGTCTTGCATTTTTGCGTACAAATTCTTAAAGAATCCCCAATACATTGTATTGCAAGCTTGTCTATCCTAAAAACCTCTCATGTGGTTTCTAATATGTGTGGCAATGGGAATGTGTTGTTGCCAGACCTTGCCTTTGAAACCAAGTAATTCATTCAAGAAATAGAATGTAAAGGAGATGATTAGAGACCCATACCTAAAATTGTATCCACTTTCTTTGGTTCTCTTCATGTTTTTCATTAGTTTTTCTCTCATTACCTCATAGAGATAAAAATATTTTCCCTCCTTTACCATCTGGTAGGTAGTGTGAATTGTAGTACCAGTGGAAGACCCCTCTCTATTTGTGTAATATACTTTATAGGCAGTGCCCATAGAAGCATACTAGACCGTTGGATTAGTTATATCATTTACACTTAAGGTCCTTTTATCAAATTATGCACTAATCAATTTAGTAACCCTCTCATTTTTTATGGCCTTAATCACCAAAATTGGTTTGGTAGAGCACAATCTACTAACAACCCTATTGCTTCCTTAGTGATCCTATAGGGCTTGTCCACGTAAATGAATTCATCATGGATTAAACTCAGAAATATTATTACCCATTCAAGATTGTTGCAAAAGTCTATGAAATATTTCCATACATCTAATCCTTTTGCCAACACATTTCAAAGTCTGGTTTGTATCCAATATCATCGAGTAGGGTTTTTTGCAACTCTTCAAACTTCATGTGATCAGTTTCATTGATGGGTGCATGAAAGTAGATTCTCACATCCTATGTATGCACCACATCAATAGGTACATTAGAGAAAGCACCATCTTTATCTGTCTCCATTGCTTTGAATGAATATTTCTTATACTTTGGCCTTGGTTTCTCAATGACATCAAACAATTGTGGGATTGTCATTATAATTTCATTTAAAATTCAAAAAGTAGGGTAAATTTTAAAGAATACCTTTTTGTGCCATCGCTAGGGTTTCATCTTCAACATGATTTCCCTCAAATTTGCAAGAAATTTTGAATACCTTATTTTCTTCTTAGCTCTGGATGAAAATGCTTTGGTTTTGAATGAGCCAAGATTGTGAAAATGAAGCATAAGTAATCAACATTTTCCTTAACTTTTCACAATTAATGCACCTTTTCCTTGTTAGGTGAGTGATTTACAGAGTGTTCTATGCCTTCATAGAGATCCAAATTCATTATGCAATCCTTCACAAGCAATGTTTTTGCTTTGGACATTCGATCTACAAATTCTAATTTCCTCAGTAATCAAATTCTTCAGACCATATATTACTGATCAACTTGCATGTTGTAACATTTAACATTTTGTCCTTTCTAGGGTGTTGAAATGTTTTGTGGATGGTAGCTCCCCCTGAGCCAATTCTCTATTTCAATCTATCATGAGGTCTTGTGCATAATACACAAGCATAGTGCTATCCTTCATCTCATTATCTTGCTCTAGTTTATTTCTCTAAACCTTTGTAGTTTCCTTCTTCTGTCTGTTCAAGGTATCCTTCATCTTCCTATGTTAAACAGGTGGTTTGAAAAACCACTCTTGCAAAATATTGCTTTATGCCCAAAGTTATTGCACTTGTAGCAAACAATATTATGTTTAGGGGCTAAACCATTTCTCCTTACTTTAGTTTTACAATCAGCGGCCCTACAATCAAACTTATTACAAGAATAGCAGTAATCATAAAAGGAAAGAGAGATCACAACATTATGTATTGGATGCACAAAAGAGCTCTTCCACATTTAATCATTTCTTCTTGCCTTGGTTCTACAACTACTAGCCTTATGACCAAACTTATTGTATGAATAATAGTTACCATGAAAGGATTCAGAGAACTTGGAAGTATCAGCCTATTTAGGAGGAGATTTCTTGAAGCCCTTCTTTTGATTGTTGACCATTATGAAGTCATCATCCAATTCTTGCTCCTCATCTTTAATCTTTTAGAGTCTTCAACATAGTCCTTTTCCTTTTTCATTTCAAGGATATCAGTATTTGAGTTTTGACCTTTTTAAAATCCAAGACCACCCTTATTCTTTACAGATCTTTGACAATTGATTATATCATCAAGGATGTTGGTGCTTTTCTTGAGTTTAAGGCCTTTGTCTATCTAATCCTTTGATTTCTCCAATTCTTTCCCCAAGGAGAAAATTTCTTCTTCAAGCTTGGAGCATTCAACTAATTTTCCATTTATCTTATTATTTAGACAATCTACAATCCTTTTACCTTCTTCAACTTGAACTTTCAAATTGATGATTATTTCTTTTTATTATTTGAGTTTGATTCTAAACTCTCCATTTTTTTTCTTGTTTCATTTAGATCTTCTAATGTTGAAATAAGTTCTTCAAAATAAACCTCACAATATTCTTCATTAAAGACTATCATTTCTTTATGTTTATCATCTTCCAAAGGATTCTTATCATTTTTTAGAGCTTTAGTTCCCATGTGTTTCACTCCAAGATCTACCTTAGCTATTAGACTATATCAAGGAACCTGGCTTTGATACCAATTGTTGAACACATAAAAGTAAGGAGGGGGGTGAATCAATACTTAATCAAATTATTTCCATTCATTAGCAATTAATCTCATGAAAATCATGACAAGCAGAAGAATGCAACCATAGCACCAAATTTTATGTGGAAAACCCTACAAGGGAAAAACCATGGTGAGCAAGTTTCTTGGATGTACTGTCCAAATCTAGCCTCACAAATGAAAACAAAACTTATAATAGTTTTTATGGCTTCAACCAAAGGAATTTTTCAACTCCCTACAAAGTACAACACTTACAAAAGAGGTTACAACCTCAACATACTACTAGAATATTTCAACACTTTTGTTACCTATAATACACTGCTTTTGGTACACTCACACATACATCTGCTCAAAAAAATATACTACCTATACTTATATTCACAATGTTTCTTCTTCACGGTTTCACATACACTCACTGTTGAGCTCTCTGAACTGATATTTACCACATTTCATTATCAAAAGAGCTTCTGCAGATTCTTATTCACACATTATCTTCTCAAAATATTCACCATATATCCATGCCTCTTTTCAATATCTTTGATCTTCTATTTGTATCCTCCACAAGCTTCAAAAAAATTCTCCTTTTTGGCCAACATAAAGCAAATAGCATGAGATGTGCATCGACCATAGCAGGTTTATAAAAACATCTACCGTAGAAGTAAAACTCATGTGATTCAAACCAAGAGATAAACATGACCTATTTTACATAGAATACATTTTCAAACTAGTGCAAACTTCCAAACATCTGGCGCAATCATCTCAACATATCAAGTCGGCCCGATAAACACTTATCCTTCATATTATCTCTAGACTAAGGTTATTGGGTGTGTTTTTGTACTGAGGAGAAACAACAGTGTATTGTTGTGTTGCTTAAGGAAGAAGACCTTTAGAGAAACACAATTTAAACTCTAACAAGAAGTTCAAAATCCCATGATTGAGAAAGAGTAGTGTAATAATGAGATTCTCTCCCATGTCTACGAGGATGGTTATGCTTAGTTGTTGCATACTTTCAATGTACATTGAGATGGTGGCCGTTGCTACTCAAGAAGAGGAGGATTGCCCTTAGTGGGTAGTTGGGCTAAGGGATATCTTTTGCATTTCCTATTGAGCTCAATTGTTGTTCTATTGTCGTTTCACCACTCACACCATTTATCATTCTTTCTCCCACACAAAATGACAACTGATTACCACTCACCATAATTGTATTTTATTCAAGACCTGTAAATAGAAATTTGTGTCATATAAACATTTAATAATATAGTCTATACAGATATACAAAAATTATGAGATAGATAGAGATCATTTGAATTAAGAATATATGGAATTGATGACAAAATTTTAGTTTATAGAAAATTAAATATTATTGATTAAATCTTTTAAATAGAGAAATAATTACCATCAAACCAAAATCTAGTATACTTGCATGAAAACTTCGTATAGTATCATAGCACACCCTACAATAGAGAAGAACACTAAATTACTCAAATTGACATGTAGCATTGACATAACTAAAGGCACTCCCTACATCAATATCATAGCACACCATCAATAGAGAAGAACACGTCACTAGGGCATCAAATTCACATGTAACAAAAATATAGAGAAATCATAACATTTTGCATTAGAATTTCAAAGGTCACCAATTGTATATCTCATCTTTCAATCATTGTGAAGAAAAAATAATGGACTTGACTAAGGTGTAAAGAAATGAAGCAATTCAATCCTAGCTTAGCAATTTTTTAAAGGTGTTCCTCAACACCACCCTATATCAAATTAGTTCATAAGTGGAGGTAAATAAAATTACCAAGTTTGCAAGTACATAGGAAAAAATATGCAAAAAGGATAAAATTATAATAGCAATAATATCTAAGAGTTTGAAATTATTAGATCAATTTACCATAGTTGTTTGTAGTTGTTCTTGGTCAAAATCAATTCATATTCAACTTCTATGCATGCATCAACACATTCATCATGATAAAATAGACATGTAACACCTCTTCCCTTCTTTGTCACTTTATTCTTTACGTGTTTTATATAAGACTCAACTAATTTGTATTAATTTAGATCTAATTTGTAATTATTATATCATGTGTTAGGCCTAGGTTACTAGTTCATAAATGAATGAAGTGACACACATTTATGTTTAAGGGTTTCCTTTTTCCTCCAAATTTTGGTGAACTGAAAATTTCCTACACCACTTGTAATAATATAAATTGTATATGATGCAATATATTTTTCTATGTTTTACACTCATTTTAGGTGTTCCCTTTATTAGGTATTTTTAGTCCTTATTCAAACCTTGTCTAATTTTGTGAATCCTTATTTACCCCTTGTTCACACCTTGTCTAGTCATGTTGATCCTTATTCATCCCTATGTGTTTTATGCTTCCCCCTTCTGACATGTTTATAAATGTTTTGAGCCTTATTTATCCTTATCCAACTCATCCTTATCCTTGCTCACCTAGCATTTTTTCTACTTTCCATGTGTTGTAAACCCTTATCTTCATATTTTTCTCAAGTATATCTCACACTTTATTGATCAGAGCATAGCAGAGGGTTAGTGCAGATCAATATGAAGTGTGTAAAGTCAATGTATTGGGATTCAATGGAATTGTATTCCAAGATGTTGTAAATGCATTTGTAACAGTTCAAATTCTGCTTGTGAGCCACCACTCTCTTCCATCTTTTCTTCTTTTTATGGGAAATGAGTCCACTAGGATAGTGAGTCCACCTGTAGTGAGAATTTTTGTAATATCTTATAACCAGTTATAATATATTGTGAGCTAACCCTCACCATGGTTTTTCCCATTTTGGGTTTTCCATGCAAAAATCTGGTGTTGCATAATTTAATAGTTGCCTCAAATGAACTATCATGTTTCAACCTTAGCATATATCATTTAAGTCTTAAATCTTCTTCTTGAAGTGAGATAACGCCTTTGTATTTCAAGTTAAGGACTCACACAAAGTGACTTGGATGAACCTCATCTAGTAGTTATCATGGGTTGTAGCATGTTCCACCTAGTGAGATCTTGAGTGCTTAATTGAGGTGTTGAGTAAAATAATAAGGTTTTAAAATCAAGCAACTATGGAACTTGAATGGTGAGATGTATCTATAGGATCATTTAGTTATTTAAATCTTGTGATGTCACTTTTTCAAGAGAATATCATTCTATGGTAAAAGACCTTAGCGGTTGTGTTACGATTTGGGGGCAGCATCATTGGCAAGTGGAGGAAAGATAGATGCAAAGTCAGGTTTTAAAAAAAAAAAGTTGTAGCATTTGTGTTTGTCTCACATTTAAAATGTGGGCGTGACAATGTATTATGTGACCTTGATGGTTGATTCCATGCTTTCCTTTATTACTGCAAATTGAATATGCTATATGGATTGAATGCTTAAATATTTGAGTGGTTTCAAAGAATGTTGATTCACCCCCCTCTCAATATTTTGGGTGTTCAACAATTGGTATCAGAGCTAGGTTTCTTGGAAGGAGCTTAATTTCTTAGGGAAGATCTTGGAGTTTGAACACATGGCTATTAGAAGATTTCCTACTCCTTCAAAAGAGATACTTGTTGTTGGGTTTATAGAAGAAGAGTCCATGGCTAACATGAATGGAAAACTCAGAATAACCCTTGAAGATCTGGAAAGGATTGAAAGTGAGAACAAAGATCTAAAGGAAAATGTCAAGGAAGCAAATGAATGCATCAAAAATTTGAGAGAGAAAATCAAGAAGTTCAGAGAAAGACATAAGGAAGTTAGTGAGTAGTTGAAGTAAGCAAATGAAACAATTACTAGTTTGAAGGTGCAAGTTGAAGAACGAAAAGAAGTTGAAGAATGGCTAAATGCTAAGATGAAAATAAAATATGAAGAATGCTCAAAACTTGAAGAAGTTGTGAATCTAAGATCAGATCTTGAAAAAGAAAATAATCATGAAGAAAATTTTAAAATGAGTTCTAAAAAGCTTGATGAAATGATTGCAAATCATAAAGGATCTAAAGACAAAGAAGGATTAGGGTTTGAGAAAGGTGAAAGTTTAAAGATAGATCAAACTCTAAATCAGTCTAAAAATAAGATTGAGAACAAGAAGAGCAATGGAAAATAGGTCTAGAATCAAAGGACAGACTTCAAAAGACCACCTATTAGACAACCAAATGCACAAAGGTACCCATCTTTTAATGGTTTTTGTTATTCTTGCAATGAATTTGGACATAAGGCTATGGAATGTAGAAGTAAAATGAATTAGAATGTTCAATATTTTTTGGGTCAGTGCTTTACATGCAAAAGATTTGGTCATAAGGCTAGTGAATGTAGAAATGAGATGATGAATGGCTATAACAATGGTATGAGGTTTTGATCTTTTAATGGCTACCATTATGCATGCAATGGATTTGGGCATAAAGCTAATAAATGTAGATCTAGAATGATGGAAGTAAGCCTCTTCAAAAGAATTTCATATGTTACAATTGTAGTAGACTTGGGCATATCTCTAAGTTTTGCAGAAGCAATAATGTGAAGAAGAACAATTTGATAAAGAAGAATGATCTGGTGAAAAAGGTTGATCTAGTAGAGATGAAGAAAGAGATGGACAAGATTTGGAAAAATAAGGAAGACGGTGAGACTAAGCCCGAGTCTATACCAGCATCTAGTATAGATGTTTCCTCTAGAAACTAAGAAGGAAGCTTTGGCTTAGGGGGAGCATTAACAAAAGATTCTTTATCACCTACTAGAGAAATGGTGTTGATGCTTCAGCACATTGATATGTGGTGTGGGCCAATATGCTTGACCTATTGAAGAAAGAACTAGTGGAAAATATTTAGTTGTAGAAGGTTGTAGAGCATTTGAAGTTGACTATAGACATAGTTAGGGTTTTTACCAACTTTATTAATTGAAGTATTCAATGAAAATTAGGTCAATTTCTAAAGGGATTATAATTGATTTCACTTGATCAAAATTTGTAAACAAACATATGAGAAGATCAGAGTAGTGAAAGAGAAAAGTAGATTGATTGAAACAATTGAGATTTGGTACAAGCGAAACCCTAGTTAGAAGCAATTCAAAGGTATTTATAATTTCCATTTTCCCTAGTTTCATAAAGCACTTTCAATTTGTTACAAAAATGTATGCACCACAAGTTGTAAAGGTTACATACCATCCATGCCCTAAATTCAAATGACATCCCAAAAAATCTTTAGTGGATGAAATAGATGGTGTGTTTTCATACATATCATATGATGTTTTACACACAAAAGATGTTAGGGCACACATTCATGTTAAGATGGAAGAATATAATCATACAAATATGAATGATGTGTGGTACAAAGAACTCACCAAAGATGATTTTAAGTTGAAATCAGAGTTTGAGGTTTTGGTGGAGAAGAAACTCAATGTCTGGAATAGTTTTCTTGTCTTTTGCTATGTAGATGAGTGGGTGAGACATACTTTGAGCCACATTCTTGAAAAATTCCTCTCATTGGATATACCCCATTTGATCAACAAGGAGGCTATTAGGGTTGTCACTGGATTGTGCTAAACTAAAATAGATCCAATGATCAAGCCAGTGAAAAATGAATTTGTGATGGAGCAAATGAGTGCAAAGTATGAAAAAAGGGAATTGACAATAAAGGACATCAAAAAATCGATAGCTACATAAGCTTAAATGATGATTGGATACAAAATATACTTCACTAATAGAGAAAATTTAGTATTAGCAACCTCCATCAATACAAAATATGAGATGGTTGAGAAGGGTGAGGACTATGATCTATGTGAGTTTGAGACCACAACTTCTAGAAAATTTGTAGAAGACAAAGGACTCTAAGTATTCCTTTAAGTTTGTCACTTTGATTATTTGTTTACTATTCTACTTTTTGAATGAGGTTCTTAGAACAAGGAACATAGTGTGGCTAAAGGATAGACCTATAGCTGATCAAATTAGAGATCATTTGATGAGGTTGGGAGACTTAAATGTATAGAAGAATTCCCTCTGGGGATTCTTTAAAACTTTTCAAGAGAAGATAAAAGAAAGAAAAAGGATACCAAAAACTATGGTAGAAAAATACAAGAATGACATCACATTCTTAGTAATAAAATATTGCTGCATCACACAGGTTGTTGATCCTAGGACAGTTTGGATCCCAAAGATGGGATATGAGATTATAGAAGATGAAATCACCGACTTAGTGGAATTTATGCTAAGCAAGCCAAGAGACACCTCTGAAGAGAGGTATGGTACATATAAGGATGAATCCATGGAGGTGCACATGGATTAGAGACAAAAATAGATAAAGAAGATCATTGAGAAGATGAATGCAATAGTTGCGAAGGAAATGAGACTCACAAAAGAACAAGTTTAGAAGGAAAAAAGTCATGTTTGCCTCACCATGAGGATCATCAAGTGTCAAGAGATATGGTAGAAAAACTACCACTCCTTTGGTTGCCTCCAAGTCTTCTGGGACTAAGCTTGCTATAGGGGAGAAGAGAAAAGAGTCTGCAAGTGTTTTGGTAAAGGAGAAAGTTTCTCCTGTTAAGTAGTAGAAGAAGCTTGAGAAAGAGAAATACACTCCAACACCAAAACAAACAAGACTGTAAGAAGAAGAGTGAAAAAAAATCCACAACCTGGGAAAAGTATATGGGTGTGAATGTGGAAGATGAAGAATTGGTTCGTTAGAGAAAAATTGAAGCTCGACAAGGTGAAGCAAGTACAAAGAAACAAAAGATTGATATTGTAGATACTGATAGTGAGGCTGAGGCAGAGAAAGAAAAACAAGGCTATAAGATATAAATGAGGGAAAATAAGCCTGAATTTGGAAAAGAGAAGTCATTAGATAACCAAAATAAGAAAAATAAAAAAACTCCTCTAGTAAGGCTACATAGCCCTATAAAACTTGATGCTTTATTCAATGGGATTGTGGAGATTGAGATGCCATGAAAAATTGTTGTCCTGTACACTACTACTGATGACATAGATAAGGAAACCATTGAAGAAGCTATTGTAAATTATATTACAACTTTTGAAGTTAATATGAATAAAATTGAAAAGCAGTTGCCTAAAGAATTAAGGAATGTACTATATGCAAGAAGTTAGGAAGCAATTAATGAAGAGGCAAATTTGAGAGAATTTGCTTTGGAAAAGATTAGTGTACCCCTATCAAATGAAAATAAAATGACATTGGATCAAGTGTATAATAGGGAATTTTGAACTAAGGAAAGGGTAACCAACCTCATGAGTAGAGATCAAAATGATCTTGAAAGGCTCAAAAATGAGTCTATAGAGAAGATTTATGATTTGGAAAAATGGTTAGGAATGACCCCAAACATAGAAGAAAAAATGCAAGATGACATGCCAACTCTGGAAGTGAATACAGTAGAGGAAGCACAACAAGAAGATGCTCAACATGAGCATGGGGCTGAAGAAGATGTGCAAAAGGATATTCTTTTGAAAGTTGAATAAAGTGTTACAAAGGAAGGAGTTACCAGTGCAGAGGACATTGTGGATGAAGATATTATTGATAATGCTCCTCTAGTAGGAGAAAACACCACTACAAAGGTAAAAGATAAATAAGCTCAGAAGAAGGATATACTCATGGGACATAACACACCTCCTCTAGAATCTGAGCCAAATGTAGAGGACGCTAAAGGCAATCCAGAGATAAACATGCCTTCAGATAACACTAAAAAATATGAGGATGAAGAGCAAAAGGATGTGAATGCATCTCGTACTAAGGATGAACCAAATAATACTGAGAAGAAGGATATGGAGACACCGGTTAATACTAGTGACAAAGAAAAGGCTTTGAAGGAAAATGTTGCAAAAGATAAAGCAAAGTTGGTTGGAGAATCCTCCAATTTTGCTGGAGATCCATTGAAATTTTTTCTAAGTATGCAATTAAAGTTGCAATTGGTAGTATCTGCCCAATTATTACAACTTCCAATGGAACAGGGGCATGTAGACATGGAAAAAATATCTTTGTTGCACAAGCTTCAATTGGGTGATGCATTTTATGCTTTTGCACATAAATAAATCTTAGAGACACAACAAAAGAATGCAAAGATGATTGATGAAGCAGTAAAGATTCTACAGGAGAGAATACCCAGAGTAAGTATTGATAACTCTTTATCTGCTATGGAAAACTTCAAGTTTTTTCTTGATTCATTCAAGGAATATTCTAGTGGCTTGAAAACGAAGTTGGAGAAGGGGATGGATAAAAAGATAAATGAGAAGAGATTACTGGACATAACTAAGAAGTGTGCCTCCACACACAATAAATTTCAAGACAATCTCAAAGTGTACAGGATTGCTTGGCAGAAGCCAAAAAGTTATTTCAATTCTACATGGAATGACCAATCTCTACAAAGAGCATAAATGATTAGATGGACTCAATTGAGTCCCAAATAGACAAAGCCTTTGGTGCCTATGATTCGGCATAGGATTTGGATGGGAGCACAAGGTCTATAATAGAAATTCTACATGAGTAGTTCTTCTGACTGCAAGTTGAAAAGGAGAATATTATAATGTAGTTTGGTCATCTCAGGGATCTAGTAAGCACCAAGTTCATACCTATATCCAATGCCCTAATGAGTGCAAATAAAGTTTCTAAGTTAAATCTAGTACCCAATACTCTAGATGACGGTGAAGAAATCTTGATGGAATTTGAGACTCAGAGCAATATTCTTGGCCTAGCCAAGAAGATTTGGGAAGAAGGGAAGCAGGAATGGAAAGCACACCTAGAGAAGCTACAGGTGTCAAACACTTCTGAGTAATTGTATTTATTTTTTATGCATTTTAGTTTGTTGACCTTCAAATTTTAGTGTACATATGCAAATGATATAAGGGAAATTTTTGGTTCAAGTTTTGATCCAATAATGTTAGATAGCACCCTTAGGGCTGATGCAAGAAGTTGGGTCCACAAAAAGCTTAAAAAGTGGAAGTGTTTTTTTTGTTTTTCAAAAAATTTCACACTTGGACTGAAAATTTGAGGCACTTACACAATGAATCTTAAAAAAATTCAGCAATATGAAACTTATCATTTTGAATCTAATTTACAAATATGTTAATTATTCAAATACCCAGATTATAGAAATTAAATTTTGATAGGGGTCTATAGAAACCACTTTTTAAAAGTCCCTTTTTTTTACCATACCATGCATGTGTACAGACACCACTTTTTGACCCAAATAAAAGTATTTTGCTAATTACTTTTGGGTAAAGAGAGCTAACAACATGGAGATTGATGAGGAATTTTTTTTGTAATTTTTTGTTGAATATTTTTTTTTATTGAATTTTTATTGTCCTTAATTGTTGTTTTTAAAAATCAACGTGTACAAACAACATAATTAGACCTAAACTAAACATTTTTTGAATTTTTTTTTTTCATTGTGTAGAGAATTGTCTGAAGATTGATGCCATATAATTTTTTTTACAAGAAAATTAACCAAAAAAAAGTTATTAAAAAACAAAAAAAGCCTAATATTTCAAGTTTAAGGACTAGTTTGTTTAGAAATTAATTAGAAAATAACAAAAATAATCCAATATTAATAAAAATTATATATTTGGAAACTAGACATCATGTTCTCTAATGGGTTTTAATTTTATAGATTGATTCAGAAAAATGTCCATTAGCGATATTGCCAAAGTTGGACATTCTTCTTAAATCTACTTTAGTTTTTTAGTTGCAAGTCAAAGGCTAAGGCTCAGATTTCCAAGCCTAAAACCAAGGCTACATGTAGGTTGGGAATTCAATTTTTAAATAGTGTGTACGCGTTAATAAAATGCGTACGCATTTCATAATGCATACACATTATCTATTTACCCGTTGGGTAAAGGTAATGTGTATGCGTTATATAACTCGTGCATGTTCCTAAAATAGAACGCATATGCATTTTTAATATAGCTATTTTTTCCTAATTTGGAAAATACTAATAAAACACGTTTTTCTTACAACATTCCTTTTCTACAATACGGTCCAAAAGTGCCATTTTCTGCATTTTTTATTGCAAGTTTGTCTTGTGCAGGGCATATTCTATTCAAATTGTTGGAAGAGACAAGTGCAGGTTGAATTTTCTAAAGTGGAATCAAGTACAAGAACATTTTACAAGAAAATTTGGAAAAAGAGAACTTTTGGATGTATTCATGATGTTTTTGTACTTCAAAGTTTATAGAAGAAAGGATCTTCATACTACATAGTTGTATTTGAATATTTGAAGGAGATGAAAATTTGAAAATAGATTACTTGAATCATTTATTTTGTAATCAAAGAGGGTTTGGTAACCATGGGATCAAAGCAAAGACAAAGAAAAAAATGTAGAAAGTTAATGCCACCCAAAGAAATTCAAGCAAATAAAGAAATGGAGGCAAAAAGTCAAAGGGATAGAAGAGAAATGATTCGTCAAATGAAAAAATTGGAAGCATCTAGTTCCATGAATATTGAAGAGGAAGCCATGAATGATGAAATGAATGTAGATGATGCAAATGTGGAGATGGTGAATATGGAAGAAAATGAAATTATGGAGACAAACCCAACTATGCCTTCAACTTCAATTTTGAATGATATGGAAATAATACCTATGCAATAAACTTTGGGTATGTCTTCAAATCCACCTCCCAATGATATAGAAAATGCACCTATTCAAAAAATCTATCTAGGCATGTTTTCAAACCCAAGTCTTGATAATATTGATCTTGCTTGTTTAGATGAAGCTGGATACACCATTGATGATATCAATAATTCTAGGGTTGAAACAATGCAAAAAAAATAAAAATGATAAAATTATATCTTATGAGAATGCAAATGAGAATGAAATCCCTCATGTTGATGAAAATAAGAATTAAATCCCTTTTACATTTGAAAATGAAAATGAAACCCCTTGTGTGAATGAAAATGAAACCCCTTGTATGGATGAAGGTGAAAATGTTTTTTTTACAATTGAAAAAGATGTGCTAGATAACCTTCGTGGTAAAGTTTCTTGGAGACAAATTAGAACTTATGGAAATAGAATATATAAAATGTTTTTTTATAGAAAGAAATTAGGATTCCAATGTCAACTCATGGTGCAATTGATGAGAATGTCGAAAATGAGAAAAGTGATGAAAAAATTTGGTATTTTTGTAAAACCAAAAAAGAAAGATGATTCAGTAGAACAAGTCATATTGAGTGTTGCTAATGATATTGATTTTATAGGTAAGAAAAGTCAATCTAAAGATAAGAATGTGGCTCGTCGTGCAATAACAACTACTCTAGTTGATAAAGCAACTTCAAATAAAAGAATGTTAAGTAAGATTAGTAAATGTATAAAAGTAAATCCTAAAACTTTGATAAGAGTTGCTAAAAGAAGAGAAAGTATTGAAAAAGATCCAATTAATCAATGTTGGATTTTTAGTGGTAGACTCCCAAGATCAGACATGAAATTAACTAATGAAATTAAATCTTTAATCGATAAATTTTGGCATGATAATACAAAAGTATCACCTAACATTAGAGATGTCTTAAAATTAAGGGTGGGTTCCAAAATTCGTGAACCTCATCCAAAGCATCTCTTAGATATGACTCAAACTAAATTATATAAAAAAAAATTAGATGCTTCAATCTTACCATTGAATATTAACATATGTCAAAGATCATTCGAAAAGTGTAAACCTTGGTATGTTAGAATTAATAAGCAATGAATCTCTTGTTGTTGTAAGACTCATGTACAATTTTGTTATTATTATGATAGTTTTCGATAGATACGATGCACTTTGCATGCTAACCAAATTATGTAGGACATTTGTGGTATTAATATGCCACTTGAAAGAATCAAATATTTTATAGCAGGTTTATTTTGTGAACTCTCTAATGGAAACTTATTTTATTTAAAAGCATGTATTTCTAGAGAATGCGATAGATGTGGTAACTTTTCATTATTAGGAGAATGTATGCATGAAAGTAATTTAGATGAATTTGGACAACAATTAGTGGATGTAAAAAATTTAAAAATGTTGAGTATTCTTTAAAAGATGGAAAAACTGGAAAACGTTGTGAGCTAACTGTGGAAAAATTTAGAGTGCATGCATTTATTAAAGAATTTAAAGATAATATTGTACCTAAATATGTTCAACACTCTCAGTATGCTCATTGGCTTGATAATCAATTTCGTTTATGTAAAAACACATTCCCAATTGGAACTATATTGTCACTTGTTGATTTTGCTAAAAATTATACTCTTACTCCACAAGAAGAAATTCAATCACAGTATTATAATTCAGTGCAAGTAGCTATATTTGTTCATATTGTTTATAGACATGCAGATGATAGTAGAGAAGATAATGCAATTTTTTTGAGAGAGTACCATTTTTATGTAAGTGACAATCAACTACATTCATCTGAGTTTGTTCAATATTGTTTTGATATATTTTATAAAAATTTAAAAGAGAGAGGAATTCAAATGCTAGAAAATCTCATATGGTCGGATAATTGCATGGGTCAATTAAAAAATGATAGAATGTTTTATTGGTTATGTAGAGTTCATAAGGAAAATAATATCCAACACATATGGAGTTTTTTTGAAGCTAGTCATGGTAAGGGAGAACATGATGGAGCAGGTGCATGTGTGAAAAGAGCTCTTGTTAGAGAGCAACTAAAATTTGAGGATGCTGCAAAATTTAGAGATGCACGTGCAATTGTAGATTGGTACAATACCAAATTATCTACAAGAACAAGTGAGAGCTCAATAATTCAACACTTCTTTTGGTTAGTTGAAGAAAATGATATTTTTTCTCGACAAGATTGTGAAATAATTAATGGATCTGCAAATGGCATTCATTTAAGAGTTTGAATGCAAACACATGGACAATATGGACAAGCGAGTTGGCATGCATTTTTCAATTTTTTATTGTAGGTGATTGGGAGGCGTGTGAAAATATGGAATGGTTCGAACAATGGTAACAAAGAGACTTAACACCTACATTGCCACATGTTCAACATGGAACAACAATTGAAGATAATCAAGTATTTGCATCAGATGATTATGATCGTGTTTCGGATCTTGTACAAGAAGGTACATTATTTATTGAGTTGAATTTTAATGTATGCATGTTTATATGTGAATTAAATATAAGTCACTCTTTATTGAATTTTTTATTTATTTTTGTAGGACATGTGTATGTTGTTGTTGCACCTGAGGGGAATGAAGAGGAGATAGAGTATTGGTTGGCTAGATGTGTTGAGAGAAAACATAAGTTGGTACATCCTATAGTGGATGATGATAACTTTGAGTATCCAACTGGTTCAGTGGTTGTTGGCACCTGGCTTCAAAAATATTTGATAAGAAAGAATGGCTTTCCTGCATTTGAAGATTATGAAAGACACAAGAAGATTATACATTATTCACATTTGATTTTGGCAACCAATAGAAAACTAGTTAGATATCAAGGGAGGTCTACTAATAAAGTTTTATGGACACTTTCAATGGTCATGAGACAATCATAGATGCATTACAAAAAAGAGAGGATACAAATGGTACAATAGAGTAAATAAATATTGGTAAGTATATAGTTGTATATATATTTAATTGATATATATATATATATATATATTGTCTTTAGTCATTTCCTAATTAAAGTTTTATATCATTTTTTGTTTCAGGTCTCCCAAAACTAAATGCTTTACAAAAAAGAGAGGAGATGCACATATATTACAATGGAATTCAAATCTAGAGACAGGTAACTATATATAGTTCTAGATACATTTAATTGATAGTATAAATATAAAACTAAATTTAATTCATTTTCATTTTATAAAAAAGTTTATAATTGATTTCATATCCCCTTAAGCCATTCTCTTAAAACCCCTTAAGCCATCCTCTTATGTACCATTAATCCATCCTCTTGCACCCCCTTAAGTCTCTCTATTAACTCCCCTTAAGCCATTCTATTAGGACCCCTTAATCCATATCCTTGTATATCTACCCTTAATCCATCCTCTTGCATCCCCTTAAGTCACTCTCTCAACACCCCTTAAGCCATCCTCTTAGGATCCCTTAATCCATACCCTCGTATATCTACCCTTAATCCATCCACTTGCATCCCCTTAATTCACTCTCTCAACACCCCTTAAGCCATCCTCTTAGGACCCCTTAATCCATATCCTTGTATATCTACCCTTAATCCATCCACTTGCATCCCCTTAAGTCACTATCTCAACACCCCTTAAGCCATCCTCTTAGGACCCCTTAATCGATATCCTCATATATCTACCCTTAATCCATCCACTTGCATCCCCTTAAGTCTCTCTCTCAACATCCATTAATCCATATCCTTGTAGATCTACCCTTAATCCATCCACTTGCATCCCCTTAAGTCACTCTCTCAACACTCCTTAAGCCATGCTCTTAGGACCCCTTAATCCATATCCTTGTACATCTACCCTTAATCCATCCACTTGCATCCCTTTAAGTCTCTCTAGGGTTCATGAGATGCTTAAAATAACAAATCTATATGGGTTAATGGTTTAGGGTTCATCTCCTAGTATTTAGGTCATATGGTTTATGGTTTATGGTTTCTAGGGTTCATGAGATGCTTATAATAACAAATATATATAGGTTAATGGTTTAGGGTTCATCTCCTAGTCTTTAGGTCATATGGTTTAGGGTTTAGGGTTTCTAGGGTTCATGAGATGCTTAGAATAACAAATATATATGGGTTTTAAGGGTTTAGGGTTTTAATTCATTCTCTCAACTTCCCTTAATCCACTCTCTTACACCCCTTTAAGTCATTCTATCAACTCCCATTAATCCACCCTCTTACATCCCTTTAAGTCATTCTATCAACTCCCCTTAACCCATCCTCTTACATCCCTTCAAGTCATTTTATCAACTCCTCTTAATCCACCCTCTTGCATCCCCTTAAACCATCCTCTTAAAGGACCCTTAAGTCATATCCTCTTACATCCCCTTAATCCACAATCTTGCATCCCTTAAGTCACTCTCACAATTCCCCTTAAGCCATCCTCTTAGGATCCGTTAAGCCATATCCTAAGGTTCATGACATGCATCCCCTTAATCCACCCTCTTGCATCCCTTTAAGTCATTCTATCAAATCCAATTAATCCACCCTCTTACATCCCTTCAAGTTATTCTATCAACTCCCCTTAATCCACCCTCTTGCATCCCCTTAAGTCATATCCTCTTACATATCCTTAATCCACAATCTTGTGTCCCTTAAGTCACTCTCATAATTCCCCTTAAGCCATCCTCTTAGGACCCGTTAAGCCATATCCTAAGGTTCATGACATGCATCCCCTTAATCCACCCTCTTACATCCCTTTAATTCATTCTATCAACTCCCCTTAATCCACCCTCTTACATCCCTTCAAGTCATTCTATCAACTCCCCTTAATCCACCCTCTTGCATCCCCTTAAGCCATCCTCTTAAAGGACCCTTAAATCATATCCTCTTACATACCCTTAATCCATAATATTGCATCCCTTAAGTCACTCTCATAATTCCCCTTAAGCCATCCTCTTAGGACCTGTTAAGCCATATCCTAGGGTTCATGACATGCATCCCCTTAATCCACCCTCTTACATCCCTTTAAGTCATTCTATCAACTCCCCTTAATCCACCCTCTTACATCCCTTTAAGTCATTCTGTCAACTCCCCTTAATCCACCTTCTTGCATCCCCTTAAGCCATCCTCTTAACTCCCCTTAAGGAATTCTCTTAAGACCCCCCTTAAGCTATATCCTCTTATGTCCCCTTAATCCATCCTCTGACAAACATCATTTGAATTTGTATGGAATTTATAAGATCCAATTTTCTAACTTTTACTATATATTGTTATTTTCTTGCATGAATTATTTACTTAAATTACTCATAAAAACTATAGTTACTTTACTTACATTAATTATTTTTGCAGGTTCTCATCAAGTTGGTCTACCATGTGATTGTCACTATAAAATTATTTTATTGAGAGACTATGTAAATATCAATTTGTGGTCTTGACCTAAAAGTTGATAAGCTTTAATTGTATCTACATGCACATATATGTTTCATCATGTTATATAGTTGTATTAAACATCAACATACATTATATATGTTTCTTCGATGTATGAACTTCAATTAAATTATTAGTCATTTTTTAAATATCTTGTTCTAATTTTATAGATTATACATTTCATGTCTTGTATTTACCACATTTTATATAATTGTTCAATTGTATAGATTATACATTTTGTGCATACAAGGAGATAGATTTTTGTTTATTGATTCAAATATTTTCTAGAATTGGAAAATAGTTAAAATTACCTACCCTTAGTTTATTATGAATATGATCTAAACTATTTAAGGAATGTTTTAATTTGTCACCCAACCATGTGATAAATTATATATATGAAATTTGATTCTAGATAATAATTTATATAGTGCATGTATTACTTGAAAATTAGATAAAATATCTATACATACATGAGTGCATGTAATCATCAAAATGAACATATAACACAATCATAATTGACTGCATATATAATCATCATATTAAAGTGAACTGATATAAATAAACAAAAACATGATAATATTAATCGATATAATGTATGTGAAATGGTCCATGAAATAACATGTTCAAAATGTATATTTCAAGTCCAACACATATATTTAAATACAACTAGAGATCTATAGTCCATAAAATTTAAAACCATCTAACTATCAAGTCATATCGAGTCTCCTCTTTGTTCCATGTCGACTAGATGTACCCGCATCATGTTGTAAAAGAGTACAAGAAACTTGAAATTAGATTTAAAGTTATTTAGAAATTTTGTTATAATTAAACATATTTAAACTTGAGAATATAAACTTTTAGATAAAAATAAATTTAATTAAATATCTAGTAAATATATAAAAATGAATTTTAGTATGCATAAATTACCATATGATCATGTGAATCTACTGGCACATTTTGTTCAACGGGTAGCATAACTGTCAGTTGAGAAGATCTAAATACTTGATCTACTATATCCTGCATATTCATATAAAGCAAACAATATGTTAAAACCTTGAATATGTATATATTTAAAAGGTCTGTAAAAATTGTATAGGAGATTTAGTAAAGTTTACAACCTCAAATGATATGACCTCATGATCACGCACCTGGGATTGCCCATGCATAAATGCTGATGATGTCTCAGGTGCGCCCGCCATGGGTGTCTCATGAAATCCCTGTATATAGATGTACAACAATTTGTAAAGATCAAATTCACACGTGTATGTAAATGAAAAAATTAAATTAGATCTATGATGTGTATTTAATTTAAACTTAACAAACTTTTGAAAGCATGCACCTGAGTTGATGATGTCTCAGGAGTGCTCACCACAACTTCTGGTTGGTCAGTACTAGGTATCGTATGACCTCCCTGCATCTAGATATAATATATCATTTCACACATGTGTACAAATTCAAATTAAATTAGATATATCCACACAAATTATTTAATATATATTGGTTCAATTACTTGACCAAAAGGTGAGCCCATATCTACAACACTCGACATATAGACACGATCATATTGAGTTTCAGGCATCGTCTGATCATGCATCTACACCGAACACTTCTTGAACTAATATTATATTATATATAATTTGATGCTAAATTATTTACATGAATTTTGCACATTTCAAACAAATTAAATTTAAGTTCAAAAGATAAACATGCCTGTGTAGGATGAATCTCAGAATATAGTAAATTCATATATGACTCTGTCCCAGATGCATGTGGGTCACCTAAAGTGGATGCCTGAGTATTCCCATAGCCCAAGCCTCCATGCTCTCTATTGGCCACTTCAGCTGCTGCGTTTGTAGTTTGATGAGTGAGATGTCCTGAAAGTGAACTCAATGCTCCTAATGTCGATAACATGGTCTGCTACTAAAATGCAGTGGGAACACCAGGAGAAGGAGGAGGAACAATAGGAGAAATCGAAGCACATTGCTGAGGATCAACATGTACTCCTAGTCTATGTTGGGGCATGCGACACCCAACTCCCTACAATGACCTCATATCAAAATAGTTGGGTTTTAAACCCAACTCAAACTCAGCCCATAAATTTCTCAAAAAGTATAGGGGAACCTCAGAATTTCCATGTGGTGGATTATCAAACACCATCCACCATCTATCCCAAAAATGTGCAGCTATCTGCAGGTTCCTACACCATAAAATTGAAATTCTTTTTTTGGTGGGTGGAATTGGTTGGTTTGTTTGGGGGTTAAAAAAATGTTGGCACATGGCTTGTTTTGTAATTTTAAGGTCATTAATTTCTTTATAGGACAATCCATCTGCATAGAATTGTCTCCTCTCTTCTCTCCATTGATGAAACCTATCTAGGTCCACATCAATAGATCGAACATAATTGACAATAGTTTGCATCATAGATGAAAATCATGCGAGATGGGGGGGATTCTAGGCTCATTTTTTATAAGATCTAGATTTCCTTGAATCACAATAAGGTTTTCTCTAATGCTCTCTCTTAACTGAGCCTAGATAACTACAGGGGGTGGGGGGTTAGGAGGTGGAGAGTGTTGAGGTGTGGGGTTTTTTTGTGATGGCAGATCTAGATGTATGGGATTTGTAGGAATTTGTGCATCAGGCATACAATCCTCTATGTTAAATTATGGATCCATGTGAACAATGAAATGGCTACTGCATGTTAAACAATTAAAAAATATATATCAACAAACTAATTAAATAATGCACACAACTTGAAAGTTATTTAAAAATCATATTGAACGTGCACAAATTCAAAATACTTTTCATTTGAAGACCATTCAATTTATAACATTAAAAAATCTATAACATTAAAAATCCATAGCATGTACACATTAAATTGAGTCTAGTGTGTGGTTGTTAATATGAAGGGTTTGTTGTTACTACCAACTCTTAGAATGCAACTAAAAATGGAGATAATTGTCACACCAAGGTCATAAAATTATAATAAAATCCTACCTACATGTTACTTAAAACTAATTATTGAACACCTTTTAGTAACCCTTCCAAGAAGAATCATCAAGTATATCTAAAATATAAATCCACTATATAATTTAGATCAATATGTATACTATAATTAAGATACCTAAAATATCTAAGGATGCATTAAATTACATTTTGTGTACATGGAAAGGGAACTCATATGTTGAGTCAAGTATAAGTGCTTCTACATCAAAACTTTGTAGAGGATGACATAGTTGTCATAATTCATCTAGGTATTTTATGTTAAACCTTTAATAAATGGGATGGTTCAATTATAAATAGTTTTGAGTTAGATCTATATGTGGTACATAGGATACCTCTTAGTGAAAATAGGGAGGTAAGTTCTAATTATAACTCTAATGGGTAGAAATGAAATTAGGGGGTTTTATTAGAACCCTATGAATGCATGCACTATGTCATTGGTTTATTAAATGAATCCCCTAAAAGAAGGCCCCATAAACTTATTTTTAGCTAGATATCACTTGATACTTAAACTATAGCTAAATTTGATGATATACATTAATTGATTTATTTTAAATAAATAAAACCACATGGATTAAGGTAAAGAATTAAGATTTAAATTTAAATAAATCATTGGATCAACATTTACACTAAGAGTTGGATAAAATGTATCAAGAATTGAGATCTCACAAAAGGCTATAATATCAACATTGAGGCTTCTTTGAATCAAAATTGGAAAAATTAAATAAGAAGATTAGGAAATAGAGACTATGAACATGAGGTGAGGAACCATTTAATTTCTATAGGTAAAGGACTAAAGAATGGATTTAAATAAGACACATGTAGATATATAACTTTGATTTCTCAAATTGGGTGTTAATAGGAGGTTAGGGGTTGTTTAGAGTGTCTTCTATTACATATATAAAGGTACAAAAAGAGAAGGAAAGGTCCCCACTAATTTAGGTTATGAACAACTCAAGAATGAGTGTCAAAATGGGTAAATGATGAAAACCATGTAGTTTAATTCAAGTAAAAATTATACTAGATTCTATTTATATTAGGATTATTGTTAGACAAGGGTGCTCAATGGAGCTCATAAATATCAAGCCTATCATTAATTAACTAATTCATCAATAAGTAATTTATTCTTCTAAGTTTTTATGGGTCTAAAGCTTTATCTTTTGGGGCGAGGGGAAGTTTACTCATAGGTGTGGTTATTTTCCAACAAGAGTATATCTATAGAGCTAAGGTATATCGATTGTGAATACATATATTTATCAAGTATGACATAGAATTTAATTAAATCCAAGGACATAAATTGATTTATCTAAATTTTCAAATTTCATGATAAGAGACACAAGTTCTCTATAGTGGGATAAAGTAGTTAAGAAGAAATTATAAGTTTAACACTAACATTAATTTATAATCTCATTCATTGTTTTCAAAGCATACTAAAGATAAGAATACAAAATTAATAGAAGACATTCAAAGGGACACATAGATATATGCTAGTGGTAATTGCAATCTACAAAATAAACAAAGATTAGCTTGAGCTTTATTCACATATTGAAAATGGATTCTTTAAGCACAAAGACTTCACTAAATTTTTTAGTTGTACAATGAAATCATATTTATACATGTGAATTGGTGTGCATAATTTATCATGCAAAAATGGAAGAAATTAGATCTTTACTATATAATTTTTTAGAGATTTGATGACATGAAAACATATCTATGTCAAATAAAAAAATGTAAGAAACCTCCAAGGAGGGATACTTCTAAAATTATGTGAAGTGAAAGTTAAGAACCAATGGCAAGGATGACACAAAATAAAGCAAAGAAGGAGGGCAATTTCCAAATTGAAATTACTCAATGAGCAAGAGCAACATGATCAATCCTAATGAGATTGAAACTTGTAGCCATATTAAAAAATGAGAATGTTTAAACTATAGTTGATTATGGCAATGGTGTAACATAGAAACATGATCAATCCTAATTAGATCAACCTCATAAATTTATGCTATGATTTGTTGAACTAGTTAAGAAACATCTCCTTATTTCTCAACACAAATGGTTACATTGAAAGTATTGATTGTACAAGTTCAAGTTGCACTATCTAAAAGGTGAAAATATTAGGGTTTTAGGTTTATATTTTAGAGTAAATAGGGTTTTAGGTTTACGTTTTAGGGTTTAGGTCCAAGGATTAACCTGGGTAAATTAGTTTTTAGGGATCTATGTTTTTTGGAACCTAGGGTTTAAGGTTTTGATTTGTAAGTTAAATGTGTCCAATTTAGGTTTAGTTTTTATGGTTTTCAATTTACAATTTAACGTTCTTTGTTTCATTGATGTTTTTGGTATTTTAAATGCAATTTAAAAACTATAAAATATCAAACTAAAACAAACTAAACAAACAAAAACTAAATAACCATCACAAAACAAAAATGCAATATATAAAGAAAAAAATGGCAGAATTCAACCAACCTGGAGGCCGCTGAGGTTAGTTGTGTGGACAGGAGGAGGTGGCAATGAATATATACTTCAATTAGGCCCTTCTAAACCTATGCACAATCTTGCTTCTCCTTCTCTAGCATGGCTTAAACTGATAGTTAAAATAGAAACACAATCGCTTATTTAAAAAAAATAGCTTTAAGAAACACGTGTTTCAAAATACGTACACGTTTCATAACACGTACATGTTTTGTAACACGTACACATTTTAGGTTTGTGTACCTGAATCTAAATGAATACATGTTTGGATTTAGGCTCGGGTACCTGATTCGTAACGCGTATGCATTTTTTAAAAATGCGTGCATGTTTCGTGCAATTTTTTTGTTTTGGCCGAAACTTCCCCTCTTTGTGGACCCAACTTCTTGCACTTACCCCTTTCTCGATGGATTTAGTGGGTATAACCAAATCTGTATTGCCCCAAAAGACCAAGAAAAAACTAATTTTACCTACCCATGGGGAACATTTTCCTACAATGTCTTACCTTTCGGATTGTGTAATGCACCCACTACTTTTTAATGAGCTATTCTAAGTATTTTTGCTGCTTTAATTCATGACTGTGTAGAAGTGTATATGGATGAATTTAGTGTCTATGGTGATGTATATGATGAAGCTAAGGAAAATCTTGAAAAATTTCTTAAACGATGTATTGATACTATCCTTTCTTTGAGTCATGAAAAATGTCATATTTTAATGACTGAAGGAATTGTTTTAGGCCATTATATATCTGCAAAAGGAATTGAAGTGGATTCTAAAAAGGTAAAAATCATTCAAGAATTGTCGGTGCCCACCTCTTTGAAGGATGTACGTAGTTTCCTAGGACATGTTGGTTATTACAAGAGGTTTATTCAAAATTTTAGAAGGATTGCCTCACCCCTCTTTGTGTTACTAGGAAAAGATGCAAATTTCTCATGGACACCCGAATGCCAACAAGCCTTCAAGGAAATCAAAGGTAAGCTAATAACTACATCTATGTTGTGAGGACCTAATTGGGAACTGCCATTCCATATACATAGTGACACATTAGATACTTCTACTGGAGCCATACTTAGACAAAAGGAAGAAACTCTCTTTTACTCTATTTACTATATCAATAAGAATTTTATTGGTGTTGAGGTAAACTATACTGTCACCGAAAAGGAATTATTGGTTGTAGTTTATGCAATAAATAAGTTTCACCACTATATCACTAGATACAAAGTTTTTGTGCACACAAATCATTGTCCTATTATATTTTTGATGAACAAAACAATTGTTATAGGATGTGTAATCCAGTGGTTGCTTCTCTTGCAAGAATTTGACATTACCATTCTTGATAAACCAGGGCGAGAAAATGTAGTGGTTGATTTTATGTCTAGACTACAACATGATGACGAACCAATTCTTGTGGATGATACTTTCCGAGATGAACACCTTTTTTCTATTTTTGTAAAGATTCCTTGGTTTGCTGACATGAAAAATTATTTGGTTACTTGCAGATTCCCACCTCATTTCTCTCCAAGGGAATGTTGAAAGTTTGTTGGACTCAAAGGTGATTACACGTGGATCAATGGATTGCTCTTCTGACGTGGACTTGACAACATTGTGCATCAGTGTATTTCCAAAGAATATTTCTAACATACTTCGTGCATACCACACAGAACTTTGTGGAGGGCATTTTGCTACTTAGAGGACTGCCTATAAGATTTTAACTGCTAGTTACTACTAGCCCACACTTCATAAGGACAGTAAGCATTATGTTCAACATTATGATAAATTTCAACGTATGGGTTGGCCAACCTACTTTGATGAAATTCCTTTACACCCTCAGTTATCCATTGAACCATTTGAAGAATGGGGGTTAGATTTCATAGGGCCCATTAATCCTCCCTCTTAGAATAAATAATATATCTTGGTTTGTATAGATTATGTCACTAAATGGGTAGAGGTAGTAGCCTTAAAGCATGCTAGGGATACTAAGGTTGCTAACTTATTGTATTCAATTTTTTTTACCAAGTGCGGTGTGCCTTGATAAATTGTCATGGACTAGGAAGCACAATTCACCTCTGACTTGATTGCTACATTGGTACGAGAATATGAAATCAAGCATCAAAAGTCTTCTCCATATCACCCACTGGCTAATGGGAAAATGGAAGTAGCCAACCAAGAATTGGTGAATATTCTCATGAAGACAGTAGCATTACACAAGAAAGACTAGGAAAAAAGGCTTCCCTAAGTAGTTTGGGCCTATCGCATAACTTGGAAGACAACCACATGACTGACACCATATGAGCTCGTCTATGGAAAGAAGGTTGTATTTTCAATTGAATTCGAAGTAAAGCCTCTCTACACCGATCTTCAACTTAAGATGGGTCTCAGTGAAGCACAGAAAGAGAGACTTGCTCAACTCCATTCTTTAGATGAAATGCATCAAGAGTCCCTTTTTCATGCAAAAGTGGTGCAAAAGCAAAGAGCGCAGTGGCATGATCGCTTCATTCGGTCACAAACATTCCAACCTAGGGATTGGGTGTTGCTTTATGACTCCCAGTTCCAGCACTTCATAGGGAAGTTCCATACTTGCTGGCTCAGTCCCTATGAAATTTAAACTATGTATGCTAATGGTGTTATTCGATGTGTACTATGGATTCTAAAAGCATGACTCTTCTTGTTAATGAGAATTATTTGAAGATTTACAAATGAACCCTTTAGAAGGAAACATTTGCTTGTATTGTGATGGACAAACTGAGTCTTTTTGCTCTCACACCTTTTGAATAACGCTATATGTATGTGAATTAAAAAAAAGGAAAAGGAAAAAAAGGAAAAAAGAAAAAAATTGCAATAAACCTAAAGATGAAAACCAATTCTTTGGCACCTCTAGGTGATGATAAGCTGAAAACCAGGATCCTGACAGTCTATCATCATGAAAAAATAAATAAATATTAATAATAATAAATAAAAAATAAAACATGTCTTGTTGGACCTTGGTAGGCAGTATCATTCTTTGGTTGATATCCTATCACATGACAGGATGTTGTTTCTTTGGCCTCCTATCATCGCCACTTGTCCTCCTCCACACACTTATTCTCCTTTTGCCACCTTTTTCACCCATCCCCTTCACCCCTTTTTTTTTCTTTGTCTCCATTCCACTTTTCCCATTTTCTTGTGTCCTTTTTTTCCATGTGGATGTTAGTTCTTTCATTTCCCCCATCTCTTTGTTTGGCAGTTTTTATCTTGTGGTATGTTGGCACCTTTTTCATTCTATTTTCTTTTCCCATGGGTCCCAATGCCACCATTTCCCTTTACTCACCTTTCTCTCCATTTCACCTATCACATAAGCTTCATATTTTCCTTTTGCGGGTGCCCCTACCTAGTATTTTTCCATCGTGGCCTCACACATGGTACCCACTTGCGAATGTCACTTTGGCCACCCTAGATATTGCTCCATTTTTGATGCACCCATCTTATCACCCTTGTCCTTTTCTTTCCTGTACCACCATCTCTCCTTTTTCTTTTCATTTCATTTCACATCCTACTTCATTTCTTCAGATCGGCTTTTGCACAAATGTGCTATATTAATTTCACATCTTCTCCACCAATATCACCAACTTGACATATATCCATGGGTTTTCTCCAGTTTTTGCTTGTTGATTTGGCTGTCTCGGACCTCCAATTCTCTACATCACTTGTTGCTGATTTTTGATGTCACCAATGTCCTCTTGATGGTAACATTACTGAAGGTTTATATTCCTTTCTTTTCATATTAATTTTCTTTTATCCTTTGCATTTATTATGGCAACCCAAGGAAAGTTCTATATGCTAAGTTGGGGGGGTGTGGGCATGCCAAGTCACAATTACCCTCCTATCATAAACAACTTACCCTGTTATGATAATTTCTTCTCTATCGAGTCCATATTATGTGAAGTACATCCTTGATCTTTCATTGGACACACTACATTTCATTGTTGTTAATATTTTCATTTCATCTCTTGCTAACTTTCATCACCATGGGGGGTGGTATCCATAAATTCTAGGAGCCAATGGATATGCAACATGTGAAAGCTGACCCAACAGTGTATCAAGGTTTTGAAAACGTAGGTTGGCATGTTTTTTTCAACAGTTGTGTGGGTATAATGTAGTCGCATTTGAATTCACCATGGCCTTTAGTAGTGCTAGTAACTCCATAGAAGTAAGGGGGTTTTCCTTGCTAGTTACCCCACAAGGTATAGTTGAGGTAACAAGGTTACTTCATGAGATGGGAGAAGAGTATTTTCCATTAGCAGTAAATAGGGTCGTCGAGCTTCAATTGCAATCCCAATGGTTCTTGAGGAAAGGAAAAAAATTACAGACAAATCCTAAGCATGACACTTTGTGAACTTCACTTCCTGTGCATTGGGTTGTCATAGCTAAAATTGTAGCTCAATATGTCATGGGAGAAGGAAGGTATGTTTACATCTTTTCCCACCATTTCAGATTGCTATCTCATTTACACCACAATGATCTAGTTAACCTTCCACATTATATTTTTAAATCTATCAAGAGAATGAGTTTAGATGTGTAAACACCTAAATTTGGACACTTAATTTATCCAAATTTATCCCCTTTCGTCTAAGCATCCCCTTATTTGCATTAATTAAGTAGTATCGCTATTATTTAATTAATATCCTTATTTCTGCCAAATCCCTAAGGTATTTAATTATTAAATAAATACCTTATTTCTTTAATCCTCATTTTTCATCAAATGAATTAAATAAATATGACATTTATTTAATTCCTCATATGTCACATCCTCCATCATTTTTTCCTAATCCTAATCCATCTTCTAATCTCATCATTATGATGTGCACATGCCTAATCCTTGATTAGGATGTGTCACATCCTTCAACTTTTGCAAGTTGGCCTCTAATCTCTCTTAGCTTCCTAACCCTCCTCTAATCCTTCATTAACTAACCTAATCAACCTCTCAAGGAATTTTTAATTCCTTTTATCCTTCCAAAGAATATTAAATTCCTTTTTCTTTTCCCTATGTGAGCTTTGACTTGTCACATCAAGTCACATGTGAGCTCTTCTTAATCTCCCACTTGCCTCTAATCTGTCATTAACTTGTCTAATCAAGTACTTGCACAACTTTAATCACTTAATTAAGTCATCCTAATCCCCATATCATTTATGGAATGTGTCTTAAGTCAACTTCATTAAAGGCTTTATCCTTTTGGAGAAGGCACTCCATTCCCCATGTGAATTTTTAATTCACATTTAATCCCCCAATGCATCCCTTGGAATTTAAAATTTCTTTTCTCAATCCCCTTGTGGATATTTGAGGAATTTTTAATTCCTCACATCTCCTCTCACCCACATGGGGACAAGGACCTCCTTTATGAGGAGATCTTGTCCAATCCCAAGGTACTATGTACTACCTCCATGTCATGTACCCTATTTCCACCTCATGTACACATCATCTCTTACAAGCCACTTCACTTGCCACATGTCAAGACGCGAGGGCTTGTGAGTTCTCAACTCACCTTAGCCCTACATCTTGATCTTGGTGGCTCAATCTTAACCATCCATTTCCCTAGAGAATTCCAAATTCTTTATAAATACCCCCTCTTTTCTCTCATTTTAAGGGAGATCATAGGCAAACTCTTGCAAAATTTTCTCTTGAGCCATACTTAGCCAAATTTCCATATTTTCACCCATTTTCACTTGTTTTCCCATCCTCATCCCATCTTATAGCTTGTATCCCTTGCCATCCAAGAAGCATACAACATCAAAGATTGAAGGGCCAACCAAAGGACAACCCAACAAGGTGAAATATTTCATTTTGCTTAGTTAAGTTAATCATTAGGCCAATCTTGAGGTGTAGGGTGTTTGTAGTTGTTATTTGCACTCTCTTTTTGTTTGTTGTTCACGTTCTAACAAGTATTTTAGCCCTATCACAAGATGTACGAAAATGACACCATAATTTTGTAGCATGCCATGGTCTAATAAAATTGCTTGTCATGCAGGGTTTAGCTCAAAAAGTGCCTTTGGTTATTTGGTTCGTGTTCCCAAAAGAAGATACTGCCTCTAAGTCTTTGACCCTAGCAAATAAACTCGTGATCCATGAAATCAAGGGTATTAGTTAAACCTTTGAAGACTAGGATGATGAATTTGATGAAAACCTAGGGTAGTCAGATCAAGATACCAAAACCTATGGAAGTGAAAACCCTAGTGAGGAATTTGAGGGTTCATATCCAAAAAATTCAATACGAGGTAGTAATGATACAAAGGTTAAATTGGGGGTTCATACTAGGAAGGTCAAAGACATTGTTGGTGTTAGCACTCCACTTATGGTAACCCCTTATAACACCAAATTCAAGAGGAATTATGAAGAAGCTTTTGTTTTGCAACAATTGGCTTCTATTTCCTATACCTTAAATCAAAGCCCTGATGTGGAAATTGTGGCTACCGGTCCCTTGAAAGGAAAAGATAGGAAAAGCCATGAACAAAGAAGGAAAAATAGAAATAAAATGAAACAGATCATAACTAAGCCTAAACCCTCTAAAGAACAAGAAGATTTAGATAACCAAGACGAAGAGGTATCTGTTGGTCCTCACAACCAGCAAGAAGAAGGTGAGATGAGTAAACATGAAAAAAATTTCACTAAGAAACCTCTATAGGAATTGGGAAATAATTCTCCACAGGTGAAACATAATTTGATGGCTCAAGATACTAGTGTTTCTCCCCATGGTTATGGCTTTGATGAGCTAGATCTAAATCTAGAAATTGAAATCAACACTTCTCTTGGTAATGATATACTTGAGGGAGATATAGAGGATAAGTCCAATGAAATCTCCCATATAGAGGAATTCTCTGTAGAAGAAATCAAGGCTTTACAAGAAAAAGTCAGCTAGTTGGAAGCCCAAATGAAACTCCTTCAACCACAGTTGTGGCAAGTCTATGACAAAAACTAGCAACAAGCTCAAGAGATAACAAAATTAAGGTGTCAGTTGGAGCAGTTGATTCAGGGACATAACCCAACCATGGACAAGTATATAACTTTGGAAGAACACTAAGAGGTGATTAACGATCTAAAGTCCTCATGGGAAGAAAATATTATAGAGGAATGTGTAAGTGTGGAAAATGTAAACTAAATACAATTAAATACACCTCTTAATGAAACATTTTATCAAGATTAAACATGAATTAAACTAATTTAAAACATAGAAAATCCTGAAAGCGTCTCATTATCTCCTATCTCCAGAGATTTATCAAGTTACAGAAGCTCTTAGATTTGTAAGCACTGTAACTGTTTAAAATGCCTATCTAGAGAACGGAATGGATGCTAAATGCAATGATGTGATGGTTGCTAATGATTTCTAAGTGATACGATGCTACTGTAAATGAAGCTTGATGGATGAAAGCTATAGTAAAAAGAAACTATGATGCTGCTGTGATATGAAATCTACTGATGCCATGATACTATGATGATACTAAAATGCTAATGCTAAATGATTATGATTGCTTGGTTGCTTGAGTACTAATTCCTGCAAAGTAAGTTTGCATAAATTGGGATTTCTCGGATGATTTTGATGCTTTAGAAGGTTGTATATATAGATTTCTGGCAACAGTTTTGCACAGGGGTAACACAACAGAGGCTGAGATTAAATCTGGAGATTTGAATGGTATGAGATGAGAAGGTGGAACTGATCATGGAGGATTGTTCCTCCCCATGAAAACACCAGGCAAGATGAGAGGAAAAATTTGAGGCAGAAGATTGAGAGGATTTCCTGCAAGTTTGTCCCCGAGGCTTTTCCCGTGAATGACAGTTAAATTAACTAGATTTGAAAAATCTAATTTTATTGGTGAGTGAATAGAGAGATTTGATTTATGCCTTTATTTGAATATTTTATGATTTATTCAAATTAGCAAAAAGAGAGATAAATAATTTAATAAAATAAACTATAGAAGTTTGTTTATTAAATTAAATAGAAGAAGAGAAGTATGATGTAATAATTAAATAATGCCAACTATTGAAGTTGTATATTTAATTTAAGATAGAATTTAATGGATAAAGTATAGAGGAAACAATAATGATAATAATTAAATAAAACAAAATATTTAATTTTGTTTATTTAATTAAGAGGAAAATAATGTGATAAAATAGAAGAATTAATAGTGAACTTAATATAAATAAATATTTCTATTTATTTACTAAGTAGATGAATTTAGGATTAATTAATCAAATAAATCATATTTAATTAATTAGATTCTCCAGACCATTTTTAGGTGTCTACATTTTGCCCCTCTTTGAAGTGATGTGTTTATGCATTGCTTCAAAGAAAAATTTGTGCTACTGCTACTAGTATCGACGAGAAATTTTTCAGAATGCCCCAGACATGATTTTCAGGTGATTGATGGATATATGCTCCCTTGGGAGATAAATTAATGAATTTTTGATTTTTTTGGATTTTTTGGATTTTTTACGATTTTTTATGATTTTCTGATGATTTGATATAGATTTGATGAAGATTTAGTGATGAAATAATTTATCTCCCGATAATTGATGTAGAAAGTGGTCCTGGATGAATTTCAATTAATCTCCCCTTTTTAAAATTTAAATTAATCTCAAAAAAATCCCCTTTTAAATAACCTATAAAAGGTTAAAAGGTCTTTTTCAAAATCATTTGTAGATTGTGACCTTTGAAAGTTTGTGAGTGAGATATTTGTGCTACGTGGAGAAAGATGTCGATTCCCTATCACACTCACCGTTTTGAGCGTGTTCGACGACATCAGCGGCCGACCGCGTTCGAACCTCCGGTATGTCCATTATTTTTCCTTGGTTTTCATGCATTTCCTTGTTTTTTTGTGTATTTTTTTGGATTTTTCAATTTAAAATTGTTTTAGCGCTTTTATTTTCTGTTGTAGCGCTTTTCAATCCTGTTGTAGTGCTTTTAGGGTCTGTTTTAGCGCTTCTATACTTTTAGCACTTCCTAGGTTTGTTTTAGCGCGTCTATAGGTTAAGGTAGCGCTTTTCATAGTTTAGCGCTTCGGTTAGCCGTTGTAGCGCTTCTATAAAATGTATTAGCGCTTTCAGAGTTTTAGCGCTTTAATTGGATTTTGTAGCACTTTTACTCCTTGTTTTAGCGCTTTTATGGAAAACATTAGCGCATTGACCAAATAAAATGATGCTTTTGATAAAATGGTGCTTTGTTTAGATGTAATAGCACTTTTATCTGATGAAATGGCACATGTCTTTGTTTTAGCACTTTTAATGTCCTTTTAAGCACATTTATATCTAAGTGTTTGTGATTTTCGTTAATTTGTTATTGATTTTCTTGATTTCTGATCGTATCAGTTGTTGGTTTGATATGAATGATTTGTCTAATCAAATACATGATTTGTCGATCTCATGATAGGTGAGGTCTAATGTTTGTTTTGATGATAATTATCCTCATGATAGGTGAGGAATAATTGACATACCTCATGATAAGCGAGGTTGATTTGATGTCTTGATGATGACCTCATGATAGGTGAGGTTGATTTGATGCATTGATGATGACCTCATGATAGGTGAGGTTGATTTGATGTGTGCTCATGAGATTTGATTAGAATTCTCACCAAGAGCTGACTTGATTTGATATGGTATCTTGATGTTATTTGATGATTGACATGAATTTATTGACTTTGAATTTTGTTGTGATAATAGGAGCAATTGGGGAACCTCTAGATTTGAGAGCGTTTCCCTTGGACATTTGATCTCATTCCTAGGTTGGCACAGCCTGAGATAGCTATCATCACACGTTGTGGATTGTCTCCTCTTCTTTACATGCCCCATATTAGGATTAATCGGGGTTTGTTGACATCTTTAGCTAAGAGGTGGCATAACGAGCACAACACCTTTCACCTTCCCACTGGCGAGATGACAGTCACCCCGAAGGATGTTTGGCGGATTCTGTAGCTTCCGGTTGTTGGAGATGTTGCCATATATGATTCGAGAGAGTAGGGTGGGACTGATGCTCTTCATAGAGTGTTTCGGGATGATCATATTGTAGGAGAGTGGATTCTGTGGCGTGATATGGTTGATGCATATGCCACTTTGCCGAAAGTACTTGCTGGATTCATTGGCAGATTCCTTAGTCCTGATCGCAGGTCTAAGGGATTGTCAGTTGGTTGGGGCCAAGTTCTGGAGAGCATGGTTGTCCATGGTACCCGATTTGCTTGGGGCATGTGTTTGCTTTCCTAGTTATATCATGATAAATATTCAATTGTCTATCTTAGTGGTCAGAGTTTGTCGACCGGCGCTACTTTGCTTCAGGTATGGGCGTGGGAGCACATAGCTATCACACATCCAGTTCTAGTTGGATAGAGGCCACCTAGGAGACCTTATGTATTCAGATATGCTGGAAGGTTTACCTAGTCTAAACTGGGTAAGTTAGAGTATTGGAGGAGAGTTATCGATGACATAGAGTCTGTGACATGGCATCCCTTCCTAGATTGTGATCATTGGGATGATGATGATGTTCAACTACCATTTCTTTGTCAGTCGATGATCTTGATTGGTCGTGCTTGTCAGGTTTTAGAGAGATTTTTGATCAGACATGTCTACAGACAACATGGGATGGTACAAGGTATGCCCCAAGGTGTCGCTCACTATGCTTGTCGGTAGTCGGATACAACAGATTGGGGGCCTTGTTTGTCATATGCTACGACAGTTCAAGAGTTTCAGGCTTTACAACCATTTGTGTGGGACATTCAGCCAGATATTGTCGAGGCTCCTCTTACAACAGATTATGCTGAGTATTGTGCTTTGCATCCATTTCCATGCCTTACTATTCTAGATGAGCCTGTCCCATTACCTGTAGAGGAGGATGTTCCTATCACTCATGGTTGGAGACGGAGGAGAGAGGATGTTGAAGGAGTTGAGGCAGAGGATGTTGATGTGGTTGGTGAGGCAAATGTCAAGCCTGGGGTTGATGTTGGGGTAGAGGATCTTGATGTGGAGGAGGATGTTGGTGGAGAGAGTAGTGGAGATGAGAGCAACGAAGATGAGAGATTTGATAGTGGAGAGGTTGTAGTTGGGTCGGGCCCTACCTTAGATTTTCCTGGTGAGACCATGCCTCGTAAGAGGCAGAATGTGGGAGATGTTTCAGTGCGACTACAAATCGTAGATCTTCAGGTGCAGTTAGAGACTGTTCAAGAGAAGCTTCTTCAGACTCAGGGTTTATTACAGCAGACGCAGGCTCATATGCAGGTACAAGCTGATTTGCATACATAGACTCTTTCAACTGTGTAGGCTTAGTTAGTCACAACTCTGTCATAGATTGCAGCATTGACAGCTGAGAGAGATGCGGCGAGACAAATAACTGAGATAGATCAGACTCAAGTTACTTCATTGACAACTAAGAGAGATGCGGTCAGGTTTGTAGCAGAGGGTGCTCAGGCTCAAGTTACTTCATTAACAACCGAGAGAGATGTGGCCAGGTTTGTAGCAGAGGGTGCTCAGGCTTCGGTCGATAGATTACAAAGAGTAGTAGATGGTACCTCCTTGGTAGATTACATGTGAGAGGTCACTCGCATTGGTGAGGAGATTAAGTTTTATAGAGTGAGGTATTATGATGCAGTGCCTTTTGAGCAGAGAGTGAGCTATGCGAGGTCCCATTCTGGTAGGTCACGATCCAGGACTATCAATGCAAGTGTTACTCAGCTGTTACCTAGAGATCCCAGGGATCCCGGCTCCTTTTGTGGTAGGGGTCCGGATCCTGCTATTCCTACACCATTTGGAGCCAGCAACACATGATTGTGTCCATGATGTACTTTGATTATCTTGATGTACAACCATTATTGATGCTTATCTCTCTTCATTTTAGACATCATTGTATACTTGACATTGTGATTTTGATATATATGAGATGCAGTAGATTCTACGGTCCATTATGTGTTTTATATGATTTTTTGATGGATGCATTTGCTTTTGACATTCTATATGCTATGTGATGGTTTTATTGTTATGATGGTATACTTTGATACATGTTGTTCTATCTTTGATGCAACTAATGGTAATGTATGGATGCATCTTATATGGATACATGATGTATATGGATTTATGATTATGGATTGATGTGTTTAAATGATATACTATATGTGATGTAAATGTAAATATATGGATGAAAATGTGGAATGATACATGATGTAATAAATTTATAGACTGTATTATCAAATGGATGGATTATATGTAAATATGTGATATAATAAATGGATGAATGTAATGAGTTATGATGATGATGTATTTGAATGATATAGATATATGTATGTTGAAATGTATGAATGATGAAATGATGATGCAAATGTTTTAAATATATGTAAATGATTATGATGATGTAACTATATGATCATGATGTTGTTTTTGTAATTGTCAAGTATACTCAATCTATTATGAAAAAAAGATAATTCTTTAAGGAATGATTCACCAATCTTTGTAACAAATACTCTGCAGATGTGACACTATTATAGATGCAATCTACTTTTTACTATGCAAATCTACATGTAAACCGGTGATGACCTGAGTACTACTTTCATGATTTTTGATATTGCAAGGGAACAAAAGCATCGGGGTATAATTAAATTGAGATGACCTGAGCATTTCTTGCATAAACAAACAATAATTTACCACTTTCCTATGTGAATTGGAATGTCATCCATGATACTTTGTAGAGAATTTCCCGTGAAAATTCACACAGTAATTATGATTTATTCACAAACAACAGACAAAGAAAATACCATTTCTTATTCCTGGCTTCTCTAGTTCAATACATCATTAAGTTGCTCCAAAGAAATAATAACAATGATCAAAAGTACAACATATCTTACATTTTCTTATAGTATTCAATCATTTATTCAGATTAGATCATCCATCCTGATTTTATGATGTTTTTGTGTTTTTGAGATTTTGGATCAAACTAACCTAAAGACCTATCCTAGAGGCCTCGGGGGCTGATCAAAGATTATCCTTGCCTACGTTATAGATGCAGAGACCACGTAGTTCAACTGACACCGACTCATGTTTTTGGATTTTTTTTTGATACTAACTTTTTGACTTGTTTTTGGATTTTCTATTGTGAGATGGATGTCCAATGTGCTTCTGATGGTGATTGATGTTCCATGTTGGGTTTTGTTTTGAACATTGTTTCCGTTGCTTTTTTCCATTTTGTGAAGCTCAAGATTTATGTTGCCCCCAATGATCTTTAGATTTTTCCCCCAAGCCAGGGTGAGATATGACAATGTGATATGATATGATAATGGATGTAAAAATGATGATGGTGAAAGCAACAACCATGAAATGAGTTCAAATAGATAGGAGAGTTGATTCAAATCACAAATAGCGCCTGTTTCCAGGTTTTTACTATATGTTTTTATTGCACTTTTTTATTCTTTTTTATTTTTTTGTATTTTTTGTTATTTTTTGTCACCAGGATGCCTGTTTTCCAGGTTTTCATCAAGGTAACTATTTTCAGAAACTAATTCATGCACCAAGTGATTCAGGTATAGAAATTTTAGAGATGGATACTGTTGATAGGTTCATCAAACAAATCCCCTTTTGGTGTAGACAATTGATATGCTCCTGATCCATACACTGATATGATAACAAAGGGACCTAACCAGTTAAGTTCAAACTTCCCTTTCTTTTCTCTATCTTGCTGATTTCTAGGGTTTTCCTTTAGGACCAAGTCACCAACTTGAAAAATTCTAGGTTTTACCCTATGATTATAACTCCTTGACATTATTTGTTGGTAGGCTTTCAAATGATTTACTACTTGTTGACGCCGTTCATCCAACAATTCCAACTCCTATAGCCTTGAAACTCTGTAATCTTCATCTGCTATGAGATCCTTTAGTGATACATGGAGTGATGGTATTTCTATCTCAATTGGTAGAATGACCTCTGATCCATACACCAAGGCGTATGGTGTAGCTCATGTTGGTGTTCTGATGCTAGTTCTGTAGGCCTATAGTACAGGATTTAACTGAACATGCTAATCACGTCCACCATTGTCTACCGTTTTCTTTAGTATTTTTAGGATTGTCTTGTTGGAGGCTTCTGCTTGTCCATTTCCCTGTGGATAGTATGGTGTTGAAAAATGATGTTGAATATGGAATTGTTCACATAATTCTTGGACGTCCTAATTTTTAAAAGGCCTTCCATTGTCTAAAATAATGGATTGAGGTACCCCGTATCGATAGATGAGATAGTTGAGTATGAAAGATGAAATCTATTTTCCAGTGACAATTGTCAAAGGAACTGCTTCTATCCATTTTGTAAAATACTATGTTGCTGTGATGATGAACTTTTGCCCATTTGATGAAGAAGGATGTATTTTCCCCACCAGGTCCAATCCCCATTGACAAAAGGGCCATGTGGATGTGAATGGTTGTAACTCTTGCACCGATGCATGAATTAGATTACCATGAATATGACATTTCTGACATCTTTTAACATATTGATATGCTTCCTTCTCCATGTTCGACTAGTAATACCCTAAACGAAGGAGTTTATTAGCTAGGGTTAGCCCACTTGAATGAGTCCCACAAATACCTTCATGGACCTCTCGTAAGGATGTTTCAGATTCGTGATGCTCTAGACACCGGAGAAGAGTACCATCTAAACCTCGATGGTAAAGGATGTCAACCATTAATGTATGTCATGCCGATTAACGGATAAAGTTACGTTTTTGGTTTCTAGAGAGGTCAAGAGGAAGAATGTTATCTTTGAGGTAAGTATAGATCTCTCCATATTGTGAGGGTTGAATGTTGGGTATGTGGCATATGGTTTGTGAATCAGGGTTATCGTATGTAGGACTAGATACTTGTTCAACCATAAACTCATATCGACCTTTCTTTTCTGATAATTGCAAAAGGGATGCAATTTTTGCCATGGCATCTGTAGCTTTGTTTTCTACCCTTGGTATTTGCTCAAACTTTGTATCCATGAACTATTTTTTTAGATCATCTATCATTTTCTTATAAGGCATGAGCTTCTCATCCTTTGTTTGATACTCGTTATTTACTTGATAAATGACAAGCTGTGAGTCCCCATACACTTGCATTTATGTGATTTTCCATTCAATAGCTATTTTGATGCTGATAATCAATGCTTCATATTCAACTATATTGTTTGTGCATGGAAAAATTAACCTATAAGATCTTGGAATGGTGTGTCCTTGAGGTGTGACAAATAGAATTCCTGTACTAGCTCCTCTTTGTGTATATGATCCATCAAAATACAGTCTCCATTGTTGAGTTGTAATATTCATGATGTGGACATCTGAAAATTCAATGTACATTGGATGATGATCCTATAATGGAGCTTCAGCTAGTTGATCTGCTATTACTTGTCCTTTGATGGCTCTCCTATCAACATATTGGATATCAAACTCACTCAATATCATGACCCATTTTGTAATTCTTCCTGTTAGAGCAGCTTTACTGAGTAGGTATTTTAATGGGTCTATTTTTTCTATGAGCCTGACTATATGAGTCAACATGTAGTGTCGCAATTGTTGAGTTGCAAATACTACTGCTAAACAAGCCTTTTCTATGAATGTATAGTTTATTTCATATCTGTTGAGAGTCCTGTTGATGTAGTAAACTACTTGCTCTTTTCCTTCAGAATCCTCATGTGCTAATAGAGCTCCTAAAGATATACCAGCTATTGCAATATACAATAATAGTGGTCTTTCTACTATGGGTGGCATGACTATTGGAGGTGTCACCAAATATTGCTTTATCTGGCCAAAAGTTGTTTCACAGTTCTGATCCCATTTGAATGAAACATTTTTATGAAGTAGATGATTAAATGGATAACTCTTATCTGCTAGCTGGGAGATAAATCTCCTGATGGATTGTAACCTGACTTGTAGGTACCGTAATTGACTGATGTTTTTAGGCGGTGGCATCTCTATTATTTCCTTAACCTTAGCTGGATCAACTTCAATACCTTTTTTTGACACTATGTAACCAAGAAGTTTTGCTGAAGTCACCCCAAAGATGCATTTCTTCGGGTTCAACCTTACATTGAATTTTTCTAGTCTAGTGAAGATCTTATCAAGTATTTCTAGATGTCCTTCCCTAGTGTGTGATTTTTCTAAGATGTCATCCACATAATCTTCCATGAAAGTATGCATCATATCGTGAAAAATTGTGGTCATTGCTCGCTGATATGTTGCACCTGCATTTTTCAATCCAAAAGGCATGACATTCCAGTAGAAAGTTCCCCAAGGGCAAGTGAATGCAGTCTTTTCTTGATCCTCAGGTGCTATTTTTATTTGATTGTATCCTGAGAAGCTATCCATTATAGATAACATCACATGTCCTGTTGTTAGATCAACAATTATGTCAATGCTAGGCAAAGGAAAATCATCCTTTGGGTATGCCTTGTTTAAATCCCTAAAATCTGTGCATATTCTAATGCTATTATTAGGTTTGGATACTGGCACAATGTTTGAGATCCATTATGCATAATCTATGGACCTGATAAAGCCTGCACTAATAATTTTTTTAGTTCAACGTTAACCATAAGGGCGATGTGGTGATGCATCTTTCTCAATTTTTGTTTGACTAGTTTGATTCCCTTTGGTAGTGATAGATGATGCATTAGGAGTTGTGGATCCAATCCTAGCATGTCAGAATAAGACCATGCAAAATTTATGTGTCACTGCTCAAAGAATCTGGTGAATATCAGCTTCTCTTGTTCTGTCATGGATGTTGCTAGATGTAAGATATTTTCCTCTTAAGATGTTCCCAGATTTATAGACTGTGTTGGCTCTACCAGTACTGATGATTTGTCATGGTAGTGTTCTAGGAGAGTGTCAAATATTTCATCCTTCAGTGCCTCAGAAAGGTTTTCGCTGTTGGATACGTTCTTTATTTTTCTCTTTTCAAAGTCTAATTGTGCCTCAAAGAGGTTTTCATCATTAGATTTATTTTTCATATTATCATTTTTGCAACTGAAAGATTTGGCACCCTCCTGATGTAAAGTATTGATATGATTGTTATGGATAGTACTTGTATCAGTTTTGTCACCGCAGAGATAATTTATGATGGCATCATCTTTTGAAAAGACTGGTATAAGACTAGGTTCGATGGGTTCCCAGTCAATAAGTTTAGGGTGCATTAAAGGTAACAATTCATCAGATTGAATAAGGTCAACTATTGTAAGTGTCATGATAGCTAGGTGGTCAAAGTTATATGTAGGATGTTAGAGGTCTATGACAGTACTCACCTCCAAGTTTTCTGACTCACTCGATGTCTGATCATCCTCTCTTGAGTCATCAATATTTGTTGATCTCATAACAAATGTTCTATTTCTTGAACCTTGTCCCTCCTCTCGTAAGGGTGTCTATACTTGGATAATATCAACCTCTTTATTAGTATATGATGTAGCAAATAGATGATCCCATTCATATTCATTTGAGTCTATGTCAGAGCCATCTCTCATTTGTAGTATCCTTTCCACTGCTTTTTGGATTTCTTCTTCTTTGTGTTCAGTTATGTAGCCTAATACCATTTTGTCTTTAGGCTGTAATGTTAGAGGTTGAATGGGTTCAATAATACCGTCCTTTCTCTTGCCAATTGGTCCTTGACCTTTGTAACCCATTTTCTCTAAAATGGCCTTCCCTTTTCCATATTGATCTATTTTGATGCTGATGTTTGTTGATGTTGATGCTTCCTCGTCTTTGTATAGCCAACTGAGAATGGATTTGTCTTCTGACTCATCTTCGAGTGTACCTGCTTTTATAAACCTTTCATTTAGAGCTGTGATGGGTTGTGATGATCTTGGAGATTTTAATATGGGTTGTCCATATGTTTTTGGTGATGGTAGTAATTGTGATAGGCACAATGATTCAAGAGAATACTCACCGACACCCTTTTCCTTTATCTAAACCTTTTCTAAAAATTGTTGTGATAATTCATTTATAGGACCTTTGGTTTTTGATGTGTCCATGATAGTTATTTCTTTCTCTAGATTCTTTTTCTCAACCCATTTAGAGATAAAATTAGGTTGGCTATCCATGGTGAATGAATTAGAAGTATTGACTTCTCTATTATGAGGTATCAGAGTGTCTTGAGTTGCTTTCAACATGATGCAAGTATGTGGATTGTTGTTGTCAGCTGATATGGTGACTTCCTATCCATTTATTGGGAATTTCAGACATTGATGGTATGTTGAAGGTACTGCTTGCATGTCATGGATCCATGGATGACCCAATAGTATGTTGTATGTTAGATCTTTGTCTAACACTTGACAAACAATGTTTTTGACAATCGGCCCTACCTGAATTGGAAGTATAATAAGTCCTCTAGAAGACCTTTCCTCTTCATCATATGCCTTTATCGTTATTTTTCTCTTAGTTTCAATGGAATTGTTAGAATAGCCTAGTGCATGAATCAATTTCAAGGTACAAATATTTAAACCAACTCCTCCATCTATCAGGACACATTTAACACGGTGTTTGTGGATGAGAACTTCTATATGCAAGGCTGCATTGTGTGGGTGGTTTACAGATACATCATCTTGTTCAGTGAATGATAGACAATGAGGTGTGGTGAGATGTCCCACCATGGCTTGGAATTGACAAACACCCAAATTATTAGGGACCGTTGTAGCTACTAGAGCTTGTTCTAAAACTTCCTTATGTGATGGTGAAATTTTGAGAAGTTCTAAAATGGATATTTGTATGGGTATCTTTTGTAATTGGTCTATGATATTGTATTGATGTGATGGGGGAGCATTTCTTTTGGAGGAAATTCCTTTCAGTATTACTCTGGATTGTCCCCTTGTCGTTATATTGACTTGTAGATGATCTTGTGTTTCCCTTATTTTTAAAACATTGATTTGATTATCAAATGTTCCTACGCTTGTCCTCATGTTTAGTGATTCAATGTCATTGTTGTTTGTGTTATCCTTTTGAGTGTCAATGTCATTTTTCTCTACCTCGGAAAGGAAAAGAATGGTGGTGTCATAGACATAGTTTATACTTTTTCCCTTACCACTAGAAGAAGACTCTCCCTTTTCATAGTTGGGTAATGGATTGATAAATGTCGTGTGATCATTGTTTGTTTGAGGCCCTTCAACAAACACCTTCTTGGCTTCAATCAAGTCTTGTATTAGGTGTTTTATAGTTGCATATAGTCATTTGTCTTATGTCCTTTATTCTTATGGAAATTACAATAATCTGCATCGTTCCACCATTATGGTTTTACCTTTGGCTCCCAGTTTCGAGCTTTTGGTAAAGTAATAAGTTTGTTCGCAATGAGTTCTTTCATTACTAATTCCAATGTTTGTCCTAATGGAGTGAATTTCCGTCGATTTGATTGTATTTGATATGATGGTCGTGATTCTCCATTGTTGAAGTTGTTGTTTTGGATAGTGCCCTGACTGTTGTTTTGTTTTTCATTTTGATTTGCTTTGGCAGTTGACACAGTTAAATTGAATACTGGTTTTACATTTTCAGTTGTAGGTTCATTGCTTCCAGTATTTCTATTTTTATGCCAAAATTTTGGCTTGTCGTTGTTTCCATAGTGATTTGCGTTGTTGGATGTTTCACTAGAGTGCTTAATCACTCCTTGTTTGACTAGGGCTTCTTCAATTTTAAGCCCATTGTCAATTACTTTTTCGAATGTTGATGGACATTGTAATTCAAGTCTATAACTCATTTGATCATTTAAGTTGTCTATAAATAATTCAATCTTCTCCTCTTCAGGTATAGATCAAGGATACCTAGCGAACAACTTTCTCCATTGTTGTAAAAATGATAAAAATGTCTCACCATTTTTCTATTTTAGATTATAGAGATCCTTTATGGTTACATCATGTGTTATGTTGAAAGAGAATTGAGAGATGAATTTGTTAACCAATTCTTCAAAGGATCTGATCCCTGGTTGTAATTTTGAGAACCATTCCATACAATGGGCTCCCAAACTCCTAGGAAATAACCTCATGAGGTATGTATCTTTTTGCGCAAATTTGAGGTTCATTGTTCTAAATTCTCGTACATGGTCAATTGGGTCTGATTTTCCATTGTATTTTTTGTACTTAGGAAACTCACAATGTCTTGGAAAGGGTATCATATCCACACATGGATGAAAAGGGTAAGGGAAAATGCCCTTTAATAAATATGTTTTTGTGGTTCCTGTTTGCATGTTTTGAACTTGTTGCTGTAGAATTTGCATTTGACCTGTTAAAGCAACTACTTGATTTGTATCCTGGGTGTGGTTTGGTTCTGTCTCATTAGTTCTAGATGTTTCCTTCAACCGATTGATGTCAAAATATTTCAGAAGTTTGGCACCTAACTATGCTAACATTAAGAGGTATTTCTCCATGTCTTGTTCTAAGACCTTTTCCATAAATTTATGAAAATTTGGGTCTTGTTATGTGTGTTGTATATCCTCTTGTGTTATTTCGTTGTTCTCATGTTGTTGGTATAAAAAAAAGGGTTCTCTTCAGTCATGTTTAGATTTTCAATTTCTTTTTCTTTGAGTTTTTTCCTTTGCAACCTTGTTAAGATTGGCATACAAGTTTTTTGTTGTTTTCCCTCACTAAACTTAGATCTTCTATGTGGTGTTAGTGTCAATTTTATTTTTAAAGAATCCCAATAGAATGATGTATTCTATTGACGAGGCTAATTTAAAATTCCTGATTACTGAGTTTTCTATCTCGTGATGGTAGGATGTCAAAAATACTAATGAGGAAACTTGGCTCACTAATTCCAATTTTGTTTTGATAATTTGGACACTTTGTATTTTGCAAGATCTGGTTTTTGTGTGAAACAATTTTAACTTGTAAGAACCTACTTTGTTTCAGGATGTTAGGACACTGTCTGATCTGTAAAATCTTATGTTTTTGATGTTGATCTGTCTGACGGTTGTTCTGGAAGTTTCTCTATTTTTCTCCTTCTGTGGATGCGCTAATACAGAGGGAAGAAACGCTAAAATAGAATGCAAAAGCACTGTAAAATAGTGTGGAAGTGCTAGAACAACACTCAGAAGCACTAAAACAGAGATGAGAAATGCTAAAACAGAGATCATACACACTAAAATAGAGTTCATAAGTGCTATATTTTTCTGTGGAAGCGCTAATATATGGATCATAAGTGCTAGAATGTTGACACTGGAATTTCCTGGTAGTTTGGTTTGCTGTGACAAAAGCACTATGAGATTGTTTAGAAGTGCTAAAACAGAGGGGTGAAGTGCTATAATTTTCTTTTAAAGCGCTAAAATAGAGGTCAGATGCACTATAATTTGTCTCAAAAGCGCTATAGTTTCTATTTAATGCCAAGAAGGGGGTGGAAATATGGGTCTCTTAGCTGTTATGTTTGATTTCTCTTCTTCTTCATCCAAGATTATGGATGCTGTAAGGAATTGATGGGGCCTTTCATTCTTTTCAAAAATAAATGTCCTCAAACTACTGATGATGTCAGTTTGAGTGCCTTCAATGTGTACATTACCAGGCTGAAATATTGGTGTGGTTAGCCCTAGTTGTTTGAACAAGAGTTGTAGGTCTCCAAATGGTCATAAGGTGATAACTCTAAGGTTTCCAAAGTTTTGTCTACCATAAGAACTGATCAGGTCTAGTGGAGTATTCTATGGTAGGTTGTGGAATGGAGGATTGACGGATACGTTGACTATGGTTAGATTCTTGTGAAAGAGTGCTTCTTTGAATATAGGCTTGTGAAGTCAAAGGTTCTACAGCATAATCATCAGTGTAACCCCTATCGAAATCATGAAACCTATGGAGGAATGTTCTATGATGAAGCAAAGTCTTCCTATTCTAATATAAGAAATGTTATCTTTGTAAAAGATGTTTGTAACTAAGTGTTGTTTTGGGTTTTCTAATTCTCTTGACAAGAGATTTTTTGACAAACTTAGTAGTTTTCCAATCTCTAATCATGTATTCTCAATTTTTGATTTTGTATTTTTTAGGATGATCTTTTATCTGAATTTTAATGATTTTTGGAATACACAACACTCAAATGAAGACAGTTGTTTTTAAGAGTTTGTAATCTACACAGATAGTGTATGTTCAAAAAAATCACATGGTCCTATTTTCACTGGTTTGATAACAATAAAGCACTTCAGACATACTCACTCTTAATAGTCAAAAGGTCATTGTTATACTCAACAACCCACATCTTAAAATTGTGTCAACTCACACAGTCATGTCACCCCCTAGAGGGCGCTCGTGTTTTTGTCTTTTCCAGGTGCGTACTCAAGGTTAGATTTCTCAGTCCCTTGAGCAAACGGTCCTTGGAAATTATATGGTGAGTGTCTTGGGGGCAGATTCTTCCCTCCCCTTGCACTGTGAGTATTACAATGTTTGGTTACTGACTCGGCTAGATACTACACTAGGTTCTTAGAAAGGGTTTCCATTCAGAGTGGCAATAATAAACTCCCTTAGGAGACCTCCCAACCTTTAGAACAAAGGTTTTAGGGATGGTTATCTTGCACACTTCCAGAAAAAGTAGGTTTCCCCAGATTTGCTTTAAATTTTATAGTGGGGTGGAAAAATTTGGCTTTGGTTTGAACCCACTTAGGTCATTCCCGTAGGGTGAGTACTTTTTCCCACTACGACAGGCCTTCTAAAGGATGTAATAAAACTTGAAAAATGAATAAAAAGGATGAGTTTGGCTTTTTGAATCACCCAGTTAAGGGGAGAGCATATGCTTATCAACCATTCAAACACAAAAACCACTTGTTCAAATTTTAGAGCCCAAACAAAATTTTTTCTAATCTATGTGAAGATGTTGCTTCACAAAAAGACATGGTGTTCATTTTTAAATCCCAAGTTTGAAAATTATGGTGACTACCCTAAATTGGTAAATTTTTAATCCAAAGGAAAATGTGACTATCCTAGGATTGATTCATTTTAAAACCAATCGAAGAAGTGTCTATCCTATATTGATTCTTTTTAATCTAACTGAAGAAATGAAATTTACTGGTCGTGGATGCGTCAGATCCAGAAAATGAATTATGCAGAAGCGCTATGACAGTGCTCAAACACGCTATAGAAATAGATAGAAGAGCTATAGAAATAGACAAAAGCGCTATAGGAATAGAAATAAGCACTATATAAATAGATAGAAGCGCTAAAACATATGTTGAATATTACTGTCGGTCTATGCTAGTCGTATGATTGAAGCGCTAAAACAGTCCTTAGAAGCGCTATGATTTTCCTCAGAAGTGCTAGAACAGTCATTTAAAGTGCTATTCTTTTCCTCAGAAGTGCTATAGAATCTTCCGATTGCGCTAAAATAGATTACGCCAAATTCCTATACGAAAACTTTCTAGAAAAATTTATTGAAAACATGGGGTACAACCCCATGGTGGGCGCCAGAATGTAAGTGTGGAAAATGTAAACTAAATACAATTAAATACACCTCTTAATGAAACATTGTATCAAGATTAAACATGAATTAAACTAATTTAAAACACAAAAAATCCCGAAATCCTCTCATTGTCTCCTATCTCCAAAGATTTATCAAGTTATAGAAGCTCTCAGATTTGTAAGCATCGTAACTGTTTAAAATTCCTATCTAGAGAACAGAATGGATGCTAAATGCAATGATGTATTGATTGCTAAGGATTTCTAAGTGATACGGTGCTACTGTAAATGAATCCTAATGGATGAAAGCTACAGTAAAAAGAAACTATTATGCTATCATGATATGAAATCTACTGATGCCATGATACTATGATGATACTAAAATGCTAATGCTAAATGATTATGATTGCTTGGTTGCTTGAGTACTAATTCCTGCAGAGTAAGTTTGCATAAATTGGGATTTCTCAAATGATTTTGATGCTTCAAAAGGCTGTATATATAGATTTCCGGTAACAGTTTTGCACAGGGGTAACACAATAGAGGCTGAGACTAAATCTGGAGATTTGAATGGTATGAGTTGAGAAGGTGGAGCTGATCATGGAAGATTGTTTCTCCCCATGAAAACACCAGGCAAGATGAGAGGAAATATTTGAGGCAGAAGATTGAGAGGATTTCCTACAGGTTTGTCCCCAAGGCTTTTCCCGTGAATGACAGTTAAATTAATTAGATTTGAAAAATCTAATTTTATTGGTGAGTGAATAGAGGGATTTGATTTATGCCTTTATTTGAATATTTTATGATTTATTCAAATTAGCAAAAAGAGAGATAAATAATTTAATAAAATAAACTATAGAAGTTTTTTTATTAAATTAAATAGAAGAAGAGAAGTATGATGTAATAATTAAATAATGCCAACTATTGAAGTTGTATATTTAATTTAAGATAGAATTTAATGAATAAAGTATAGAGGAAACAATAATGATAATAATTAAATAAAACAAAGTATTTAATTTTGTTTATTTAATTAAGAGGAAAATAATGTGATAAAATAGAAGAATTAATAGTGAACTTAATTTAAATAAATATTTCTATTTATTTACTAAGTAGACGAAATTAGGATTAATTAATCAAATAAATCATATTTAATTAATTAGATTCTCCAGACCATTTGTAGGTGTCTACATAATGTATGACAATAGAGTATCACCAAGGTAAAATTGATGAGCTAAGGACTACAATGGAATGATGGATTTCAACTAATTATATTTCTAAGGTTGAGCTTCAATAGGTGATCCAATAGTTGAAGGAGCAGTGGGGTAGGGAGATAATGGTGACAGTGCAAAGATTGACAGATAATTCAACTTGATTTGTAAGTTTTTGTATGAGGACATGCAAAGTTTTCAGTTGGGGGGAATGATAAGTTACATTCTGTCATCCATTTTAATTAGAATTCACTTAGTTTTGTGTCCATATTAAGCTTACCTTTTTTCCCTTTCCCCCTTAAGTTTCCATGATATTTATTAAAAGATTAAAGTTAATTGATATGAATAGTGGGGTGCAAAACATTTGGTAATTAACCACTCATGAGTACTAATTTCAGTGAATATTGTGAATATGGATGTTTGGAGGTTGAAGGAATGCATAATGGAACCTTCCTGGAGGATCTCGTGGTCCCTTTTTGTTATTGTCTTCTAGTTTCTGTTAATTAATGGTATGGTACTTAGGTTGTTTAGGCAGTTTTGGAATGTTTAGAAAATAGTAGGTTGTAGGCCATGTTACTATTTTCCTAGAACCGATCGAGCAATTTTGGTTGAACACTTGTAATCGGTGGATGTCTATTTTAGTATTATGTTCAGTATTAAGACTTATATATATGTTCTCTTTCAAGCATGGAAACAATCTTAAGTTTTTATCTTGAAGTTGAAATTAATATAAAGACTATTGAAGTGTTGAGTCTGTGTGTGATATAAATGTTCTTCTCCATTCGACTAGTTGGGAGAAAGGGCCCACTCCTTACCAACATTTGGATTTCCTTTTTTGTTATCGTGTGTGAGGTATCACTTATATTTGCTCAATGATTTCATATGTTTGTGATTTAATTGAGATTAGTAACTCTATGTATATGTTATTGAATTAATTTTGATTGATATGGTTGTATTTGTTAAAGAGTGAAGTAATTTATATTCAAGAAAGACTGTTAATGCTCAATGTGGGTACAAACTGCAGGGATGACATGTATCAGTGAACTAGTGAAGTGCATTTTGTTTCCAGAACATTGAAGTAATCAACCTAACTTTACTATACCTTGTTGTCAGGACACACAGGTCCTATCACCTGAGATATTCGACTCCTTTCACCTGCACTATTCCCATTCATCTTTAGCATTATATTCTTTCTTTCACTATTGCTAATGTTTGTTATTAATGTTTGAAAGTATTGTGAAGAGTGTGTATCCTAAGGTATTGAGTTTAATTCATTAAAGTCTAATTAAGAATTCTAAAGTTATGTGTTGGAATGAAATAGGAAGGTGGTGATTAAGGATAGGGTTTCATCGATTTGCAATTTGAGAAGTGTTCTTTGAATTCTAGATTAAAAAGATGTGATTTAATTGAATTTCTAGATGCATCCACCCCCCTGGTTCATTAGTTTCAACCCTTCAGTAGATTGCCATAACACCCTTCACAAGTTTATGACTCTGAAATTGAAAATTAGAGGATAAACTAAGGAAATTACCATAAAATACCCAAATACCAAACAAAAAATAAATGTACCAACTTGATAAGGTCACGAGAGAAATTCATCTTCAACATCAATTCATAGTTTAATCCAATCAATAGGCATGCAACTACAAGCCCTAAATCAAAGGATATATGATGCAGAGCAAGGTGGAAGGTGTCAAAAAAATCTCAATTAAACAAACTTTTCCAATTCAAGAGCCTTAACACATCAAACAAAGTGATTTTCTTCACAAACTACCACTAGGTCTTGTAGGACAACAAATAAGACTTTTTCAACATAATTTCCACACCAGAATTCTTACCAAAAATTTGAACATAGTTATAGATACCCTTTATGGCATTTTTCAACATACCAAATTTGTAGGTGAGGTTGTTTTGGAACATCAAATCCAAAAATATGCTGCTACACTGCAAAATAAGACTAATTAGGCTCTTCCTACTAGGTCTCAACAAGGTTTACTCACTCTAGGATTCCAATCTTCAAAAAAAGACTCCAAAAACTTTAAATAAAGTCTTCCCAATCATTTCCAACCACTACAAACCAATTTACAAAAGCTTTTCTACAAACCCTAACCCTTATGCAACCTATTTTCCTAAAAAAATGAGTTTTTAGTCTAGGGAATCAACAAATCTTCAGCAATCTTCCTCCCCTACTCTTGGAAACACAAAAAACACAAAAACCTACCCATCTACACCCTTCCACCAATTATCATACCTTTTCACTGGTGGAATGGATCAAAAACTCATTTTCTCCAATCAAACCCTCTTCAACTAGGGTTTCTCACTATTTGTGGCAAAATTGCTATAAATTTCTCCTAACTTGATGAAAACAAATGAAATCAAATAAAAATGATAGAAAAATCAACACACCATCAATCCCAATGAATTTTAAGTCATTCCCAAGCCGTACAAGGCCGTACTAAAGTCTGTAGCAGCAAAATATATCTTAAAAATGTAGAAAATGAAACTTTTATTATTGTTCAATCTTCAAAATCACACTAGAACCTTGTGCCAACCTTCACAAGGCTTATTTAAATATGAAAAAACAAAATCCAACCATTTATAACTACCTTTCAACTCCCAACTGTTCAACTTCCCACAAAAAGCAAAAATGCAAAAGTTGCCTGACAATTTTTTGCAACTTTCACAAACTTTACCAAATTGACTCCAAACTGACTTCAAACCACCTAAAAACCTAATAAATTTCCTTGAATACCTTATTATATGAAAAATGACTCAACTAAATCAAAATACTAACAATTAGCAACTTTTTTCACATTAAGACCTATGGTGCCCTGCACCAAATTATCACACATAATGGAAATAGGTTTTGAATATCCTACTTGAATATCTTTTAGTGTTTGTTTCATCTAGAGAACTTGAGAGAAACATGAGGCAACAACTATGTATTCTTCTTCAGTTCTAGAAAGCAAAATAGATTCTTTCTTTTTACGATGCCAAGAGAGCAATCAACCACCAAGGAAGAAAGCACCTCCACTCGTGCTCTTCCTGTCATCTATTCACCCAACCCAATCTAAATTTGTGTAAGCTTGCAATGTGAAGTCACTGTGTTTAGTATACCATAAACCATAGGTCAAAATACCTTTCAAATATCTGAAAATTCTTCTTACAACATTCAAATGAGATTGTTTTGGAGAAGAATGAAATCTAGCGACCATACATAGTGCTTGTACAATATCTGGTCTAGAGGCAGTAAGGTACAATATACTTCCAATCATGGATATAAACATGGTTTGATCAACATCAAGTGAATCATCATTCTTGGACAACTTGCATCCAGTCACCATAGGTGTACTAACAGGCTTACAATCATCCATTTGAAACCTTTTCAACATGTTTTTAGCATACTTGGTTTGTGAAATAAAAATTCCTTTGTCTAATTGTGAAATTTGCAAACCAAGAAAGTAGGACAACTCAACTCACCGATCAAATTTCAAATTCTTGGTGCATTTGATCAACAAATTTCTTGCACAAATCGTCATGACTTCCAGTAAAGATGATATCATCTACATAAAAAATAATGATAATCATATGATTACCTTCCACTTTGATGTAGAGATTGTTGTCAACACATCCTTTCCTGAAGCCTTACAGATGCAAATAGTTGTCCAATCTAGAGTACCATGCTCTAGGTGCTTGTTTTAACCCATATAGAGCTTTCCTCAATCCGCATACATAATCTCCTTTTTCAAGTGACTCAAACCCTTCAGGTTGTTCCATGTGGACTTCTTCCTCAAGGTTACCATTTAAGAATGTAGACTTAACATCCATTTGATAAACTTTGTAGTTCTTATATGTTGAGAATGCTAAGAAAATTCTAATAGCCTCTAGTCTTGCAACCGGGGAAAATGTTTCCTCAAAATCTATGTCCTCGACTTGTGAGTATCCCTTGCATACTAGTCTAGCTTTATTTCTAATCACTTTACCTTCTTCATTTACTTTGTTCTAGTGGACCCATTTTTTGCTAATAATGTTCTTATCAATTGGCCTTGGAACTAAATCCCATGTTTTCTTTCTTTCAATTTGTTGTAGCTCTTCTTTCATAGCCTTCATCCAATCTTCACTCTTGGTGGCATCATTGTAACTCTTTGGTTCTATTTTAGTTAGAAAACATAAGTTGACTTGACCATCATTTTCAACATGTCTTCTTCTAGTTTGCAGACCACTATCTTTTTTTCCTATAATCTGATCTTCAGGGTGGTACTTTTGAACATACTTGCCAAGGGGTTTGTTTAGAGGTTTTTCAACTACTTCATTTTCAGAGTTCTCTTCACCTTCATTATGATGTTCTTCAATATGATTTTCTGATTTTTTCCTTGACTGCTGCAAATCTTTATCTATTCTCACATGTACACACTCAACTATTCTCTTGAGGTGTTTGTTGAAACACTTATATGCCTTACTATGAGTTGAGTATCCTAAGAATATTCCATTATCACATCTAGCATCAAATCTACCAAGCCCATCATCATATTTCTTAATTAAACACTTACTACCAAAAGCTTTGAAGTATTTGACAAAAGGTTTCTTACCATACCACAACTCATAAGGTGTCCTTTTATTGTGCACTCTTAGTTGGGCTCTGTTTAGTGTGTATACTATTGTATGAACAACCTCTTTCCAATAAACAGCTGATAGGTTTGACTCATTAAGCATATTTCTTGCCATTTCTTTCACACTCCTATTCTTCCTCTTAACAACTCCATTTTGTTGAGGTATTCGAGCAGTAGAATATTGTCTTCTAATCCCATGTTGTTCACAATAGTCTTCAAAATGATTTGATGTAAATTCTCCACCACAGTCTGATCTTAAAAATTTCAACTTGAAACCACTTTCTTTCTCAACCATTTTTTTGAATACCTTGAACCTTTCAAATGCTTGTGACTTACCTTGTAGGAAAGTTACTCAATTCATCCTTGAGTATTCATCTATCAGTAGCATAAAGTATTTGTCACCATTTAAAGATCTTGTCCTTGTAGGACCACATAAATTTGTATGCACTAACTCAAGTGGCCTAGTGGTTGGGTACTCTTTAGTCATGAAACTTACTTTAGTTTGCTTCCCTTTTTGACATTCATAAGTACAAATAGTGTTTTCTAGTTTAGTTATCTTTGGCATGTGTCTCACATAACCTTTTGAGCTTACCTTTACAAGATTGTCAAAATTTATGTGACCTAGCCTCCTATGCCATAACCAACTCTCATTCATCTTTCCAATCATACATTGAGCTTCATGAAATTATTTCAAGTTGTAGACATTTCCATTTGTTCTTTTACCTTTAGCAACTAATCTTCCATTTTTCTCTTTCCTGATTTCACATCCTTTGGAATCAAATGAAAATTTATAACTGTTGTCACACATTTGATGTACAATGAGTAAGTTATGTTTTAGCCCTTCAACATAGTATACATCCTTTGTGAGTAGTTTCCCATCAATTCTTAGGGTTCCTTTACCTTTTATCTTGATTGAGGAGCTACTACCAAGCTTAACTAAACCACCATTCCAATCTTCTAACTGTTTGAATTTTTTCCTGACGCCAGTCATGTGGTTGGAGCAACCACTATCTATCACTCATCAATTTTTCTTCTCTGTGTGTAATGTTGTTTGTGCTAACATGCTTGATTGAACTTTGTCTTTACTCACCTCTTTCCATTCTTGCTTGGTTTCATTGCTCTTTGCTGCTACTATTTGTTCATTTTTGTTCTTGGGAGCAGTAACTACATTCTTTCCATGTTTAGTAGATCTTGCTCTACAAAAATTTGTTGTGTGTCCCTAGTTATGACAATAGAAGCATTCAATATTCTCATTGAACATAGGAAAGTTAAAGCTTTTACTAGTTAGACTTAAACTTTTACAATCTACACTCCTATGTCCCAAATTATTGCAATTGTAACACACAATATCCAAATCTCTCAATGGTGCAAAATAATTTTTGCTCATGAAATTTGGAGCTGCTCTTTTCAATATTTTGCAATGGATGAACTTATGACCATATGCATTGCATCTGAAATAATAACCATAAAATTTAGGGGTGTACTAATCATTATACCGAGGAATACTTCTATTTGTTTCCATAACAACAATAGACCTTCTCATTCTTGGGGAAACAACATTAACTTGTAGGACAACAATGTTATCCTTTGGGACAACTATACTATCTCTTGGGATAGTAACATTTTCACTTGTGGTGACATCAATACTATCACTTGGGGCAGCAACATTTTCACTTGTTGCAGCAGTGAAAACAATCTTCTTCTTGGGTTTTTCACCCATATTAGAGCTCTCACCATGTTCATAGCCAACACCACTATAATATTTTTTCTTTTTCTACTTACCAAGTATTTCATTTAGTGCATTAGTACTACTCTCATTTTTCATTCTCTACTTTAGATCTTCTTGACAAGTTTCTAACTCTTTCCTCAGAGCTACTACCTCTTGTTCCAACACATGACATTCTTTTTGCTTTGCCTCAACTTCTGACTTCAAAACTTCACTTATTCTTTGTGCTTCTTCCAACTGTGTCTTTAGAGTGACAATACTCTTTTCTAACTAGTCTTGTTCTTTTAAGGCATTGTTCTTGAATTTGGTATTCTCTTTCTTCAACTTGTCTAATTCATCAAGAGCACAAATCAGCTCTCCTTCAAGATCAACCTTAGCATCATCCTCAACTTCCTCATCACTATCAACTATTTTTGTATTTTTAGATTGATTATTATTTTCACCCTTTGAAGTCTCCTTGTCATTTAGAACTTCTTGAGCCATGAAGAGATTAACCTCTTTCTCATATTCACTAGTGTCTTCAGTTGAATCACTTTCATCATCTAATATTTCACTGTCAATAGTGAGAAGAATTCTCTTCTTCTGAAATTTTTTCTTCTTGGATTTGTAGAACTTATTACGTCTAAACTTATTAGTTTCTTTAGTGTTTTCTTCCTTCTTCTCATAAGGACACTTAGTAGCAAAATATCCAATATTTCCACAATTAAAACACTTAAAGGGTAGCTTGTCCTTGTACTTGCTCGATCCTTTCTTCAATTTCTTGACAAAATTTTCTTCAACATTGTTAGGATCTTCTTGATCAATATTTGCAATTGCTTCTTTTCCTTTCTTCACTAAGTTGAAGGAAACTCCACTCTTAGAAGGTTCAACACTCATAGTCCTCATTTCATAGGTTGATAATGAACCAAATAATTCATCCCTGGAGAAATTCTTCAAGTCTCTAGCTTCTTCTATGGCAGAAAATTTAGTGTCATATCTTGCTGTTAATAACCTTAGAAATTTCTTAACAATTACATTATCATCAATATCTTCACCAAGTCCTCATACAACATTAACAATCTCATCCACTCTTTGTAAGTAATCAATAATCTTTTCATCTTCTCTCATCTTCAAACCTTCAAAAAGAGCTCTGAGATTTTGTAATTTCGCTTCCTTCACATTATCATCACCTTCATAAATATTTTTTAGTTTATCCCAAGTTTGTTTTACAGATTTTCAATGCATAAATTTGACAAACTCAGTATCATACAATCCACTAAGAATAGCTTTCTTGGCCTTGGAATTGTACTCATATTCCTTTATAGCATCAGGATTAGTTGGAGGAGTTTGGAAAACATTATAACCATTTTTGACAATCAACCATACATCACAACCTAAGGAGGACAAGTAGGTTTCCATTCTTCTACTCTAAAATACATAGTTAGTTCCATCAAACATAGGTACTTTCATAGAAGCAGACTCATGCTTAGAAATTGTGTTCACAAATCAAAATCTAACCAAGTTAGAGAAAGATTTCTAACAGGGAACTAGATGCTCTGATACCAATTGAAGGAACACAAAGACCACTAAGAGGGGGGGGTGAATCAGTGGGCTACAAATTTTAACTTTCTAAGCAATATGACAATAAACACTAAAAGCATAAACTAGGAGAAAAAAAAAGGTAACTAAACCAAACACACATAATGCATCCCACAACACAAGATATATGAGGAAATCCCAAGATGGGAAAAAACCTCGGTGATAATAGCTGCTAGAGACTACTACTCTAATCTAGCCTCACAAGAAAAATGATTTCTGTTACAATTTATGGGCACCAACCCAAAGGAACACCAATTCCAAGTTTATGAGCACCAAATCAAAGGAGCTTCTACCCCTAATCTGAGCACCCACTCAGATGATTATACAATAAGAGATTTTTTAATACAATTTGAATATTATGTTACAAATGAAGTTTTGTAACTCAAACAAATTTTTGCACTTGAAAGACTTTTGTTAACTTGTTGTCCTCAAACAACATCTAGTCTTCAATCATTCACTACCTCTGCAAGTATTCTTGATTGCCTCCTTTCTTTTCTTTTTCAATCTCACAACACACTCTGTGATCTTATCTACATCAACACAATAAGTCACTTCAAAAACTTATCACATTCCTTCACACACTTCTGCAGAAATAAAACATTCAATACTCATAAATGCATACTCTATTTTTACAGAGTTATCTTCTCTCTTTTCCACACTCGTACCCTCTCATGTACACAACAACAATGAACAACTATCTTTGTTATATATTACTCCTGTAGAAGAAATACATTTTGTAGCCCTAATCTTCAAACAAATATTCTTGCAGCTTTCTGTCAGTAACAATTTGACATTCTTGTAGCAACTTTCTACAGATTTTTATTATTCTTGTACCAGTATATTTTTAATTGGAGATATCTTATCTTCCTCCTGTTATCCCATCTACAAGTTTTTAATTCTCTTCTTGAGAAACTAAATGATTTGATGCTGCCACACATATTTAGACTGGCTGCCATTAATTAAAAAAGCCTCTTTCTTATTTTTTAATCAAAATAACAATCAAATTCCTGTAGCATCGATTTTCCCAATTTAACTATAGCTTGCAAATATATTTTTAATATCTAATCTGTAATAAATAGATATCTCTATCTAGGGCATCACTATCAACTAAACAAACTCATTAAGAGGTAGGTTATTCAGAAAAAAGATTTAAAAATATTTTCATTGAGTGCTACTACAGAAAGAAACTTCACCGCTAAGCAAAGATTAACAAGAAATCTGATTTGGATCAAACCATGTTGACCGCCAATACAACTAGGAAGAAGATTATAAAATCTGATAAAACTCTGATATGCATCAAGCTAAGATAACCGCTTATCTGACATGCATTGATTTAGGGTTAAACTACCATACCTTCTGTTGAAGGAAAAAACAAATAAGAACTTCCTTTCCAGTCCTCAAATTTGCATGTTATCCTATAGTTGTCATACTATCTTAGTAATGACATAACATAACCAATCTCATTTAGCCGCACAAAACCCTAGCAAATAAACAAAGAGGCAATCTGCCAAACATCCACATATTCACCAAGTTTTTACTAGCACACCATTATTCCACAATTTTTTTCCACGTATGTGCCAAATCATTTTTCTCTCATTGGTCCAAGTTGTAAAGTTGACTATTGTTGACCAACCATTTAAAATGTTATTGGAACTATGAAGTTCCTATCACTGTGAGGTTTCTGCAGCATGAGTTACACACTGCTGTAGCTGCAAACTGTGATATTTTTGTAGTATGAATTTGCTATCACTGTGAACTTTGTGTAGCCGCATACAATGGTGTATATACCATGAGTTGACATCAATGGAAATCTAATTCCAAACAACAAACTCAATGCCAACAATAGATTACAATGTGGCTAATTAATGTAATAATATTAATTTACTTGGCTTAATAACATCTAAGTGGTTGATATAGTTGAGATTAGTTTCCATTTACTTGGCTTAATAACATGTCACCTAAATTACAATATCAAATATAATTAGCATCATCACTTTGCATATGTGGCTAATTAATGTAATAATATTTTACAAATTAGATATGGTTTAGTGGCCCCAAAGTTTCCATCCACCTTAAGGATACATGTACTTCAATAAGACTAATCATCTTATGAACATTTTTTACTTAAAGATTAGTCTTATGAACAAATTTATCTTTCTTAACCTTCTTTAATATACTAATATGACTCACCAAAATTTTATTTAGAGATATATAACATAAACATGTGAGCCAAGACAAAGAGATATTCATGCACTTTTCTTTTCATATCTACCTAAATCATCTAAAAAATTATTGAACCATATTTCACATGGTAGTGTTTGGATTTTAAGTGGTTGATATAGTTCCAATACTAGTTTCCAATTTATTTTTATATCTACCTAAATCAGTCATAAAATTTGTTGAACTATATTTTAACATGGTAGTGTTTGGATTTTAAGTGGTTGATATAGTTCCAAGACTAGTTTCCAATTTCTTGGCTTAATAACATATCACCTAGATTGCAATGTCAAACATAATTAGTATCATCACTTTACATATGTGGCTAATTAATTTAATACTAAGTTTATGAATTAGATATGGTTTAGTGGCCCAAAAGTTCCCATCCACCTTAACGATACATGCACTTCAATAAGACTAATCATCTTATGAATTTTCTTTAATGCTATACTTTTTTTGAAAATAATTTTAAATATCCATCCCTTAAATATATATTCTAGAGTCTTTTCTCTTTTACATGTGCAATGACTCAACACATAAAAAGTAGAGTACAAGTCAAGCCTAATTTAGATATTGGATCAGAGGGCACTCAACCACATATAGTTGATGTTAGGGAGAAGGGCCAACCACACACAATTGATGTTAGGGAGGAGGCCCAACCAAGCCTTGATGTCATAGAGGGTTTTGGATCACTTCCTTCTATAAAAATGTATTGTATGAACCTAATTAAAGAGCTTAAGAGAAAATTTTCTTACAAAAATATAGATCATTTACTTGATATTGATATAGAGAAATTGAAATTTTATATTGAACAACCTAGTGTAGCTAGTAAGAGGTCATTAAATAGAACTTCAAAGAAAATAGTTAAGAAATTTTTTAAAAATTGGGATACACTTGGTAAATCCTAAATATTATCAAGCATACATACTTGTGATCAACTAACAAAGACATTACAATTTTTGGGTGTAGATTTCACAAAAAAGAGGAAAAGAAACCTAGAAAAATATTTTCTTCAAAATGTTACAAAATGTTTGAGTTCCATTGGTAATAATATTGATTGGTTAATAAAAGAATTACAAGAAGAGTGATGTTTCCCTCTATTGTAAGTCCACAAATGCTAAGAAAGCATCAAGTCCCTTCACTTTCAACTTAAATTGGCTTAAGTAGAAAAAAACTAACACGATATGTGAAAATAAGAAAGGTTTTAGATGATAGTATTTGTAGTGTAGAAAAAAATATTCCTTTACATTTTCACACTTTGTTTGGATCCCCTCAATTGAATTGGACTTGATTGTGCCTTAATAAGCCCTATTTTACATCTACAAGCCTTATAAATTACATTTTCCAAAGGGGAAACTCGACAACAATTAATGCCAACACATAATACTTTACCTTGAGCAATATGTATTCTAGGAATAGGGACTTGGGAACCATTCACCCATGGATGAACGAGTCCTCCATAGGCCTTTGAAACCAAATTAAAAAAATATTTTTGGTAGTATTTTAATGTCCCTAAATTCAAATTTAATGTCGGCTTGTAATGTTTAATTTTTGGGGAATTAAGGATACATACGTATAAATACAAGGTTATTTCATCAATTCAAATAACCTAGCAAGAAGGAAATTTTCACAAGAGTAAAGATTATGATCAAAGGGCATTCAAGAGCAGATTTATCAGTCATTTATTGCAGCAATCAAAATCTCAAGCATCATGTCAAAGTATTTTGAAATCATGCATGTTTTTAGAGCTAACATTGTGATGTAGGTTTCAAAGATCTAAGCCAACATTCAATTCATATTTCAATTATCAAGATCCACATCCATTGAATCCATTTCATGCAAGATCAAGATCAAGATTTCAATATTCCAAATTTTTATTCAAGGGTTTGGTGAGTTGCAACATAGCATTGTTCATTCATCATTCCTTTCACGTTTCATTATTTTAATTCAAGGTTTAATTACCCAAATAGGGTTTGACCAAGGAAAACCACCATCCACCAAAAAAAAAACAAATTTTCCCTCTTGTGTTTGTGTTGTAGATCTTAGGTTGAACAAGGGTTGAAGATCTCTTGAAGAGAAAAATTGGGAAAGTTGTCAAAGTTGTAAAAAGTTGTCAACATTGTTATTAATTCATGGAATCTCACCTACAAATCTCATTTCTAAATTTTTGACATTGAAACTTGAATCAAACAGAAGCTACAAACTGACACTAGAGGATCCCAAAATTTGTTTGAAACCTCTACACAGAGACCCATTCACCTATAGGTGAATTAGTCCCATTCAACCTTCAAAATCTGCATTTTGGTGATAGGTACACATCACTCTGCCATTTCCAAATCTGCTAGAACTTGATGTTAATTCTATCTATATTATGCTTTAAATTGATGATCCAGGTTTGTATGGGCATAATTGAGTTGATTTACTATCTTTTAGTTTTTCTCCCAAGAGTGCTATTTAGGTTGATACCCTCATCCTCAATCATCAAGAAATCAATAGATTGCCTCATTGAGTTGACTCACCTGAGGCTTGTAAGTCAATTCTTTGTGTGGATTTCATTTCCTAATGAAATAAAGGAACATAGGTCCATCTCACACACCTCACACATTATTAGTAAAAAATGAACAACCACACAAATTTCCTTTGTTTCATTTTGGTGAAACCCTAATTTCCTTTGTTTCAATACTATACAAGGAAATTTGGTATTGATGTGTAGGGATCCTCATTCTGGAAAAATTGAAGATGGTGTTATAAATTTGATCTCATTTTTTTGGCATGATCATACTCATACTTCATCAAATAGTAGATATATACTCAAACATAAGATCAACCAAATGATTATGAATTACATGCAAACAATTGGTTAGACATAACACAATATGAGATATATGTTACACTTTGTGATGTGAGTCCTCATATAAAGATTGGGAAAAAAATATTTTAACTATTAAGGCCATGGTATGTCAAACCAAACAATTTTTTTGAAACGTGTTGTTATCACCATACTAAGTGTTATCTCTATTATTGAGTTTATTGGAAGATCATAGAATAAAGTGATGGTTTTTCAAATACACCTCCAAAAATGGGTACGTTAGTTCATAGCATCCATTTATGTGATAAAAATGATGATGATGTAAATGGTCCAATAAAATGCATAAAAGGACTTTGTGAAACATGTGAAAATTTGGTTAAATTTCCTTTGATAAATGAATCTATTGACATGACGAAGATGGTAAATTGCAAGAGTTAAAAGTACATAAAGTATTAAACTAAATTTGGGAAATAATACACAAGTTTAGATTATGTAGGAGAGGAACTACCCATTGGAACATTTATTGTTTTTTTTGTAAATTGATACAACCATGTATTTTTTACTATGTGGCAAGCTAAAGAATTTTAGTTTCTTAAAGATAATTTTCTACTTGGAATTGTTTAATCAATAATTGAATTTGCATAAAATTATTCTTTTACCCATTATTAGTTAATAGATTTGTTACTACTAAATGTTGCATAAAAATACTTTGAAATACCTAGTTTTCAATGACATTTGAACCAACAATTGGAGAATTTGTTATCTTATTAGAACAACATTCCTATTAATTTTAGAGGTAAAATTCCCTCTTATGATAAATTTACATTTTTTGGGGTTTACTTTTGACCAAAAAATAGGAAAGACAAAACTTAAGAATATAAAGAAACAAAATAAATCTTCTACACAAAACACTTTTTGTAATTTCATGTGAATGAAAACAAACTTAAAGGTTTGTTCCTTTTAGCCAATATATATAATATGTAGCCAAGAATAGGTTTTTTTAATATGTTAGGCTCACAAACCAATAAATCACCTACCAAATAAATTAGATTCCCATTACCTCAAAAATATTTCAAAACATAAATTAGTATGGAATACTCAAATATTTAAAATAGCTACTACACCACATCACAAGAATAATAATGTATAAATCTATTTCTAACGCATAGACTTAAAACAAATTCCTTTATTTCAAATGCTTAAAATTACAAAGCTCGTAGACTTACAACTTATGTACCAAAATATATTTTCTTTAATAGCTTTGTACCATAATTAGATCAATTTCCTCAAAGAATAATTATTTCATTTAGAATTGGTTGCATATAAATAGCTTCTAATTATAACCAATTATTTTAGATAACTATTAAATAAATGTTAAAAGTTTCATTAGAAATTTAGAAATTGATGTAGGAGCATTCAGGTCCATAGGCAATCCTACATTGCCCAAAAAAAATTATTTTTATTTTTCAATTTTGAATTATTTTGGTGGTTTCAAGCATCTCTCGACATCAAAAAGTCTCTTATGTGGTCAGAATTACAATATTTGAATTTTCACTAGATTATTGTTTTAAGACTTTGTAGATAGTTTTATGGAAATTTTAAATTTTAAAAATTTATAAAGGTTGGAAAAAATCCTTTGGAGGGAAGCATCATAATGTTATATTGATTATCTTGGCTAGTTTTCATGAAAAACAAAGCTTTTAGGCAAAAATTACATCAAAAGCCACCTTCCAGCATCAAAATGTGCACTTCCAAAGCACCAATTTGATAAAAATATTTTGGCATGATAGTATAGAGTTTGTGGCAATTAAATTATTGGATTTTATTCCTTTATGTTTCATCTTTCCATTGCATAAAGAAGATAGGGTGTTTGAATTTGAAAATAGGAGGAAAAAATATCTAGGAGCCCAAAAAGGTGTTTAATCACAACAACTTTCACTTTGCTTTTTTTTGCTAAGCTAGAGGTTATTTATTTGTTGGTTTAAATAAATGTTAGAGGCATCCTTTCATAATGGAAATTAAAGAAAAATGGAAAGGAAAATAACAAAATTAAAAAGATTGGAGGTCATGTAGAAGGAGGACGTAGAGAATTCATGAGAAGAAGGTGAAAAGAAGACACCACACAACAAACAAAGAGACTAAGCAAAGAAAAGAAAAGATGCAACACAAATTAAGAGAGAAGAGAGTTTGGAAAATTAAGAGAATTTTTTTTGAAGAGGGATTTCATCCCGTGTTTGAAATGTTTTTGATGTAATTGTTTTGCAAGTCTATTATCAATAAAATGAATTTTCCACCATTGTTCCTGTGCAATTTTAGATTGTTCATTAATTGAAAAATGGAATTGTTGAATTAAGATTGTGTTGGCTATGAATTTCACTAGTCTAATAAGACTTTTGAAATTCATTCTGCATCATTTGGTATCAAAGTGGGTAGCTCGCTGGGAAAAGTGTGGAGAGGAAAGTGTTGAAATTTTTGCAATTGTAGAGTTGAATTGTATGTGAAGTGGTTGGTTGTCCTCCAATGAAGATAAAGTTGGGTAGAATGTGTGTAAACTTCCTCCACAGTGTCAAAGTGGGTAGAGGGGGTTTCAAGAGGAGCATCTTCCAAAGTATTTGTTGGGTAGAGGATAGTGTGTAAGTGTGAATTTTTATTATAGGGAGTACCTACAATTGTATAAAGCATTGGCTCTAGAAATTGTGTGTGTGTGCAAGTTGTAAGAGTTACAAATTGAGAGTGTGATCAATATATCTCCAAGAAAGAGGACAAGGATGGTCATGAAGAGGCTGGTTAAGATTTCATATAGAGTAGAGAGGAAGAAGGTTTACAAAAAAATTTTACGGAGAGGTAGCAAGAATCCAAGCTAGATTGGATGCCTTGGAAGCTAGGAAAAATAAGGAAGTTGAAGTAGATGAGAAAAATTATGAGGAAAAACTATGTGAAGGCTTGATAAAGAATAAAAAGGATGATGTTAAATGGCATATAGAGATGATAGATTGATGTCCTAAAGAAAGAGGTAAAGATTGGAGTGAATGTGAAGAAGAGTCAAGTGAAACAAGAGGAGAAAAAATGAAGGTATTTGAAGGTCCCTTATTTGATGAAGAACTTGGTGAAGAAGATCTCTTATTGAAAGAAGAGATGAGAAAATAGATATTTTATTTGAAGGAGAGATTCTCGTGCAAGAGGATAAGGAAGAATAAAAGAGGGAGGCAATAGTGAGTCCTTTGGAGGACATGAAGATAATGATGGAAATAGGTGGTGAAGATGAGACAGTTGCAACTGAGTGTGCAAGAAGAAAAATTGCAGTAGCAGGTGAAGAAGATGAGGTAAATTTTGATTTTTCAAAATCTTACAATTGTTAAGTACATATGGTGATTTGCATCAATTTAATTTGAAGAGAATAAAAGAAGAAAGCTTGAAAGAGTTGAAAGTTATTGTTCAACAATATGTTGATGAAAGTATTGAAATGCAAAAAGGAGAGTTTGAAGGAGTGGTAAGTGTCAATAAGGAGATGATGGAAATATTTGATTTCCATAATATTAATATGAATTTGTATATAGGAATAGTGGTGAGTAAGAAATTGGAAGAAGAATTTTAGTGGAGGTGAACAAATTATGGTGGGTTAACTCCCACAAAAGAAGAAGATGAAGGAGGAATTTGGTGGAGGTGGACGAGTTTTGGTGGGTTGAATCCCACGAGAGGAAGACACAATTGTAGAATGAGGTTGGCTCATGCTGGAATAAATTCCATGAAGAGAAGTAAAGATGAAAGAAAATTTGACAGAGGAATACGCATGATGTTCTAGCCAAGTGCTTTAAAAGAAGGAAGAATTTTTTTTGTAGGGTACCTATCTCAACATTAGAGTATGCTACAAGTTTCTCGCAACTTGAAAGGGCCTTCCTACTACTCAGCTCCCTTTTGTGAGCTATGCTGACAAAAGTTTTACTTGGTGTGTCTAATGCAGGAGCATCCGGGTCCATAGGCAATCCTCTATCACCCAAAAAAAAAATTATTTTTTAATTTTTTAATTTTGGATTTTTTTGGTGGTTTCAAACATCTCTGGCATCAAAAAGTCTCTTATGTGGTCAAAATTACAATATTTGAATTTTCTTTTTTTTTGGTCGGTAATAAGTGTTCTTTTATATTACTTTTGTAAAAAAGATTACATCTTCAGTTCAACATCCATCCAAACAACCAATACACAAAGTTTTGTCAAAGAGCATCTTAACATGCAAGGTAAATCAAGAAAACCCCATTCCTAAAAATTGCCAAAAAAATCCCATCAAACACCATAGCTACCCATCGACATAAGTTCAACCTTATTTATAGAACCTATGGCTAACATTAATCAAACTACATGCTACGTAGCCAAAAACAGATGACAGGGCATATAAGTCCAGAATTATGAGCTACTTGGGTCACCCATGACCAAAGCTGCTTGCCACTTCCTTGTCTTTAGCCTGAATCACTTCTGCCTTGGACGCCGATGTGCATTCCACGACTTCACCGCCTCCTCCTACAATTTTTCCTTGGCCCATTCCACCACCATCTCTTGCTCCATTAACTCAATGAAGAGTTTTAGAGCCTGCCACCTGAGACGGGCTTCCTCCCTGCACCTCTCCTTATATCTTCCTTCCAACCACCGGATAAAAAATAAGTAACCATCTACCCCAAAAGGCCCAACTAAGTCTTCATCCACCATTCCTTTGCTGATGTCAATTCCAATCCGTGACACACACCAGTTCAAGATTGATTCCATTCCACTTAAAAAATCTTCATGCACAATTAGTTTTAAAACCCTGTGAACTGTTGCGACCTCCTCACCCAAATCTATCCCCCAAGCTGTAATCATAGAATAAACATCCAAATTGGTTCGATATCTATGGCGAAGGCGACCAAAATATTTTCCTAAAATCATCTTTACACACTTCCTTAATCTGCTATCCTCCACCAGAAAGAGACCCATCAACCATTTTTCTGAGGCATCCCCAAAGAAAGGTCTTAGTTGTCTATTAGAGTAGAAGGAAAAGTGGGCTTCCATTCAAGCCCTGCAAAGAAAACCTCAAAGCTTCTCTTGGCCATTTTCTCAACATCTACCACTTCTTCACCGTAATCTCTAAACTCTTCCATTTGCTTGCCAAAGCCTGGAATTGAATGCTTCTCACACTCCGTAATGATGGCCACACATAGTTATGCACCACTACTCTCCATTCTTATGTTTCGCCTATCGTGTCCAAGCTACTCTAGGCATTCATCAACCATAGACATTAATGAAATTTCCTCTCCGACAACGGTCCTCTCACTTGCTATGGTGATGCCTCTAAAATCTTCTACCTCCAATTTCTCGGGTTCATTAAATGTTATAGCCCATTTCAATAACACATTAGCCTCCAAATTACCTAGTCTCCTTATATGGCTAATGCAGAAGTTCTCACACCCTTCCAACTCTTCTTTGATCTTTTCCACCACATTTTGTAAGTGCCACACCTTTATGGAACCTTTCATAACTACCTAGATTATGATCAACAAATCCCTCTCAAGATGAATCCTGGATGCTCTAAGATGTTTACCACACTTGACAGCTAGAAGTGTTGCTGCAGCTTCGACTTCATTATTCATTCCATCCATCAACTTCTTTGCCCCTAAAGCTAAAGCATTCCCTTGATAGTCCCTTATTATGAAGCCTACCCCTGATGGAATAGGGTTTCCCTTCGAGGCTCCATCAAAATTGAGCTTCCACCAACCTTCTTGAGGTTTCTCCCATGACACCTCTCTAAGTTCCATTGAAGTGGGATTAGCCCAACCTGACCCCTTAACGAGCCTACAATATTTGAATTTTCACTAGATCATTGTTTTAAGTCTTTGCAAGAAGTTTTATGGAAGTTTTAAATTTTAAAAATTTATAAAGGTTGGAGAAAAATACTTTAGAGGGAAGCATCATAATGTTATACTGATTATCTTGGCTAGTTTTTAGTCAAAACAAAGCTTTTGGGGAAAAATACATCAAAAGTCACCTTCCAACATCAAAATGTGCACTTCCAAAGCACCAATTTGATAAAATTATTTTGGCATGATAGTATAGAGTTTGTGGCAGTAAAATTATTGGATTTCATTCCTTTATGTTTCATCTTTCCATTGCATAAAGAAGCGGGGGATTTTGAATTTGAAAATAGGAGAAAAAGATATTTGGGAGCCCAAAAAGGTGTTTAATCACAACAATTTTCACTTTACTTTTTTGCTAAGCTCGAGGTTATTTATTTGTTGGTTTAAATAAATATTAGAGGCATCCTTTCATAATGGAAATTGAAGAAAAATGAAAAGGAAAATAAAAAAATTAAAGATTTTGGAGGCCATGTAGAAGGAGGAAGGAGAGAAGTCATAAGAAGAAGGTGAAAATAAGACACCACACAACAGACAAAGAGACTAAGCAAAGAAAAAGAAAAGAGGAGGCAACACAAATTACGGGAGAAGAGAGTTTGGGAAATTAAGGGTAGCAATTTTAAGATGGATCTCATCTCGTGTTTGTAATGTTGTTGTAGATTTTTGTAGTAAGTTTTTGATGTAATTGTTTTGCAAATCTATTATCAATAAAATGAATCTACCACCATTATTCTTGTGCAATTTTAAATTGTTCATTAATTGAAAAATAGAATTGTTGAATTAAGATTTTGTTGGTTGTGAATTTTGCCATTCTGATAAGACTTTTGAAATTCATTCTGTACCAAAAACTTAAACACTTTAAATAATTTTGATTCTTTGAATTTTTTTTTTTTAAAACACATAAAATATTATGTTGGGGTGGCACAATACATCCATCTATATCATCTTTTTCCTTTGTAGGGAATGAACTTAGAACTAGGATTACATCATTTGAGTAGAAAATTTGACTTTGTAGGAAAAGATTCCTTGATGGTAGGAGCAAGTTCATTGTGCCATGGGATGATTATGTAGTTGATTCTAAGTTTTAAAATTTCCCTATTTTTTGAATGATTTATAACTTTCTTTGGAGTGTCATTGGGTGATCAGCATAGTGTATTAGGGTAATGCCAATATTTTTTAATTAATTCATTACTTCCACATCAAACATTTTCTTATCAAAGAACTTTTTGATCATTTCCTTGAATTTTTACTTGATAGACTAAGTGTAAATGACTTGAGAATTGGTCTTTATTCAAATGTCTAAGTTGATGGGTAAGAAATCAATTCAAATATTTTCCTTTAATTGTTCACACTCCTTTAGCAATTTAGTATGCTCCTAGATATTTTTCTTGATGGATACACTTATCCATTTGATTTTTTTTATCCAAAGGAGACACATGTTCTCTTAAAAACTTGATTAAATATATTTTTCAATGAGTTTGTTATTTCTCATGCCCGCCATCTCCTTAATGTTCTTATCTACCCTTATCCAAACTATATCTTCCTATTTGGATATATTAATCTACTCATTAAACTCATTTTCCATAAAGTCAATACCACCATATAACTTTTTTGATTCTTCAATTAATTTTGACCCTTTGCTTATAATTCCATGCACCTAATCTTCAATTATTGATGCAGAAGCATCCAGGATCACAAGCAATCCTACATCACCAAAAATATGTTTTCTTTACATGTTCTACATTTTTGGCATTTTGGGGGTAGGTTGGAGCTTCTTGAGCATATTTTGGAAGTGTTTGAAAATGCATTCAAGGTCATTTTGGTAAACCCTAGCCCATGGTCAGTGTTTCTGTTTCGATAGTGGGACATCATGTTCTATCAACAGGACTTTAGCATTTCGGCAGGACATTCCTTTAGGTCCCATTGACATACTGATGATGTTGGTAGTGGTAGCAATTGGATTTTATTGGCGTGAGGTTCCTTCATTGACAAGACTCTATATTGGGTCTCCCTGATGGTTTGATGACCATATCGTTAGTGGGACACTAGCACGTTGGCACGAGTCAAGCTTGAGTCTCGTTGATGGTACAATGGTGAGAAGTGTAATGGGTTACATTCATCGGCGAGAGTGCTTCTTATTGACGAGAGGTGTTGACAAGTCTCCTCAATATAACGATGATAATCCTTCATCAGGTGGACAAGGTGATATTGCCAGGACTATGGAGATAGTCCCAATGATAAGGCAACGAGAGAATGGATGGAAATTGTGGGGCCTGATGGGTTGATAAGGACATATGGTGATGTGGCAATTAATGATTGGTTATGTAATTCATATCCTTGTTGTGAATTATGTGGTAGCAAGCTAGTAGGATTGCAAGTTGAGAGATCGGGGAGTTAGGAAACTTCACAACCTTGCGATTTGGTTACAAAACTCTTGGTAACAACGACATGATGATGTAGGTAGAGACCTGAATGGTATGATGGTTGGATGAATGGTGAGTTGGTGGAATGAAAAAATATAGTGGAAACACATGGCATGATAACCTTCCAAATGAATTTACAGGCATGCAACAAATGGCTGGAAAACAACTTACTAGGAATGAATAAGAATTGATGATACATGTAACTATCAAGAAAATATAAGTGACCATTGGAAAACATGGTGGTACAATAGCAATAGGAGAGAAGAATGACTAGGTGGAAATGAAGGAGGAATAAAATATAAAGAGATAGCGAGTGATAAAGAAGAGTGAGGTTGGTAAGAGGGGAGAGCTGGCCAAAATGAAAAAGAGAATAGAGTACAGAGTGTGGTGTGATGCACAATAGAATATTGCTCTGTAGTTGAGAACTTTTGCATGTATTACAATTATTCTCCAAATAAATAAAAGGAGAATTATTTTGTCAAATCTGTGTTGGCTGCAAGGTTGTGATGGCCTGACAAGGCCCTCTGACCTCGGCTGCACCAAGTGGTATCAGAGCAAGAGATCACTGGCATGGTGAGAAGTATGTTTGAAGAATGAGGTATGGAAGGTTTAAAATGAGTGTGAAGAGGAAATCTCATTGTGAGAGATCATAGATGAGTTTTTGAAAAAGTCAATGAGAGGAAGACTTTTGTTGTCTCTGAAAGAAACCCTAGAGAGAGTTTGTTGTAGAAGAGGATTCTGTAATTGTAGAGGATTTGAGTTCTAGAAGAGGTTGTTACAGGTGAGAGGAGACTTGTAACTATAGAGAGCTTGAATCCTAGAGGAATTTGTTGCGGGAGAAGACCTATGACTACAGTAGGTAGAGGAGGCACATACACTTGGAATGAAGTATGAATTTGTTGCAAGGAGTGCTTGTAACTGTAGAGGGACTTGGGAATCCTTAAATATGTCTTCAAGTAAGAGGACAAGATGGGTCATGAGGAGACTGGTTATAATCCCATTTTGGGAAGAGTATTGGAAGGAAGAGAAGAACCGAAAGCTTTGTGAAGAGTTGAAAAAGATCGAGGCAAGAATGGATGCCTTGGAAAAATAATTATTTTCTAATGATATTTTGGTTGCATGAAAGAACGAAGAGGGTGCAATAGAAGAATTCCATGAATAAGGCATGGTGGAAAAGAATGAAGATGGATAATTTGTTGCAGTAGCAATTGAAGGAGTTGAAAAAGTATCGAAGGAAAGTGTATACATTATTGGAGGCCTCGTGTTTGATAAGGGGCTTGATGAGGAAGATTCAGTGTTTGCAAAAGAGATTGTAAAAATAGAGGCAATGTTTAGTTTGAAGAGGGTTGCATCAGAGGTGGAGGTTGCCAAAAGTTTAGAAGATGTGATTTTGGGTGCAACAATAGAGAGTGAGGATATTGTCATGAATGGAAAGGAGGAAGACAACTCGTTAGTGAGAGAAGATGAATGCTTAGAGAAGTTTGCAGTAGTCTAAGGTATGAAATGTGTTGCAAAAAATGGTGGTGAGAAGATAGATGTCACAACAATGAAGCAAGAAGAGGGAAAAGTTAATTTCTATGAAATCTGTGATAGATTTGTATGATGAGGTGAGTAATGAGAAGAAAGATTGTGTAGTGAAAAAGTGGAATACAAATACTACATATTTGTATGTGGAAGTTATGAGAGATTGTGTAGGAAATTTTTGGTGGAGGTGGTTGATCAAAGATGGGTTTGAACCCACAAAAGAGAGGAGATGAATGATGAGTATTTGGTGGAGGAGGTCGGGCTATGGAGGACAAGAGTCCACAAGAGGAGAAAAGAATGGAGTGCAAAATTGTTGGCAGATGATGGTGAATGTTCCAGCAAGATGCTGGAAGAGGAGGAAAAAGGAAATAATTTACAGATACTAGTTTCAACATGGGAGCATGTTGCAAGTTGTTTGCAACTCAGAAGGGTAGTTCTACTACTCAACTCTGTTTTGTGAGCCTATGCTCACAAAATTCTTACCCTGTGTGTTTGATGCAGGAGCATACGGGCTCACAAGCAATCCATCACCAAAAATATGTTTTCTTTTCATGTTCTACATTTTGGCATTTTGGGGAAAGGTTGGAGCTTATTGAGCATATTTTGGAAGTGTTTTCATATGCATTCAAGGTCTTTTTGGTAAACCTTAGCCCATGGTCATTGGTTCTCTATTGATGGTGGGACATATCAGCAAGACTTTGGCATTTTGGTAGGACATTCCTTGAGGTCCCATTGACATACCAATGGTGTTGGTAGTGGTAGAAATTGGAGTTCATCGGTGTGAGGTTCTTTCGTCAGCAAGACTTTGTCTTGGGTCTCCCCGATGGTTCAATGACCATATTGTCAGAGAGACACTAGCACGTCCGCAGGAGTTAAGCTTGAGTCTCATCAATGGAACAATGGTGAGAAGTGTAATGGGTTGCGTTCATCCGTGTGAGTGCTTCTTATTGGCGGGAGGTGTTGACGAGTCTCCCTGATACAATGATGATAATCCTTCATCGGGTGGACAAGGTGATATTGCTAGGACTATGGAGCTAGTCGCAATGATAAGGTGATGAGAGAATGGATGATGAATGTGGGGCCCAATGGGTTGATAAGAATAGATGGAAATGTGGTGATTAACAATTGGTTGTGTAATTCACATCCTTGTTGTGAATTACGTGGCAATGAGCTGGTAGGAGTGCAAGTCGAGAGATTGGGGAATTAGGAAACTTCACAACCCTATGATTTGGTTACAAAAATCTTGGTAGTTGCAACATGATGATGGAGGTAGAGACCCGAATGGTGCGATGGTTGGACGAACGGTGAGTTGGTGGAATGGAAAAATCCAGTGGAAACACATGGAACAATAACATTCCAAATGAATTTATGGGCATGCAAAAAATGGTTGGAAAACAACTTACTAGAAATGAATAAGAATTGACGATACATGTAACTATCAAGAAAATATAAGTGACCATTGGACAACATGGTGGTACAACAACAACAAGAGAGAAGAATGACCAGGCTGACATGAAGGAGGCATACAATATAAAGAGATAGTGAAAAATAGAGAAGAGAAATGTTGGTAAGAGGGGAGAGCCGATCAGAACAAAGAAGAGAGCAGAGTACAGAGTGTGGTGTGATGCATAATATAATATTTCTCTATAATTGAGTTTCCTCTGTATGTATTCAGAATATGTTTCAAATAAATGAATAAAAGAGAGTTGCTGACCTGTGTTGTGTCAATCTATGAGTGTGTGTGGTCTGATTTGGCTACAAGATTGGATAGCCTGACAAGGCCCTCCGATGTTGATTGCACCAATTATCTCTCCATAAGATTGATACCTACATATATTTTCAATTACTTCTTTCCCACTTCTTGATTTGGGATCAAAAGAAGCATCAATCTTGTCTAAAGGATAAGCTAAGGTGTCAACAATGAACTTAAGGAAATAAAATAAATTTCTCACCTATTATTTGAGTTCATCCTTGGAGAATTTATCCTTTTATATTCTCTCAACCAAACTAGGACTAGACACTTGAAAATTGTAAATATCCCCACCATGTGAGGAAGGACCTAGATTTATTCTTGTAATGTTGAAATATTTATTAGTCACTTCATTGATATAAATATTAGTAGATGGATGGGAAAATTCTACATACATATGGCCTAAAGTAGAATATCTCATCAAACTAGAAGTGGTTTTGGGTTTTTTAGGTTGGGGTGACCTTTGGATAAAAATGAAATTCAATTGAGCTATTTTCTTCTTTATTGAAAGAGCTATTGTAACTAGAAAGATGGTGTATTGGATGGGGTGATAGATAAGGTTATAGTGGTACTGGGGGATAATTGTAATGGCCTCATGAGTAGAGATTTATAAAATGAAGGTCCAATTTTATTAAATGATCAAATATCAAGTGAAGATGATGTTCAACAAGATAACTGAGAGGGGGGGTGAATCAGATGTAGCAAATTTTAACCTTTAAGAACTTCCACCAGAGATTAGATCAATTATATTCACAAATTCTTTAAAATTTTAATTGCACTTGTATTATCATAGAAGATAGAAATGGGATCATCATACATTGCTCTAATATCTTTCAATGTGTATCTCATCCATGACACTTGTGTACAAACAGATGCTGCAACAATATACTTAGCTTTCACAGTGGATAAGGAAACTGGATCTTGCTTTTTACTTAACCATGACACCAATTTGCAACCAAGAAAGAATGTACTGCCACTTGTGTTTTTCCTGTCATCAACACAACTTGACCAATCTACATTGAATAACGACTTAGTGTAAAGTTAGTATCCCTAGGATACCACAAGCCATAATCTGGAGTGACATTCAAATATCTAAATATCCTCTTAATAGCAACAACATGTGTTTATTTAGGGTCTTCTTGAAATATAGCTTTTAGTGGCCCAAATTTGCACCCCTTTGCCAAGCTGTGAAAGAACTCAACAAATTTGGACTAACATGGGGCTACTTTTAGATTGTGGGTATCCTATTGTGAAAGCAAACCTCCAGATTATGGGTTGGCTCCCCTTTTGATGGTGTCACCTAAACTATTCCTTGCTAGGAAAAGGGGAGAAAGAAACATGAAAAGAAAACTAAACCCCTATGGTGATACACCTAATGATTTCTTAGACCTATACAACTGCTATAACACACAATCTCATCCAAAGATTAGATTAACTTAACACAACTCAGATATTTTAACATATCAATGCATAAGTATTTTGTAAGGAAGTTTGGTTCTCTTAACATTTTTGAAGGAAAGGAGATATTTCACAACTAAAAGACTATTTGAACCACCACATAGCTTACATCTTGCATCAATATATATTTATCCTACCTAAAGGTGCTAAAATGAGAAAAACATTGAAGGAGTTACCAAAACTCACAAGAACATTCATCAATCACCACACTGCACATAATGAGATAGCTTCAAAGAAGGTAAAAACTGAATTTCATTAATGAAAATGGTGTCACATAGTACTATACATGTTTGATATTGAGTCCCAATGCCATCCTCTGTCTGAAAAAGCTCCAAAGTAAGCTACAATGCCTACAAAAAGAAAGAAAGAACTCCTGAAAAACTTAAGTTTGAAGATACTTAAGCCATTTTGAAACCAACTGCCCACACAAGTCCTTCTAGAACCTTTGGTCAGATGCAACATAAAGGCTAAAAAAAACCTTCTAAAATCACTCCAAATTGTCCTCCACATGAAGCAAAGTCAAGCCAAGACTATTGTCATACTAAAAATGTGACAAAAATGCCTCCAAATAGCCCATTTCCTCCAAAATCAGTCAAATACAACCTCCCACACATCTCTCATGTCTGTCAATCATCATTTTTCTTCAAAATCCTTGACCCACACTTTTAGTTCTTTTGCAAAAGCAAAAGACTCTAATTTGCATTCAAAACAATAATAATTTGATTAAGTGATTTATAATACATCACTTAAACAAACTACTTTACATTTCAAAACAGAATGCAAAAAGAGGCCCCACCACCTCTTTGGATTACATCAATACTTGCATTAAATAAATAACATTAAACAAAAGTGATTCACAAATCACTTAAATAATGTCTCACAATTGATAACAAATGCAAAATAGATGATATAATTCAAATGCTTGTAAAAGCATTCAAGCCAAAAAAAAAAACTCCTCTAAGGCATTGATGAAATTTAACTCACCGCCACTTCTACATTTTAAAGCCATAAGTCGCTTAGGACTATCACTTGGTCAACAACTCTGATTTTCAAAGACAAACAAAAAGACTAATAATTTGGCCTATGTGAGCA
>VDFB02000008.1:258770306-259001640 GCA_007258455.2 Sequoia sempervirens | reverse complement strand
CTATCAACATATTGGATATCAAACTCACTCAATATCATGACCCATTTTGCAATTCTTCCTGTTAGAGCAACTTTACCGAGTAGGTATTTTAATGGGTCTATTTTTTCTATGAGCCTGACTATATGAGTCAACATGTAGTGTCACAATTGCTGAGTTGCAAATACTACTGCTAAACAAGCCTTTTCTATGAATGTATAGTTTATTTCATATCTGTTGAGAGTCCAGTTGATGTAGTAAACTACTTGCTCTTTTCCTTCAGAATCCTCATGTGCTAATAGAGCTCCTAAAGATATACCAGCTGTTGCAATATACAGTAATAGTGGTCTTTCTACTATGGGTGGCATGACTATTGGAGGTGTCACCAAATATTGCTTTATCTGGCCAAAAGTTGTTTCACAGTTCTGATCCCATTTGAATGAAACATTTTTATGAAGTAGATGATTAAATGGATAACTCTTATCTGCTAGCTGGGAGATAAATCTCCTGATGGATTGTAACCTGACTTGTAGGTACCGTAATTGACTGATGTTTTTAGACGGTGGCATCTCTATTATTTCCTTAACCTTAGCTGGATCCACTTCAATACCTTTTTTTGACACTATGTAACCAAAAAGTTTTGCTAAAGTCACCCCAAAGATGCATTTCTTCGGGTTCAACCTTACATTGATTTTTTCTAGTCTAGTGAAGATCTTATCAAGTATTTCCAGATGTCCTTCCCTAGTGTGTGATTTTTCTAAGGTGTCATCCACATAATCTTCCATGAAAGTATGCATCATATCGTGAAAAATTGTGGTCATTGCTCGCTGATATGTTGCACTTGCATTTTTCAATCCAAAAGGCATGAAATTCCAGCAAAAAGTTCCCCAAGGGCAAGTGAATGCAGTCTTTTCTTGATCCTCAGGTGCTATTTTTATTTGATTGTATCCTGAGAAGCTATCCATTATAGATAACATCACATGTCCTGCTGTTAGATCAACAATTATGTCAATGCTGGGCAAAGGAAAATCATCCTTTGGGTATGCCTTGTTTAAATTCCTAAAATCTATGCATATTCTGATGCTATTATTAGGTTTGGATACTGGCACAATGTTTGAGATCCATTATGCATAATCTATGGACTTGATAAAGCCTGCACTAATAATTTTTTTAGTTCAACGTTAACCATAAGGGCGATGTGGGGATGCATCTTTCTCAATTTTTGTTTGAATAGTTTGATTCCCTTTGGTAGTGATAGATGATGCATTAGGAGTTGTGGATCCAATCCTAGCATGTCAGAATAAGACCATGCAAAATTTATGTGTCACTGCTCAAAGAATCTGGTGAATATCGGCTTCTCTTGTTCTGTCATGGATGCTGCTAGATGTAAGATATTTTCCTCTTAAGATGTTCCCAGATTTATAGACTGTGTTGGCTCTACCAGTACTGATGAATTGTCATGGTAGTGTTCTAGGAGAGTGTCAAATATTTCATCCTTCAGTGCCTCAGAAAGGTTTTCGCTATTGGATACGTTCTTTATTTTTCTCTTTTCAAAGTCTAATTGTGCCTCAAAGAGGTTTTCATCATTAGATTTATTTTTCCTATTATCATTTTTGCAACTGAAAGATTTGGCACCCTCTTGATGTAAAGTATTGATATGAGTGTTATGGATAGTACTTGTATCAGTTTTGTCACCGTAGAGATAATTTATGATGGCGTCATCTTTTGAAAAGACTGGTATAAGACTAGGTTCGATGGGTTCCCAGTCAATAAGTTCAGGGTGCATTAAAGGTAACAATTCATCAGATTGAATAAGGTCAACTATTGTAAGTGTCATGATAGCTAGGTGGTCAAAGTTATATGTAGGATGTTAGAGGTCTATGACAGTACTCACCTCCAAGTTTTCTGACTCACTCGATGTCTAATCATCCTCTCTTGAGTCATCAATATTTGTTGATCTCATAACAAATGTTCTATTTCTTGAACCTTGTCCCTCCTCTCGTAAGGGTGTCTATACTTGGATAATATCAACCTCTTTATTAGTATATGATGTAGCAAATAGATGATCCCATTCATATTCATTTGAGTCTATGTCAGAGCCATCTCTCATTTGTAGTATCCTTTCCACTGCTTTTTGGATTTCTTCTTTGTGTTCAGTTATGTAGCCTAATACCATTTTGTCATTAGGCTGTAATGTTAGAGGTTGAATGGGTTCAATAATACCGTCCTTTCTCTTGCCAATTGGTCCTTGACCTTTGTAACCCATTTTCTCTAAAATGGCCTTCCCTTTTCCATATTGATCTGTTTTGATGCTGATGTTTGTTGATGTTGATGCTTCCTCGTCTTTGTATAGCCAACTGAGAATGGATTTATCTTCTGACTCATCTTCGAGTGTACCTGCTTTTATAAACCTTTCATTTAGAGCTGTGATGGGTTGCGATGATCTTGGAGATTTTAATATGGGCTGTCCATATGTTTTTGGTGATGGTAGTAACTGTGATAGGCACAATGATTCAAGAGAATACTCACCGACACCCTTTTCCTTTATCTGAACCTTTTCTAAAAATTGTTGTGATAATTCATTTATAGGACCTTTGGTTTTTGATGTGTCCATGATAGTTATTTCTTTCTCTAGATTCTTTTTCTCAACCCATTTAGAGATAAAATTAGGTTGGCTATCCATGGTGGATGAATTAGAAGTATTGACTTCTTTGTTATGAGGTATCAGAGTGTCTTGAGTTGCTTTCAACATGATGCAAGTATGTGGATTGTTGTTGTCAACTGATATGGTGACTTCCTATCCATTTACTAGGAATTTCAGACATTTATGGTATGTTGAAGGTACTACTTGCATGTCATGGATCCATGGATGACCCAATAGTATGTTGTATGTTAGATCTTTGTCTAACACTTGACAAACAATGTTTTTGACAATCGACCCTACCTGAATTGGAAGTATAATAAGTCCTCTAGAAGACCTTTCCTCTTCATCATATGCCTTTATCGTTATTTTTCTCTTAGTTTCAATGGCGTTGTTAGAATAGCCTAGTGCATGAATCAGTTTCAAGGTACAAATATTTAAACCAGCTCCTCCATCTATCAGGACACATTTAACACGGTGTTTGTGGATGAGGACTTCTATATGCAAGGCTGCATTGTGTGGGTGGTTTACAGATACATCATCTTGTTCAGCGAACGACAGACAATGAGGTGTGGTGAGATGTCCCACCATGGCTTGGAATTGACAAACACCCAAATTATTAGGGACCATTGTAGCTACTAGAGCTTGTTCTAAAACTTCCTTATGTGATGGTGAAATTTTGAGAAGTTCTAAAATGGATATTTGTACGGGTATCTTTTGTAATTGGTCTATGATATTGTATTGATGTGATGGGGGAGCATTGCTTTTGGAGGAAATTCCTTTCAGTATTACTCTGGATTGTCCCCTTGTCGTTATATTGACTTGTAGATGATCTTGTGTTTCCCTTATTTTTAAAACATTGATTTGATTATCAAATGTTCCTACGCTTGTCCTCATGTTCAGTGATTCAATGTCATTGTTTTTTGTGTTATCCTTTTGAGTGTCAATGTCATTTTTCTCTACCTCGGAAAGGAAAAGAATGGTGGTGTCATAGACATAGTTTATACTTTTTCCCTTACCACTAGAAGAAGACTCTCCCTTTTCATAGTTGGGTAATGGATTGATAAATGTCGTGTGATCATTTTTTTTCTGAGGCCCTTCAACAAACACCTTCTTGGCTTCAATCAAGTCTTGTATTAGGTGTTTTATAGTTGCATATAGTCATTTGTCTTATGTCCTTTATTCTTATGGAAATTACAATAATCTACATCGTTCAACCATGATGATTTTACCTTTGGCTCCCAGTTTTGAGCTTTTGGTAAAGTAATAAGTTTGTTCGCAATGAGTTCTTTCATTGCTAATTCCAATGTTTGTCCTAATGGAGTGAATTTCCGTTGATTTGATTGTATTTGGTATGACGGTCGTGATTCTCCATTGTTGGTGTTGTTGTTTTGGATAGTGCCCTGACTGTTGTTTTGTTTTTCATTTTGATTTGCTTTGGCAGTTGACACAGTTAAATTGAATACTGGTTTTACATTGTCAGTTGTAGGTTCATTGCTTCCAGTATTTCTATTTTTATGCCAAAATTTTGGCTTGTCGTTGTTTCCATAGTGATTTGCGTTGTTGGATGTTTCACTAGAGTGCTTAATCACTCCTCATTTGACTAGGGCTTCTTCGATTTTAAGCCCATTCTCAATTACTTTTTCGAATGTTGATGGACATTGTAATTCAAGTCTATAACTCATTTGATCATTTAAGTTGTCTATAAATAATTCAATCTTCTCCTCTTCAGGTATAGATCGAGGATACCTAGCGAACAACTTTCTCCATCGTTGTAAAAATGATAAAAATGTCTCACCATTTTTTTGTTTTAGATTATAGAGATCCTTTATGGTTACATCATGTGTTATGTTGAAAGAGAATTGAGAGATGAATTTGTTAACCAATTCTTCAAAGGATCTGATCCCTGGTTGTAATTTTGAGAACCATTCCATACAATGGGCTCCCAAACTCCTAGGAAATAACCTCATGAGGTATGTATCTTTTTGCGCAAATTTGAGGTTCATTGTTCTAAATTCTCGTACATGGTCAATTGGGTCTGATTTTCCATTGTATTTTTTGTACTTAGGAAACTCACAATGTCTTGGAAAGGGTATCATATCCACACATGGATGAAAAGGGTAAGGGAAAATGTCCTTTAATAAATATGTTTTTGTGGTTCCTGTTTGCATGTTTTGAACTTGTTGCTGTAGAATTTGCATTTGACCTGTTAAAGCAACTACTTGATTTGTATCCTGTGTGTGGTTTGGTTTTGTCTCATTAGTTCTAGATGTTTCCTTCAACCGATTGATGTCAAAATATTTCAGAAGTTTGGCACCTAACTATGCTAACATTAAGAGGTATTTCTCCATGTCTTGTTCTAAGACCTTTTCCATAAATTTATGAAAATTTGGGTCTTGTTATGTGTGTTGTATATCCTCTTGTGTTATTTCGTTGTTCTCATGTTGTTGGTATAAAAAAAAGGGTTCTCTTCAGTCATGTTTAGATTTTCAATTTCTTTTTCTTTGAGTTTTTTCCTTTGCAACCTTGTTAAGATTGGCATACAAGTTTTTTGTTGTTTTCCCTCACTAAACTTAGATCTTCTATGTGGTGTTAGTGTCAATTTTATTTTTAAAGAATCCCAATAGAATGATGTATTCTATTGACGAGGCTAATTTAAAATTCCTGATTACTGAGTTTTCTATCTCGTGATGGTAGGATGTCAAAAATACTAATGAGGAAACTTGGCTCACTAATTCCAATTTTGTTTTGATAATTTGGACACTTTGTATTTTGCAAGATCTGGTTTTTGTGTGAAACAATTTTAACTTGTAAGAACCTACTTTGTTTCAGGATGTTAGGACACTGTCTGATCTGTAAAATCTTATGTTTTTGATGTTGATCTGTCTGACGGTTGTTCTGGAAGTTTCTCTATTTTTCTCCTTCTGTGGATGCGCTAATACAGAGGGAAGAAACGCTAAAATAGAATGCAAAAGCACTGTAAAATAGTGTGGAAGTGCTAGAACAACACTCAGAAGCACTAAAACAGAGATGAGAAATGCTAAAACAGAGATCATACACACTAAAATAGAGTTCATAAGTGCTATATTTTTCTGTGGAAGCGCTAATATATGGATCATAAGTGCTAGAATGTTGACACTGGAATTTCCTGGTAGTTTGGTTTGCTGTGACAAAAGCACTATGAGATTGTTTAGAAGTGCTAAAACAGAGGGGTGAAGTGCTATAATTTTCTTTTAAAGCGCTAAAATAGAGGTCAGATGCACTATAATTTGTCTCAAAAGCGCTATAGTTTCTATTTAATGCCAAGAAGGGGGTGGAAATATGGGTCTCTTAGCTGTTATGTTTGATTTCTCTTCTTCTTCATCCAAGATTATGGATGCTGTAAGGAATTGATGGGGCCTTTCATTCTTTTCAAAAATAAATGTCCTCAAACTACTGATGATGTCAGTTTGAGTGCCTTCAATGTGTACATTACCAGGCTAAAATATTGGTGTGGTTAGCCCTAGTTGTTTGAACAGGAGTTGTAGGTCTCCAAATGGTCATAAGGTGATAACTCTAAGGTTTCCAAAGTTTTTTCGACCATAAGAACTGATCAGGTCTAGTGGAGTATTCTATGGTAGGTTGTGGAATGGAGGATTGACAGATACGGTGACTATGGTTAGATTCCTGTGAAAGAGTGCTTCTTTGAATATAGGCTTGTGAAGTCAAAGGTTCTACAGCATAATCATCAGTGTAACCCCTATCGAAATCATGAAACCTATGGAGGAATGTTCTATGATGAAGCAAAGTCTTCCTATTCTGATATAAGAAACGTTATCTTTGTAAAAGATGTTTGTAACTAAGTGTTGTTTTGGGTTTTCTAATTCTCTTGACAAGAAATTTTTTGACAAACTTAGTGGTTTTCCAATCTCTAATCATGTATTCTCAATTTTTGATTTTGTATTTTTTAGGATGATCTTTTATCTGAATTTTAATGATTTTTGGAATACACAACACTCAAATGAAGACAGTTGTTTTTAAGAGTTTGTAATCTACACAGATAGTGTACAAAAAAATCACATGGTCCTATTTTCACTGGTTTGATAACAATAAAACACTTCAGACATACTCACTCTTAATAGTCAAAAGGTCATTGTTATACTCAACAACCCACATCTTAAAATTGTGTCGACTCACACAGTCATGTCACCCCCTAGAGGGCGCTTGTGTTTTTGTCTTTTCCAGGTGCGTACTCAAGGTTAGATTTATCAGTCCCTTGAGCAAACGGTCCTTGGAAATTATATGGTGAGTGTCTTGGGGGAAGATTCTTCCCTCCCCTTGCATTGCGAGTATTACAATGTCTGGTTACTGACTCGGCTAGATACTACACTAGGTTCTTAGAAAGGGTTTCCATTCAGAGTGGCAATAATAAACTCCCTTAGGAGACCTCCCAACCTTTAGAACAAAGGTTTTAGGGATGGTTATCTTGCACACTTCTAGAAAAAGTAGGTTTCCCCAGATTTGCTTTAAATTTTATAGTGGGGTGGAAAAATTTGGCTTTGGTTTGAACCCACTTAGGTCATTCCCGTAGGGTGAGTACTTTTTCCCACTACAACAGGCCTTCTAAAGGATGTAATAAAACTTGAAAAATGAATAAAAAGGATGAGTTTGGCTTTTTGAATCACCCAGTTAAGGGGAGAGCATATGCTTATCAACCATTCAAACACAAAAACCACTTGTTCAAATTTTAGAGCCCAAACAAAATTTTTTCTAATCTATGTGAAGATGTTGCTTCACAAAAAGACATGGTGTTCATTTTTAAATCCCAAGTTTGAAAATTATGGTGACTACCCTAAATTGGTAAATTTTTAATCCAAAGGAAAATGTGACTATCCTAGGATTGATTCATTTTAAAACCAATTGAAGAAGTGTCTATCCTATATTGATTCTTTTTAATCTAATTGAAGAAATGAAATTTACTGGTCGCAGACGCGTCAGATCCAGAAAATGAATTATGCAGAAGCGCTATGACAGTGCTCAAACGCGCTATAGAAATAGACAAAAGAGATATAGAAATAGACAAAAGCGCTATAGGAATAGAAATAAGCACTATATAAATAGATAGAAGCGCTAAAACATATGCTGAATATTATTGTCGGTCTATGCTAGTCATATGATTGAAGCGCTAAAACAGTCCTTAGAAGCGCTATGATTTTCCTCAGAAGCGCTAGAACAGTCATTTAAAGTGCTATTCTTTTCCTCAGAAGTGCTATAGAATCTTCCGATTGTGCTAAAATAGATTACGCCAGATTCCTGTATGAAAAATTTCCAGAAAAATTTATTGAAAACATGGGGTACAACCCCATGGTGGGCGCCAGAATGTAAGTGTGGAAAATGTAAACTAAATACAATTAAATACACCTCTTAATGAAACATTGTATCAAGATTAAACATGAATTAAACTAATTTAAAACACAAAAAATCCCGAAAGCCTCTCATTGTCTCCTATCTCCAAAGATTTATCAAGTTATAGAAGCTCTCAGATTTGTAAGCATCGTAACTGTTTAAAATTCCTATCTAGAGAACGGAATGGATGCTAAATGCAATGATGTGTTGATTACTAAGGATTTCTAAGTGATACGGTGCTACTGTAAATGAATCCTGATGGATGAAAGCTACAGTAAAAAGAAACTATGATGCTATCGTGATATGAAATCTACCGATGCCATGATACTATGATGATACTAAAATGCTAATGCTAAATGATTATGATTGCTTGGTTGCTTGAGTACTAATTCCTACAGAGTAAGTTTGCATAAATTGGGATTTCTCAGATGATTTTGATGCTTCAAAAGGCTGTATATATAGATTTCCGGTAACATTTTTGCACAGGGGTAACACAATAGAGGCTGAGACTAAATCTGGAGATTTGAATGGTATGAGTTGAGAAGGTGGAGCTGATCATGGAGGATTGTTTCTCCCCATGAAAACACCAGGCAAGATGAGAGGAAATATTTGAGGCAGAAGATTGAGAGGATTTCCTACAGGTTTGTCCCCAAGGCTTTTCCCGTGAATGACAGTTAAATTAATTAGATTTGAAAAATCTAATTTTATTGGTGAGTGAATAGAGGGATTTGATTTATGCCTTTATTTGAATATTTTATGATTTATTCAAATTAGCAAAAAGAGAGATAAATAATTTAATAAAATAAACTATAGAAGTTTTTTTATTAAATTAAATAGAAGAAGAGAAGTATGATGTAATAATTAAATAATGCCAACTATTGAAGTTGTATATTTAATTTAAGATAGAATTTAATGGATAAAGTATAGAGGAAACAATAATGATAATAATTAAATAAAACAAAGTATTTAATTTTGTTTATTTAATTAAGAGGAAAATAATGTGATAAAATAGAAGAATTAATAGTGAACTTAATTTAAATAAATATTTCTATTTATTTACTAAGTAGACGAAATTAGGATTAATTAATCAAATAAATCATATTTAATTAATTAGATTCTCCAGACCATTTGTAGGTGTCTACATAATGTATGACAATAGAGTATCACCAAGGTAAAATTGATGAGCTAAGGACTACAATGGAATGATGGATTTCAACTAATTATATTTCTAAGGTTGAGCTTCAATAGGTGATCCAATAGTTGAAGGAGCAGTGGGGTAGGGAGATAATGGTGACAGTGCAAAGATTGACAGATAATTCAACTTGATTTGTAAGTTTTTGTATGAGGACATGCAAAGTTTTCAGTTGGGGGGAATGATAAGTTACATTCTGTCATCCATTTTAATTAGAATTCACTTAGTTTTGTGTCCATATTAAGCTTACCTTTTTTCCCTTTCCCCCTTAAGTTTCCATGATATTTATTAAAAGATTAAAGTTAATTGATATGAATAGTGGGGTGCAAAACATTTGGTAATTAACCACTCATGAGTACTAATTTCAGTGAATATTGTGAATATGGATGTTTGGAGGTTGAAGGAATGCATAATGGAACCTTCCTGGAGGATCTCGTGGTCCCTTTTTGTTATTGTCTTCTAGTTTCTGTTAATTAATGGTATGGTACTTAGGTTGTTTAGGCAGTTTTGGAATGTTTAGAAAATAGTAGGTTGTAGGCCATGTTACTATTTTCCTAGAACCGATCGAGCAATTTTGGTTGAACACTTGTAATCGGTGGATGTCTATTTTAGTATTATGTTCAGTATTAAGACTTATATATATGTTCTCTTTCAAGCATGGAAACAATCTTAAGTTTTTATCTTGAAGTTGAAATTAATATAAAGACTATTGAAGTGTTGAGTCTGTGTGTGATATAAATGTTCTTCTCCATTCGACTAGTTGGGAGAAAGGGCCCACTCCTTACCAACATTTGGATTTCATTTTTTGTTATCGTGTGTGAGGTATCACTTATATTTGCTCAATGATTTCATATGTTTGTGATTTAATTGAGATTAGTAACTCTATGTATATGTTATTGAATTAATTTTGATTGATATGGTTGTATTTGTTAAAGAGTGAAGTAATTTATATTCAAGAAAGACTGTTAATGCTCAGTGTGGGTACAAACTGCAGGGATGACATGTATCAGTGAACTAGTGAAGTGCATTTTGTTTCTAGAACATTGAAGTAATCAACCTAACTTTACTATAGCCTGTTGTCAGGACACACAGGTCCTATCACCTGAGCTATTCGACTCCTTTCACCTGCACTATTCCCATTCATCTTTAGCATTATATTCTTTCTTTCACTATTGCTAATGTTTGTTGTTAATGTTTGAAAGTATTGTGAAGAGTGTGTATCCTAAGGTATTGAGTTTAATTCATTAAAGTCTAATTAAGAATTCTAAAGTTATGTGTTGGAATGAAATAGGAAGGTGGTGATTAAGGATAGGGTTTCATCGATTTGCAATTTGAGAAGTGTTCTTTGAATTCTAGATTAAAAAGATGTGATTTAATTGAATTTCTAGATGCATCCACCCCCCTGGTTCATTAGTTTCAACCCTTCAGTAGATTGCCATAACACCCTTCACAAGTTTATGACTCTGAAATTGAAAATTAGAGGATAAACTAAGGAAATTACCATAAAATACCCAAATACCAAACAAAAAATAAATGTACCAACTTGATAAGGTCACGAGAGAAATTCATCTTCAACATCAATTCATAGTTTAATCCAATCAATAGGCATGCAACTACAAGCCCTAAATCAAAGGATATATGATGCAGAGCAAGGTGGAAGGTGTCAAAAAAATCTCAATTAAACAAACTTTTCCAATTCAAGAGCCTTAACACATCAAACAAAGTGATTTTCTTCACAAACTACCACTAGGTCTTGTAGGACAACAAATAAGACTTTTTCAACATAATTTCCACACCAGAATTCTTACCAAAAATTTGAACATAGTTATAGATACCCTTTATGGCATTTTTCAACATACAAAATTTGTAGGTGAGGTTGTTTTGGAACATCAAATCCAAAAATATGCTGCTACACTGCAAAATAAGACTAATTAGGCTCTTCCTACTAGGTCTCAACAAGGTTTACTCACTCTAGGATTCCAATCTTCAAACAAAGACTCCAAAAACTTTAAATAAAGTCTTCCCAATCATTTCCAACCACTACAAACCAATTTACAAAAGCTTTTCTACAAACCCTAACCCTTATGCAACCTATTTTCCTAAAAAAATGAGTTTTTAGTCTAGGGAATCAACAAATCTTCAGCAATCTTCCTCCCCTACTCTTGGAAACACAAAAAACACAAAAACCTACCCATCTACACCCTTCCACCAATTATCATACCTTTTCACTGGTGGAATGGATCAAAAACTCATTTTCTCCAATCAAACCCTCTTCAACTAGGGTTTCTCACTATTTGTGGCAAAATTGCTATAAATTTCTCCTAACTTGATGAAAACAAATGAAATCAAATAAAAATGATAGAAAAATCAACACACCATCAATCCCAATGAATTTTAAGTCATTCCCAAGCCGTACAAGGCCGTACTAAAGTCTGTAGCAGCAAAATATATCTTAAAAATGTAGAAAATGAAACTTTTATTATTGTTCAATCTTCAAAATCACACTAGAACCTTGTGCCAACCTTCACAAGGCTTATTTAAATATGAAAAAACAAAATCCAACCATTTATAACTACCTTTCAACTCCCAACTGTTCAACTTCCCACAAAAAGCAAAAATGCAAAAGTTGCCTGACAATTTTTTGCAACTTTCACAAACTTTACCAAATTGACTCCAAACTGACTTCAAACCACCTAAAAACCTAATAAATTTCCTTGAATACCTTATTATATGAAAAATGACTCAACTAAATCAAAATACTAACAATTAGCAACTTTTTTCACATTAAGACCTATGGTGCCCTGCACCAAATTATCACACATAATGGAAATAGGTTTTGAATATCCTACTTGAATATCTTTTAGTGTTTGTTTCATCTAGAGAACTTGAGAGAAACATGAGGCAACAACTATGTATTCTTCTTCAGTTCTAGAAAGCAAAATAGATTCTTTCTTTTTACGATGCCAAGAGAGCAATCAACCACCAAGGAAGAAAGCACCTCCACTCGTGCTCTTCCTGTCATCTATTCACCCAACCCAATCTAAATTTGTGTAAGCTTGCAATGTGAAGTCACTGTGTTTAGTATACCATAAACCATAGGTCAAAATACCTTTCAAATATCTGAAAATTCTTCTTACAACATTCAAATGAGATTGTTTTGGAGAAGAATGAAATCTAGCGACCATACATAGTGCTTGTACAATATCTGGTCTAGAGGCAGTAAGGTACAATATACTTCCAATCATGGATATAAACATGGTTTGATCAACATCAAGTGAATCATCATTCTTGGACAACTTGCATCCAGTCACCATAGGTGTACTAACAGGCTTACAATCATCCATTTGAAACCTTTTCAACATGTTTTTAGCATACTTGGTTTGTGAAATAAAAATTCCTTTGTCTAATTGTGAAATTTGCAAACCAAGAAAGTAGGACAACTCAACTCACCGATCAAATTTCAAATTCTTGGTGCATTTGATCAACAAATTTCTTGCACAAATCGTCATGACTTCCAGTAAAGATGATATCATCTACATAAAAAATAATGATAATCATATGATTACCTTCCACTTTGATGTAGAGATTGTTGTCAACACATCCTTTCCTGAAGCCTTACAGATGCAAATAGTTGTCCAATCTAGAGTACCATGCTCTAGGTGCTTGTTTTAACCCATATAGAGCTTTCCTCAATCCGCATACATAATCTCCTTTTTCAAGTGACTCAAACCCTTCAGGTTGTTCCATGTGGACTTCTTCCTCAAGGTTACCATTTAAGAATGTAGACTTAACATCCATTTGATAAACTTTGTAGTTCTTATATGTTGAGAATGCTAAGAAAATTCTAATAGCCTCTAGTCTTGCAACCGGGGAAAATGTTTCCTCAAAATCTATGTCCTCGACTTGTGAGTATCCCTTGCATACTAGTCTAGCTTTATTTCTAATCACTTTACCTTCTTCATTTACTTTGTTCTAGTGGACCCATTTTTTGCTAATAATGTTCTTATCAATTGGCCTTGGAACTAAATCCCATGTTTTCTTTCTTTCAATTTGTTGTAGCTCTTCTTTCATAGCCTTCATCCAATCTTCACTCTTGGTGGCATCATTGTAACTCTTTGGTTCTATTTTAGTTAGAAAACATAAGTTGACTTGACCATCATTTTCAACATGTCTTCTTCTAGTTTGCAGACCACTATCTTTTTTTCCTATAATCTGATCTTCAGGGTGGTACTTTTGAACATACTTGCCAAGGGGTTTGTTTAGAGGTTTTTCAACTACTTCATTTTCAGAGTTCTCTTCACCTTCATTATGATGTTCTTCAATATGATTTTCTGATTTTTTCCTTGACTGCTGCAAATCTTTATCTATTCTCACATGTACACACTCAACTATTCTCTTGAGGTGTTTGTTGAAACACTTATATGCCTTACTATGAGTTGAGTATCCTAAGAATATTCCATTATCACATCTAGCATCAAATCTACCAAGCCCATCATCATATTTCTTAATTAAACACTTACTACCAAAAGCTTTGAAGTATTTGACAAAAGGTTTCTTACCATACCACAACTCATAAGGTGTCCTTTTATTGTGCACTCTTAGTTGGGCTCTGTTTAGTGTGTATACTATTTTATGAACAACCTCTTTCCAATAAACAGCTGATAGGTTTGACTCATTAAGCATATTTCTTGCCATTTCTTTCACACTCCTATTCTTCCTCTTAACAACTCCATTTTGTTGAGGTATTCGAGTAGTAGAATATTGTCTTCTAATCCCATGTTGTTCACAATAGTCTTCAAAATGATTTGATGTAAATTCTCCACCACAGTCTGATCTTAAAAATTTCAACTTGAAACCACTTTATTTCTCAACCATTTTTTTGAATACCTTGAACCTTTCAAATGCTTGTGACTTACCTTGTAGGAAAGTTACCCAATTCATCCTTGAGTATTCATCTATCAGTAGCATAAAGTATTTGTCACCATTTAAAGATCTTGTCCTTGTAGGACCACATAAATTTGTATGCACTAACTCAAGTGGCCTAGTGGTTGGGTACTCTTTAGTCATGAAACTTACTTTAGTTTGCTTCCCTTTTTGACATTCATCACAAATAGTGTTTTCTAGTTTAGTTATCTTTGGCATGTGTCTCACATAACCTTTTGAGCTTACCTTGACAAGATTGTAAAAATTTATGTGACCTAGCCTCCTATGCCATAACCAACTCTCATTCATCTTTCCAATCATACATTGAGCTTCATGAAATTATTTCAAGTTGTAAACATTTCCATTTGTTCTTTTACCTTTAGCAACTAATCTTCCATTTTTCTCTTTCCTGATTTCACATCCTTTGGAATCAAATGAAAATTTATAACTGTTGTCACACATTTGATGTATAATGAGTAAGTTATGTTTTAGCCCTTCAACATAGTATACATCCTTTGTGAGTAGTTTCCCATCAATTCTTAGGGTTCCTTTACCTTTTATCTTGATTGAGGAGTTACTACCAAGCTTAACTAAACCACCATTCCAATCTTCTAACTGTTTGAATTTTTTCCTGACGCCAGTCATGTGGTTGGAGCAACCACTATCTATCACTCATCAATTTTTCTTCTCTGTGTGTAATGTTGTTTGTGCTATCATGCTTGATTGAACTTTGTCTTTACTCACCTCTTTCCATTCTTGCTTGGTTTCATTGCTCTTTGCTGCTACTATTTGTTCATTTTTGTTCTTGGGGGCAGTAACTACATTCTTTCCATGTTTAGTAGATCTTGCTCTACAAAAATTTGTTGTGTGTCCATAGTTATGATAATAGAAGCATTCAATATTCTCATTGAACATAGGAAAGTTAAAGCTTTTACTAGTTAGACTTAAACTTTTACAATCTACACTCCTATGTCCCAAATTATTGCAATTGTAACACACAATATCCAAATCTCTCAATGGTGCAAAATAATTTTTGCTCATGAAATTTGGAGCTGCTCTTTTCAACATTTTGCAATGGATGAACTTATGACCATATGCATTGCATCTGAAATAATAACCATAAAATTTAGGGGTGTACTAATCATTATACCGAGGAATACTTCTATTTGTTTCCATAACAACAGTAGACCTTCTCATTCTTGGGGAAACAACATTAACTTGTAGGAAAACAATGTTATCCTTTGGGACAACTATACTATCTCTTGGGATAGTAACATTTTCACTTGTGGTGACATCAATACTATCACTTGGGGCAGCAACATTTTCACTTGTTGCAGCAGTGAAAACAATCTTCTTCTTGGGTTTTTCACCCATATTAGAGCTCTCACCATGTTCATAGCCAACACCACTATAATATTTTTTCTTTTTCTACTTACCAAGTATTTCATTTAGTGCATTAGTACTACTCTCATTTTTCATTCTCTACTTTAGATCTTCTTGACAAGTTTCTAACTCTTTCCTCAGAGCTACTACCTCTTGTTCCAACACATGACATTCTTTTTGCTTTGCCTCAACTTCTGACTTCAAAACTTCACTTATTCTTTGTGCTTCTTCCAACTGTGTCTTTAGAGTGACAATACTCTTTTCTAACTAGTCTTGTTCTTTTAAGGCATTGTTCTTGAATTTGGTATTCTCTTTCTTCAACTTGTCTAATTCATCAAGAGCACAAATCAGCTCTCCTTCAAGATCAACCTTAGCATCATCCTCAACTTCCTCATCACTATCAACTATTTTTGTATTTTTAGATTGATTATTATTTTCACCCTTTGAAGTCTCCTTGTCATTTAGAACTTCTTGAGCCATGAAGAGATTAACCTCTTTCTCATATTCACTAGTGTCTTCAGTTGAATCACTTTCATCATCTAATATTTCACTGTCAATAGTGAGAAGAATTCTCTTCTTCTGAAATTTTTTCTTCTTGGATTTGTAGAACTTATTACGTCTAAACTTATTAGTTTCTTTAGTGTTTTCTTCCTTCTTCTCATAAGGACACTTAGTAGCAAAATATCCAATATTTCCACAATTAAAACACTTAAAGGGTAGCTTGTCCTTGTACTTGCTCGATCCTTTCTTCAATTTCTTGACAAAATTTTCTTCAACATTGTTAGGATCTTCTTGATCAATATTTGCAATTGCTTCTTTTCCTTTCTTCACTAAGTTGAAGGAAACTCCACTCTTAGAAGGTTCAACACTCATAGTCCTCATTTCATAGGTTGATAATGAACCAAATAATTCATCCCTGGAGAAATTCTTCAAGTCTCTAGCTTCTTCTATGGCAGAAAATTTAGTGTCATATCTTGCTGTTAATAACCTTAGAAATTTCTTAACAATTACATTATCATCAATATCTTCACCAAGTCCTCATACAACATTAACAATCTCATCCACTCTTTGTAAGTAATCAATAATCTTTTCATCTTCTCTCATCTTCAAACCTTCAAAAAGAGCTCTGAGATTTTGTAATTTCGCTTCCTTCACATTATCATCACCTTCATAAATATTTTTTAGTTTATCCCAAGTTTGTTTTACAGATTTTCAATGCATAAATTTGACAAACTCAGTATCATACAATCCACTAAGAATAGCTTTCTTGGCCTTGGAATTGTACTCATATTCCTTTATAGCATCAGGATTAGTTGGAGGAGTTTGGAAAACATTATAACCATTTTTGACAATCAACCATACATCACAACCTAAGGAGGACAAGTAGGTTTCCATTCTTCTACTCTAAAATACATAGTTAGTTCCATCAAACATAGGTACTTTCATAGAAGCAGACTCATGCTTAGAAATTGTGTTCACAAATCAAAATCTAACCAAGTTAGAGAAAGATTTCTAACAGGGAACTAGATGCTCTGATACCAATTGAAGGAACACAAAGACCACTAAGAGGGGGGGGTGAATCAGTGGGCTACAAATTTTAACTTTCTAAGCAATATGACAATAAACACTAAAAGCATAAACTAGGAGAAAAAAAAAGGTAACTAAACCAAACACACATAATGCATCCCACAACACAAGATATATGAGGAAAGCCCAAGATGGGAAAAAACCTCGGTGATAATAGCTGCTAGAGACTACTGCTCTAATCTAGCCTCACAAGAAAAATGATTTCTGTTACAATTTATGGGCACCAACCCAAAGGAACACCAATTCCAAGTTTATGAGCACCAAATCAAAGGAGCTTCTACCCCTAATCTGAGCACCCACTCAGATGATTATACAATAAGAGATTTTTTAATACAATTTGAATATTATGTTACAAATGAAGTTTTGTAACTCAAACAAATTTTTGCACTTGAAAGACTTTTGTTAACTTGTTGTCCTCAAACAACATCTAGTCTTCAATCATTCACTACCTCTACAAGTATTCTTGATTGCCTCCTTTCTTTTCTTTTTCAATCTCACAACACACTCTGTGATCTTATCTACATCAACACAATAAGTCACTTCAAAAACTTATCGCATTCCTTCACACACTTCTGCAGAAATAAAACATTCAATACTCAGAAATGCATACTCTATTTTTACAGAGTTATCTTCTCTCTTTTCCACACTTGTACCCTCTCATGTACACAACAACAATGAACAACTATCTTTGTTATATATTACTCCTGTAGAAGAAATAAATTTTGTAGCCCTAATCTTCAAACAAATATTCTTGCAACTTTCTGTCAGTAACAATTTGACATTCCTGTAGCAACTTTCTACAGATTTCTATTATTCTTGTACCAATATATTTTTAATTGGAGATATCTTATCTTCCTCCTATTATCCCATCTACAAGTTTTTAATTCTCTTCTTGAGAAACTAAATGATTTGATGCTGCCACACATATTTAGACTGGCTGCCATTAATTAAAAAAGCCTCTTTCTTATTTTTTAATCAAAATAACAATCAAATTCCTGTAGCATCGATTTGCCCAGTTTAACTATAGCTTGCAAATCTGTTTTTAATATCTAATCTGTAATAAATAGATATCTCTATCTAGGGCATCACTATCAACTAAACAAACTCATTAAGAGGTAGGTTATTCAGAAAAAAGATTTAAAAATATTTTCATTGAGTGCTACTACAGAAAGAAACTTCACCGCTAAGCAAAGATTAACAAGAAATCTGATTTGGATCAAACCATGTTGACCACCAATACAAGTAGGAAGAAGATCATAAAATCTGATAAAAATCTGATATGCATCAAGCTAAGATAACCGCTTATCTGACATGCATTGATTTAGGGTTAAACTACCATACCTTCTGTTGAAGGAAAAAACAAATAAAAACTTCCTTTCCAGTCCTCAAATCTGCATGTTATCCTATAGTTGTCATACTATCTTAGTAATGACATAACATAACCAATCTCATTTAGCCGCACAAAACCCTAGCAAATAAACAAAGAGGTAATCTGCCAAACATCCACATATTCACCAAGTTTTTACTAGCACACCATTATTCCACAAATTTTTTTCCATGTATGTGCCAAATCATTTTTCTCTCATTGGTCCAAGTTGTAAAGTTGACTATTGTTGACCAACCATTTAAAATGTTATTGGAACTATGAAGTTCCTATCGCTGTGAGGTTTCTGTAGCATGAGTTGCACACTGCTGTAGCTGCAAACTGTGATATTTTTGTAGTATGAATTTCCTATCACTGTGAACTTTGTGTAGCCGCATACAATGGTGTCTATACCATGAGTTGACATCAATGGAAATCTAATTCCAACCAACAAACTCAATGCCAACAATAGATTAAAATGTGGCTAATTAATGTAATAATATTAATTTACTTGGCTTAATAACATCTAAGTGGTTGATATAGTTGAGATTAGTTTCCATTTACTTGGCTTAATAACATGTCACCTAAATTACAATATCAAATATAATTAGCATCATCACTTTGCATATGTGGCTAATTAATGTAATAATATTTTACAAATTAGATATGGTTTAGTGGCCCCAAAGTTTCCATCCACCTTAAGGATACATGTACTTCAATAAGACTAATCATCTTATGAACATTTTTTACTTAAAGATTAGTCTTATGAACAAATTTATCTTTCTTAACCTTCTTTAATATACTAATATGACTCACCAAAATTTTATTTAGAGATATATAACATAAACATGTGAGCCAAGACAAAGAGATATTCATGCACTTTTCTTTTCATATCTACCTAGATCATCTAAAAAAATTATTGAACCATATTTCACATGGTAGTGTTTGGATTTTAAGTGGTTGATATAGTTCCAATACTAGTTTCCAATTTATTTTTATATCTACCTAAATCAGTCATAAAATTTATTGAACTATATTTTAACATGGTAGTGTTTGGATTTTAAGTGGTTGATATAGTTCCAAGACTAGTTTCCAATTTCTTGGCTTAATAACATATCACCTAGATTGCAATGTCAAACATAATTAGTATCATCACTTTACATATGTGGCTAATTAATTTAATACTAAGTTTATGAATTAGATATTCTAGAGTCTTCTCTCTTTTACATGTGCAATGACTCAACACATAAAAAGTAGAGTACAAGTCAAGCCTAATTTAGATATTGGATCAGAGGGCACTCAACCACATATAGTTGATGTTAGGGAGAAGGGCCAACCACACACAATTGATGTTAGGGAGGAGGCCCAACCAAGCCTTGATGTCATAGAGGGTTTTGGATCACCTCCTTCTATAAAAATGTATTGTATGAACCTAATTAAAGAGCTTAAGAGAAAATTTTCTTACAAAAATATAGATCATTTACTTGATATTGATATAGAGAAATTGAAATTTTATATTGAACAACCTAGTGTAGCTAGTAAGAGGTCATTAAATAGAACTTAAAAGAAAATAGTTAAGAAGAATTTTAAAAATTGGGATACACTTGGTAAATCCTAAATATTATCAAGCATACATACTTGTGATCAACTAACAGAGACATTACAATTTTTGGGTGTAGATTTCACAAAAAAGAGGAAAAGAAACCTAGAAAAATATTTTCTTCAAAATGTTACAAAATGTTTGAGTTCCATTGGTAATAATATTGATTGGTTAATAAAAGAATTTCAAGAAGAGTGATGTTTCCCTCTATTGTAAGTCCACAAATGCTAAGAAAGCATCAAGTCCCTTCACTTTCAACTTAAATTGGCTTAAGTAGAAAAAAACTAACACGATATGTGAAAATAAGAAAGGTTTTAGATGATAGTATTTGTAGTGTAGAAAAAAATATTCCTTTACATTTTCACACTTTGTTTGGATCCCCTCAATTGAATTGGACTTGATTGTGCCTTAATAAGCCCTATTTTACATCTACAAGCCTTATAAATTACATTTTCCAAAGGGGAAACTCGACAACAATTAATGCCAACACATAATACTTTACCTTGAGCAATATGTATTCTAGGAATAGGGACTTGGGAACCATTCACCCATGGATGAACGAGTCCTCCATAGGCCTTTGAAACCAAATTAAAAAAATATTTTTGGTAGTATTTTAATGTCCCTAAATTCAAATTTAATGTCGGCTTGTAATGTTTAATTTTTGGGGAATTAAGGATACATACGTATAAATACAAGGTTATTTCATCAATTCAAATAACCTAGCAAGAAGGAAATTTTCACAAGAGTAAAGATTATGATCAAAGGGCATTCAAGAGCAGATTTATCAGTCATTTATTGCAGCAATCAAAATCTCAAGCATCATGTCAAAGTATTTTGAAATCATGCATGTTTTTAGAGCTAACATTGTGATGTAGGTTTCAAAGATCTAAGCCAACATTCAATTCATATTTCAATTATCAAGATCCACATCCATTGAATCCATTTCATGCAAGATCAAGATCAAGATTTCAATATTCCAAATTTTTATTCAAGGGTTTGGTGAGTTGCAACATAGCATTGTTCATTCATCATTCCTTTCACGTTTCATTATTTTAATTCAAGGTTTAATTACCCAAATAGGGTTTGACCAAGGAAAACCACCATCCACCAAAAAAAAAACAAATTTTCCCTCTTGTGTTTGTGTTGTAGATCTTAGGTTGAACAAGGGTTGAAGATCTCTTGAAGAGAAAAATTGGGAAAGTTGTCAAAGTTGTAAAAAGTTGTCAACATTGTTATTAATTCATGGAATCTCACCTACAAATCTCATTTCTAAATTTTTGACATTGAAACTTGAATCAAACAGAAGCTACAAACTGACACTAGAGGATCCCAAAATTTGTTTGAAACCTCTACACAGAGACCCATTCACCTATAGGTGAATTAGTCCCATTCAACCTTCAAAATCTGCATTTTGGTGATAGGTACACATCACTCTGCCATTTCCAAATCTGCTAGAACTTGATGTTAATTCTATCTATATTATGCTTTAAATTGATGATCCAGGTTTGTATGGGCATAATTGAGTTGATTTACTATCTTTTAGTTTTTCTCCCAAGAGTGCTATTTAGGTTGATACCCTCATCCTCAATCATCAAGAAATCAATAGATTGCCTCATTGAGTTGACTCACCTGAGGCTTGTAAGTCAATTCTTTGTGTGGATTTCATTTCCTAATGAAATAAAGGAACATAGGTCCATCTCACACACCTCACACATTATTAGTAAAAAATGAACAACCACACAAATTTCCTTTGTTTCATTTTGGTGAAACCCTAATTTCCTTTGTTTCAATACTATAGAAGGAAATTTGGTATTGATGTGTAGGGATCCTCATTTTGGAAAAATTGAAGATGGTGTTATAAATTTGATCTCATTTTTTTGGCATGATCATACTCATACTTCATCAAATAGTAGATATATACTCAAACATAAGATCAACCAAATGATTATGAATTACATGCAAACAATTGGTTAGACATAACACAATATGAGATATATGTTATATTTTGTGATGTGAGTCCTCATATAAAGATTGGGAAAAAAATATTTTAACTATTAAGGCCATGGTATGTCAAACCAAACAAATTTTTTGAAACGTGTTGTTGTCACCATACTAAGTGTTATCTCTATTATTGAGTTTATTGGAAGATCATAGAGTAAAGTGATGGTTTTTCAAATACACCTCCAAAAATGGGTAAGTTAGTTCATAGCATCCATTTATGTGATAAAAATGATGATGATGTAAATGGTCCAATAAAATGCATAAAAGGACTCTGTGAAACATGTGAAAATTTGGTTAAATTTCCTTTGATAAATGAATCTATTGACATGACGAAGATGGTAAATTGCAAGAGTTAAAAGTACATAAAGTATTAAACTAAATTTGGGAAATAATACACAAGTTTAGATTATGTAGGAGAGGAACTGCCCATTGGAACATTTATTGTTTTTTTTGTAAATTGATACAACCATGTATTTTTTACTATGTGGCAAGCTAAAGAATTTTAGTTTCTTAGAGATAATTTTCTACTTGGAATTGTTTAATCAATAATTGAATTTGCATAAAATTATTCTTTTACCCATTATTAGTTAATAGATTTGTTACTACTAAATGTTGCATAAAAATACTTTGAAATACCTAGTTTTCAATGACATTTGAACCAACAATTGGAGAATTTGTTATCTTATTAGAACAACATTCCTATTAATTTTAGAGGTAAAATTCCCTCTTATGATAAATTTACATTTTTTGGGGTTTACTTTTGACCAAAAAATAGGAAAGACAAAACTTAAGAATATAAAGAAACAAAATAAATCTTCTACACAAAACACTTTTTGTAATTTCATGTGAATGAAAACAAACTTAAAGGTTTGTTCCTTTTAGCCAATATATATAATATGTAGCCAAGAATAGGTTTTTTTAATATGTTAGGCTCACAAACCAATAAATCACCTACCAAATAAATTAGATTCCCATTACCTCAAAAATATTTCAAAACATAAATTAGTATGGAATACTCAAATATTTAAAATAGCTACTACACCACATCACAAGAATAATAATGTATAAATCTATTTCTAACGCATAGACTTAAAACAAATTCCTTTATTTCAAATGCTTAAAATTACAAAGCTCGTAGACTTACAACTTATGTACCAAAATATATTTTCTTTAATAGCTTTGTACCATAATTAGATCAATTTCCTCAAAGAATAATTATTTCATTTATAATTGGTTGCATATAAATAGCTTCTAATTATAACCAATTCTTTTAGATAACTATTAAATAAATGTTAAAAGCTTCATTAGAAATTTAGAAATTGATGTAGGAGCATTCAGGTCCATAGGCAATCCTGCATCGACCAAAAAAAATTATTTTTATTTTTCAATTTTGAATTATTTTGGTGGTTTCAAGCATCTCTCGACATCAAAAAGTCTCTTATGTGGTCAGAATTACAATATTTGAATTTTCACTAGATTATTGTTTTAAGACTTTGTAGATAGTTTTATGGAAATTTTAAATTTTAAAAATTTATAAAGGTTGGAAAAAATCCTTTGGAGGGAAGCATCATAATGTTATATTGATTATCTTGGCTAGTTTTCATGAAAAACAAAGCTTTTAGGCAAAAATTACATCAAAAGCCACCTTCCAGCATCAAAATGTGCACTTCCAAAGCACCAATTTGATAAAAATATTTTGGCATGATAGTATAGAGTTTGTGGCAATTAAATTATTGGATTTTATTCCTTTATGTTTCATATTTCCATTGCATAAAGAAGATAGGGTGTTTGAATTTGAAAATAGGAGGAAAAAATATTAGGAGCCCAAAAAGGTGTTTAATCACAACAACTTTCACTTTGCTTTTTTTTGCTAAGCTGGAGGTTATTTATTTGTTGGTTTAAATAAATGTTAGAGGCATCCTTTCATAATGGAAATTAAAGAAAAATGGAAAGGAAAATAACAAAATTAAAAAGATTGGAGGTCATGTAGAAGGAGGACAGAGAGAATTCATGAGAAGAAGGTGAAAAGAAGACACCACACAACAAACAAAGAGACTAAGCAAAGAAAAGAAAAGAGGAGGCAACACAGATTAAGAGAGAAGAGAGTTTGGAAAATTAAGAGAATTTTTTTTGAAGAGGGATTTCATCCCGTGTTTGAAATGTTTTTGATGTAATTGTTTTGCAAGTCTATTATCAATAAAATGAATTTTCCACCATTGTTCCTGTGCAATTTTAGATTGTTCATTAATTGAAAAATGGAATTGTTGAATTAAGATTGTGTTGGCTATGAATTTCACTAGTCTAATAAGACTTTTGAAATTAATTATGCATCATTTGGTATCAAAGTGGGTAGCTCGCTGGGAAAAGTGTGGAGAGGAAAGTGTTGAAATTTTTGCAATTGTAGAGTTGAATTGTATGTGAAGTGGTTGGTTGTCCTCCAATGAAGATAAAGTTGGGTAGAATGTGTGTAAACTTCCTCCATAGTGTCAAAGTGGGTAGAGGGGGTTTCAAGAGGAGCATCTTCCAAAGTATTTGTTGGGTAGAGGATAGTGTGTAAGTGTGAATTTTTATTATAGGGAGTACCTGCAATTGTATAAAGCATTGGCTCTAGAAATTGTGTGTGTGTGCAAGTTGTAAGAGTTACAAATTGAGAGTGTGATCAATATATCTCCAAGAAAGAGGACAAGGATGGTCATGAAGAGGTTGGTTAAGATTTCATATAGAGTAGAGAGGAAGAAGGTTTACAAAATTTGTTTACGGAGAGGTAGCAAGAATCCAAGCTAGATTGGATGCCTTGGAAGCTAGGAAAAATAAGGAAGTTGAAGTAGATGAGAAAAATTATGAGGAAAAACTATGTGAAGGCTTGATAAAGAATAAAAAGGATGATGTTAAATGGCATATAGAGATGATAGATTGTTGTCCTAAAGAAAGAGGTAAAGATTGGAGTGAATGTGAAGAAGAGTCAAGTGAAACAAGAGGAGAAAAAATGAAGGTATTTGAAGGTCCCTTATTTGATGAAGAACTTGGTGAAGAAGATCTCTTATTGAAAGAAGAGATGAGAAAATAGATATTTTATTTGAAGGAGAGATTCTCGTGCAAGAGGATAAGGAAGAATAAAAGAGGGAGGCAATAGTGAGTCCTTTGGAGGACATGAAGATAATGATGGAAATAGGTGGTGAAGATGAGACAGTTGCAACTGAGTGTGCAAGAAGAAAAATTGCAGTAGCAGGTGAAGAAGATGAGGTAAATTTTGATTTTTCAAAATCTTACAATTGTTAAGTACATATGGTGATTTGCATCAATTTAATTTGAAGAGAATAAAAGAAGAAAGCTTGAAAGAGTTGAAAGTTATTGTTCAACAATATGTTGATGAAAGTATTGAAATGCAAAAAGGAGAGTTTGAAGGAGTGGTAAGTGTCAATAAGGAGATGATGGAAATATTTGATTTCCATAATATTAATATGGATGTGTATATAGGAATAGTGGTGAGTAAGAAATTGGAAGAAGAATTTTAGTGGAGGTGAACAAATTATGGTGGGTTAACTCCCACAAAAGAAGAAGATGAAGGAGGAATTTGGTGGAGGTGGATGAGTTTTGGTGGGTTGAATCCCACGAGAGGAAGACACAATTGTAGAATGAGGTCGTCTCATGCTGGAATAAATTCCATGAAGAGAAGTAAAGATGAAAGAAAATTTGACAGAGGAATATGCATGATGTTCTAGCCAAGTGCTTTAAAAGAAGGAAGAATTTTTTTTGTAGGGTACCTATCTCAACATTAGAGTATGCTACAAGTTTCTCGCAACTTGAAAGGGCCTTCCTACTACTCAGCTCCCTTTTGTGAGCTATGCTCACAAAATTTTTACCTGGCGTGTCTATTGCAGGAGCATCCGGGTCCATAGGCAATCCTCTATCACCCAAAAAAAATTTTATTTTTTAATTTTTTAATTTTGGATTTTTTTGGTGGTTTCAAGCATCTCTGGCATCAAAAAGTCTCTTATGTGGTCAAAATTACAATATTTGAATTTTCTTTTTTTTTGGTTGGTAATAAGTGTTCTTTTATATTACTTTTGTAAAAAAGATTACATCTTCAGTTCAACCTCCATCCAAACAACCAATACACAAAGTTTTGTCAAAGAGCATCTTAACATGCAAGGTAAATCAAGAAAACCCCATTCCTAAAAACTGCCAAAAAAATCCCATCAAACACCATAGCTACCCATCGACATAAGTTCAACCTTATTTATAGAACCTATGGCTAACATTAATCAAACTACATGCTACGTAGCCAAAAACAGATGACAGGGCATATAAGTCTAGAATTACAAGCTACTTGGGTCACCCACGACCAAAGATGCTTGCCACTTCCTTGTCTTTAGCCTAAATCACTTCTGCCTTGGACGCTGATGTGCATTCCACGACTTCACCGCCTCCTCCTACAATTTTTCCTTGGCCCATTCCACCACCATCTCTTGCTCCATTAACTCAATGAAGAGTTTCAGAGCCTGCCACCCGAGACGGGCTTCCTCCCTACACCTCTCCTTATATCTCCCTTCCAACCACCGGATAAAAAATAAGTAACCATCTGCCCCAAAAGGCCCAACTAAGTCTTCATCCACCATTCCTTCGCCGATGTCAATTCCAATCCTTGACACACACCAGTTCAAGATTGATTCCATTCCACTTAAAAAATCTTCATGCACAATTAGTTTTAAAACCCTGTGAACTGTTGTGACCTCCTCACCCAAATCTAGCCCCCAAGCTGCAATCATAGAATAAACATCCAAATTGGTTCGATATCTATGGCGAAGGCGACCAAAATATTTTCCTAAAATCATCTTTACACACTGCCTTAATCTGCTATCCTCCACCAGAAAGAAACCCATCAACCATTTTTTTGAGGCATCCCCAAAGAAAGGTCTTAGTTGTCTATTAGAGTAGAAGGAAAAGTGGGCTTCCATTCAAGCCCTGCAAAGAAAACCTCAAAGCTTCTCTTGGCCATTTGCTCAACATCTACCACTTCTTCACCGTAATCTCTAAACTCTTCCATTTGCTTGCCAAAGCCTAGAATTGAATGCTTCTCACACTCCGTAATGATGGCCACACATATTTATGCACCACTACTCTCCATTCTTATGTTTCGCCTATCGTGTCCAAGCTACTCTAGGCATTCATCAACCACAAACATTAATGAAATTTCCTCTCTGACAACGGTCCTCTCACTTGCTATGGTGATGCCTCTAAAATCTTCTACCTCCAATTTCTCGGGTTCATTAAATGTTATAGCCCATTTCAATAACACATTAGCCTCCAAATTACCTAGTCTCCTTATATGGCTAATGTAGAAGTTCTCACACCCTTCCAACTCTTCTTTGATCTTTTCCACCACATTATGTAAGTGCCACACCTTTATGGAACCTTTCATAACTACCTAGATTATGATCAACAAATCCCTCTCAAGATGAATCCTGGATGCTCTAAGATGTTTACCACACTTGACGGCCAGAAGTGCTGCTGCAACTTCGACTTCATTATTCATTCCATCCATCAACTTCTTTGCCCCTAAAGCTAAAACATTCCCCTGCTAGTCCCTTATTATGAAACCTACCCCTGATGGAATAGGGTTTCCCTTCGAGGCTCCATCAAAATTGAGCTTCCACCAACCTTCTTGAGGTTTCTCCCATGACACCTCTCTAAGTTCCATTGAAGTGGGATTAGCCCAACCCGACCCCTTAACGAGCCTACAATATTTTAATTTTCACTAGATCATTGCTTTAAGTCTTTGCAAGAAGTTTTATGGAAGTTTTAAATTTTAAAAATTTATAAAGGTTGGAGAAAAATACTTTAGAGGGAAGCATCATAATGTTATACTGATTATCCTGGCTAGTTTTTAGTCAAAACAAAGCTTTTGGGGAAAAATACATCAAAAGTCACCTTCCAACATCAAAATGTGCACTTCCAAAGCACCAATTTGATAAAATTATTTTGGCATGATAGTATAGAGTTTGTGGCAGTAAAATTATTGGATTTCATTCCTTTATGTTTCATCTTTCCATTGCATAAAGAAGCGGGGGATTTTGAATTTGAAAATAGGAGAAAAAGATATTTGGGAGCCCAAAAAGGTGTTTAATCACAACAATTTTCACTTTACTTTTTTGCTAAGCTCGAGGTTATTTATTTGTTGGTTTAAATAAATATTAGAGGCATCCTTTCATAATGGAAATTGAAGAAAAATGAAAAGGAAAATAAAAAAATTAAAGATTTTGGAGGCCATGTAGAAGGAGGAAGGAGAGAAGTCATAAGAAGAAGGTGAAAATAAGACACCACACAACAGACAAAGAGACTAAGCAAAGAAAAAGAAAAGAGGAGGCAACACAAATTACGGGAGAAGAGAGTTTGGGAAATTAAGGGCAGCAATTTTAAGATGGATCTCATCTCGTGTTTGTAATGTTGTTGTAGATTTTTGTAGTAAGTTTTTGATGTAATTGTTTTGCAAATCTATTATCAATAAAATGAATCTACCACCATTATTCTTGTGCAATTTTAAATTGTTCATTAATTGAAAAATAGAATTGTTGAATTAAGATTTTGTTGGCTGTGAATTTTTCCATTCTGATAAGACTTTTGAAATTCATTCTGCACCAAAAACTTAAACACTTTAAATAATTTTGATTCTTTGAAATATTTTTTTTTTAAACATATAAAATATTATGTTGGGGTGGCACAATACATCCATCTATATCATCTTTTTCCTTTGTAGGGAATGAACTTAGAACTAGGATTACATCATTTGAGTAGAAAATTTGACTTTGTAGGAAAAGATTCCTTGATGGTAGGAGCAAGTTCATTGTGCCATGGGATGATTATGTAGTTGATCCTAAGTTTTAAAATTTCCCTATTTTTTGAATGATTTATAACTTTCTTTGGAGTGTCATTGGGTGATCAACATAGTGTATTAGGGTAATGCCAATATTTTTTAATTACTTCATTACTTCCACATCAAACATTTTCTTATCAAAGAACTTTTTGATCATTTCCTTGAATTTTTACTTGATAGACTAAGTGTAAATTACTTGAGAATTGTCCTTTATTCAAATGTCTAAGTTGATGGGTAAGAAATCAATTCAAATATTTTCCTTTAATTGTTCACACTCCTTTAGCAATTTAGTATGCTCCTAGATATTTTTCTTGATGGATACACTTATCCATTTGATGTTTTTTATCCAAAGGAGACACATGTTCTCTTAAAAACTTGATAAAATATATTTTTCAATGAGTTTGTTATTTCTCATGCCCGCCATCTCCTTAATGTTCTTATCTACCCTTATCCAAACTATCTCTTCCTATTTGGATATATTAATCTACTCATTAAACTCATTTTCCATAAAGTCAATACCACCATATAACTTTTTTGATTCTTCAATTAATTTTGACCCTTTGCTTATAATTCCATGCACTTAATCTTCAATTATTGATGCAGAAGCATCTAGGATCACAAGCAATCCTACATCACCAAAAATATGTTTTCTTTACATGTTCTACATTTTTGGCATTTTGGGGGTAGGTTGGAGCTTCTTGAGCATATTTTGGAAGTGTTTGCAAATGCATTCAAGGTCATTTTGGTAAACCCTAGCCCATGGTCAGTGTTTCTCTTTCGATAGTGGGACATCATGTTCTATCAACAGGACTTTAGCATTTCGGCAGGACATTCCTTTAGGTCCCATTGACATACTGATGATGTTGGTAGTGGTAGCAATTGGATTTTATTGGCGTGAGGTTCCTTCATTGACAAGACTCTATATTGGGTCTCCCTGATGGTTTGATGACCATATTGTTAGTGGGACACTTTCACGTTGGCACGAGTCAAGCTTGAGTCTCGTTGATGGTACAATGGTGAGAAGTGTAATGGGTTACATTCATCGGCGAGAGTGCTTCTTATTGATGAGAGGTGTTGACAAGTCTCCTCAATATAACGATGATAATCCTTCATTAGGTGGACAAGGTGATATTGCCAGGACTATGGAGCTAGTCCCAATGATAAGGCAACGAGAGAATGGATGACAATTGTGGGGCCTGATGGGTTGATAAGGACATATGGTGATGTGGCAATTAATGATTGGTTATGTAATTCATATCCTTGTTGTGAATTATGTGGTAGCAAGCTAGTAGGATTGCAAGTCGAGAGATCGGGGAGTTAGGAAACTTCACAACCTTGCGATTTGGTTACAAAACTCTTGGTAACAATGACATGATGATGTAGGTAGAGACCTGAATGATATGATGGTTGGATGAATGGTGAGTTGGTGGAATGAAAAAATACAATGGAAACACATGGCATGATAACCTTCCAAATGAATTTACAGGCATGCAACAAATGGCTGGAAAACGACTTACTAGGAATGAATAAGAATTGATGATACATGTAATTGTCAAGAAAATATAAGTGACCATTGGACAACATGGTGGTACAATAGCAATAGGAGAGAAGAATGACCAGGTGGAAATGAAGGAGGAATAAAATATAAAGAGATAGCAAGTGATAAAGAAGAGTGAGGTTGGTAAGAGGGGAGAGCCAGCCAAAATGAAAAAGAGAATAGAGTACAGAGTGTGGTGTGATGCACAATAGAATATTGCTCTGTAGTTGAGAACTTTTGCATGTATTACAAATATTCTCCAAATAAATAAAAGGAGAATTATTTTGTCAAATCTGTGTTGGCTGCAAGGTTGTGATGGCTTGACAAGGCCCTCTGACCTCGGCTGCACCAAGTGGTATCAGAGCAGGAGATCACTGGCATGGTGAGAAGTATGTTTGAAGAATGAGGTATGGAAGGTTTAAAATGAGTGTGAAGAGGAAATCTCATTGTGAGAGATCATAGATGAGTTTTTGAAAAAGTCAATGAGAGGAAGACTTTTGTTGTCTCTGAAAGAAACCCTAGAGAGAGTTTGTTGTAGAAGAGGATTCTATAATTGTAGAGGATTTGAGTTCTAGAAGAGGTTGTTACAGGTGAGAGGAGACTTGTAACTATAGAGAGCTTGAATCCTAGAGAAATTTGTTGCAGGAGAAGACCTATGACTACAGTAGGTAGAGGAGGCACATACGCTTGGAATGAAGTATGAATTTGTTGCAAGGAGTGATTGTAACTGTAGAGGGACTTGGGAATCCTTGAATATGTCTTCAAGAGGAAAAGATGGGTCATGAGGAGACCGATTATAATCCCATTTTGGGAAGAGTATTGGAAGGAAGAGAAGAACCGAAAGCTTTGTGAAGAGTTGAAAAAGATCGAGGCAAGAATGGATGCCTTGGAAAAATAATTATTTTCTAATGATATTTTGGTTGCATGAAAGAACGAAGAGGGTGCAATAGAAGAATTCCATGAATAAGGCATGGTGGAAAAGAATGAAGATGGATAATTTGTTGCAGTAGCAATTGAAGGAGTTGAAAAAGTATCGAAGGAAAGTGTATACATTATTGGAGGCCTCGTGTTTGATAAGGGGCTTGATGAGGAAGATTCAGTGTTTGCAAAAGAGATTGTAAAAATAGAGGCAATGTTTAGTTTGAAGAGGGTTGCATCAGAGGTGGAGGTTGCCAAAAGTTTAGAAGATGTGATTTTGGGTGCAACAATAGAGAGTGAGGATATTGTCATGAATGGAAAGGAGGAAGACAACTCGTTAGTGAGAGAAGATGAATGCTTAGAGAAGTTTGCAGTAGTCTAAGGTATGAAATGTGTTGCAAAAAATGGTGGTGAGAAGATAGATGTCACAACAATGAAGCAAGACAAGGGAAAAGTTAATTTCTATGAAATCTGTGATAGATTTGTATGATGAGGTGAGTAATGAGAAGAAAGATTGTGTAGTGAAAAAGTGGAATACAAATACTACATATTTGTATGTGGAAGTTATGAGAGATTGTGTAGGAAATTTTTGGTGGAGGTGGTTGATCAAAGATGGGTTTGAACCCACAAAAGAGAGGAGATGAATGATGAGTATTTGGTGGAGGAGGTCAGGCTATGGAGGAAAAGAGTCCACAAGAGGAGAAAAGAATGGAGTGCAAAATTGTTGGCAGATGATGGTGAATGTTCCAGCAAGATGCTGGAAGAGGAGGAAAAAGGAAATAATTTACAGATACTAGTTTCAACATGGGAGCATGTTGCAAGTTGTTTGCAACTCATAAGGGTAGTTCTACTACTTAGCTCTGTTTTGTGAGCCTATGCTCACAAAATTCTTACCCCGTGTGTTTGATGCAGGAGCATACGGGCTCACAAGCAATCCATCACCAAAAATATGTTTTCTTTTCATGTTCTACATTTTGGCATTTTGGGGAAAGGTTGGAGCTTATTGAGCATATTTTGGAAGTGTTTTCATATGCATTCAAGGTCTTTTTGGTAAACCTTAGCCCATGGTCATTGGTTCTCTATTGATGGTGGGACATATCGGTAGGACTTTGGCATTTTGGTAGGACATTCCTTGAGGTCCCATTGACATACCAATGGTGTTGGTAGTGGTAGAAATTGGAGTTCATCGGTGTGAGGTTCCTTCGTCAGCAAGACTCTGTCTTGGGTCTCCCCGATGGTTCAATGACCATATTGTCAGAGAGACACTAGCATGTCGGCAGGAGTTAAGCTTGAGTCTCATCAATGGAACAATGGTGAGAAGTGTAATGGGTTGCGTTCATCCGCGTGAGTGCTTCTTATTGGCGGGAGGTGTTGACGAGTCTCCCTGATACAATGATGATAATCCTTCATCAGGTGGACAAGGTGATATTGCTAGGACTATGGAGCTAGTCCCAATGATAAGGTGATGAGAGAATGGATGATGAATGTGGGGCCCAATGGGTTGATAAGAATAGATGGCAATGTGGTGATTAACAATTGGTTGTGTAATTCACATCCTTGTTGTGAATTACGTGGCAATGAGCTGGTAGGAGTGCAAGTCGAGAGATTGGGGAATTAGGAAACTTCACAACCCTATGATTTGGTTACAAAACTCTTGGTAGTTGCAACATGATGATGGAGGTAGAGACCCGAATGGTGCGATGGTTGGACGAACGGTAAGTTGGTGGAATGGAAAAATCCAGTGGAAACACATGGAACAATAACATTCCAAATGAATTTATGGGCATGCAAAAAATGGTTGGAAAACAACTTACTAGAAATGAATAAGAATTGACGATACATGTAACTGTCAAGAAAATCTAAGTGACCATTGGACAACATGGTGGTACAACAACAACAAGAGAGAAGAATGACCAGGCTGACATGAAGGAGGCATACAATATAAAGAGATAGTGAAAAATAGAGAAGAGAAATGTTGGTAAGAGGGGAGAGCCGATCATAACAAAGAAGAGAGCATAGTACAGAGTGTGGTGTGATGCATAATAGAATATTTCTCTATAATTGAGTTTCCTCTGTATGTATTCAGAATATGTTTCAAATAAATGAATAAAAGAGAGTTGTTGACCTGTGTTGTGTCAATCTATGAGTGTGTGTGGTCTGATTTGGCTACAAGATTGGATAGCCTGACAAGGCCCTCCGATGTTGATTGCACCAATTATCTCTCCATAAGATTGATACCTACATATATTTTCAATTACTTCTTTCCCACTTCTTGATTTGGGATCAAAAGAAGCATCAATCTTGTCTAAAGGATAAGCTAAGGTGTCAACAATGAACTTAAGGAAATAAAATAAATTTCTCACCTATTATTTGAGTTCATCCTTGGAGCATTTATCCTTTTATATTCTCTCAACCAAACTAGGACTAGACACTTGAAAATTGTAAATATCCCCACCATGTGAGGAAGGACCTAGATTTATTCTTGTAATGTTGAAATATTTATTAGTCACTTCATTGATATAAATATTAGTAGATGGATGGGAAAATTCTACATACATATGGCCTAAAGTAGAATATCTCATCAAACTAGAAGTGGTTTTTGGTTTTTTAGGTTGGGGTGACCTTTGGATAAAAATGAAATTCAATTGAGCTATTTTCTTCTTTATTGAAAGAGCTATTGTAACTAGAAAGATGGTGTATTGGATGGGGTGATAGATAAGGTTATAGTGGTACTGGGGGATAATTGTAATGGCCTCATGAGTAGAGATTTATAAAATGAAGGTGCAATTTTATTAAATGATGAAATATCAAGTGAAGATGATGTTCAACAAGATAACTGAGAGGGGGGGTGAATCAGATGTAGCAAATTTTAACCTTTAAGAACTTCCACCAGAGATTAGATCAATTATATTCACAAATTCTTTAAAATTTTAATTGCACTTGTATTATCATAGAAGATAGAAATGGGATCATCATACATTGCTCTAATATCTTTCAATGTGTATCTCATCCATGACACTTGTGTACAAATAGATGCTGCAACAATATACTTAGCTTTCATAGTGGATAAGGAAACTGGATCTTGCTTTTTACTTAACCATGACACCAATCTGCAACCAAGAAAGAATGTACCGCCACTTGTGTTTTTCCTGTCATCAACACAACCTGACCAATCTACATTGAATAACCACTTAGTGTAAAGTTAGTATCCCTAGGATACCACAAGCCATAATCTGGAGTGACATTCAAATATCTAAATATCCTCTTAATAGCAACAACATGTGTTTATTTAGGGTCTTCTTGAAATATAGCTTTTAGTGGCCCAAATTTGCACCCCTTTGCCAAGCTGTGAAAGAACTCAACAAATTTGGACTAACATGGGACTGCTTTTAGATTGTGGGTATCCTATTGTGAAAGCAAACCTCCAGATTATGGGTTGGCTCCCCTTTTGATGGTGTCACCTAAACTATTCCTTGCTGGGAAAAGGGGAGAAAGAAACATGAAAAGAAAACTAAACCCCTATGGTGATACACCTAATGATATCTTAGACCTATACAACTGCTATAACACACAATCTCATCCAAAGATTAGATTAACTTAACACAACTCAGATATTTTAACATATCAATGCATAAGTATTTTGTAAGGAAGTTTGGTTCTCTTAACATTTTTGAAGGAAAGGAGATATTTCACAACTAAAAGACTGTTTGAACCACCACATAGCTTACATCTTGCATCAATATATATTTATCCTACCTAAAGGTTCTAAAACGAGACGAACATTGAAGGAGTTACCAAAACTCACAAGAACATTCATCAATCACCACACTGCACATAATGAGATAGCTTCAAAGAAGGTAAAAACTGAATTTCATTAATGAAAATGGTGTCACATAGTACTATACATGTCTGATATTGAGTCCCAATGCCATCCTCTGTCTGAAAAAGCTCCAAAGTAAGCTACAATGCCTACAAAAAGAAAGAAAGAACTCCTGAAAAACTTAAGTTTGAAGATACTTAAGCCATTTTGAAACCAACTGCCCACACAAGTCCTTCTAGAACCTTTGGTCAGATGCAACATAAAGGCTAAAAAAAACCTTCTAAAATCACTCCAAATTGTCCTCCACATGAAGCAAAGTCAAGCCAAGACTATTGTCATACTAAAAATGTGACAAAAATGCCTCCAAATAGCCCATTTCCTCCAAAATCAGTCAAATACAACCTCCCACACATCTCTCATGTCTGTCAATCATCATTTTTCTTCAAAATCCTTGACCCACACTTTTAGTTCTTTTGCAAAAGCAAAAGACTCTAATTTGCATTCAAAACAATAATAATTTGATTAAGTGATTTATAATACATCACTTAAACAAACTACTTTACATTTCAAAACAGAATGCAAAAAGAGGCCCCACCACCTCTTTGGATTACATCAATACTTGCATTAAATAAATAACATTAAACAAAAGTGATTCACAAATCACTTAAATAATGTCTCACAATTGATAACAAATGCAAAATAGATGATATAATTCAAATGCTTGTAAAAGCATTCAAGCCAAAAAAAAAAACTCCTCTAAGGCATTGATGAAATTTAACTCACCGCCACTTCTACATTTTAAAGCCATAAGTCGCTTAGGACTATCACTTGGTCAACAACTCTGATTTTCAAAGACAAACAAAAAGACTAATAATTTGGCCTATGTGAGCATAAAGGAACTCCAACATCCTTGGAAGGCATGTTTTCAAAGTTTTGAAGGCATATCATGTTTCAAGTTTTGGAGGACTTAGCATATTTTAAAGGTCGAGACACATGGTTTCTCAAATTAATATAAGGCAAAAAATTCCTAAGTCATAAACTTCACTTCAAAGCCCACATAGCACATTAAAATATGTTGCAATTTTTTTTAAAAACCATTCTGCCGCCACGGGGTTTTGTTGAGTGCACAGAAAAATGGTGTTTTGGTCGATTCTTTGACTAGTTTTTTGATGAACACTTGTGATCTCCACAAAAAACCAAAGGTAATTTCCCTTTTGAATCAAAATCTGGCTTTTTTCAATCTTTTGACAGCCATCTTATGAGCTAAGGCCGCGGCTGTGCATTATTTTTTGATCATTTTTTGTGCTTTATTTCCTATGTGGATTTCATTTGTCTTCAGCCACCATGAGTGTAATCTTCTGAAGTTTGAATGGAGGCTTTATATGTGACAAAATGCTTGCATAATCAAAGAAAATGAGCAAAAATAGCTCAGGTAAGCTTTTACTAGACCCATATTTTGATTTTCCTCCTTTATCTCAGTGAATAAAAGTTTGAACCTGAGCTCTTCCATTGTCAAAATGAAGCAAAATCTAGCTTTTCTCTCTGTATTGAAGTTTGATTTAAAAAACCCCAAGTGTTTTTTTTGTGATTTGTGAAGAACACTTGCTTTTTGGTTGTGGCCATGAAGAATGGAATAGGGTTTTTTGCATACTTTTTCTGTAGAATGCTCTCCATTATTTATCTTTCTTTTACCTTTGTATTTGCATTTTCATAACAACCTAGAGTGGTTCTTGTTAATGTAAACAACAAAAAAAAAGGCCTTTACCAGGTCGCGACCATGAAAGCACATGGGTTTGTTGCATTTCACTATTTGCTCTGAAAAATTTCATGAAATCTTTTTCAATATTTCTGTATTTGTAATTTTAACACAAACCCCAAGTGCATTTTCCTGCCTCGAAAAGACAAGCAATTCTTCTAGCCACAACCACAAGGAGTGAAATGGGTTTTAAAATCTTCAAGTCATTTTGCAAAAACTCCATGATGCAATCTAGGTATTTCAAATTTTTCATTTTCTGCTTACCATTTCAAGGAGAGCACAATTCTGAAGCATAGATTATTGTTGGACTTGTATAAGCAGTGCATTCTTATTTTGAAGATTTATTGTGGCCATGAATAACAACCCAGGTTTGTTGCATTTCATTGTATTCATCATTTTTCTAAATAGAAACCCCATGATGCATCTGGGGTATGTAATCTTGCATTCCCCTCTTAAAAGATAACCTTCAAGCCCATTGATACTACAAGATTTTCCTTGTGAAAGAAGGTTGCTCTTTCATTGAATTTAGTGCATCTATTATTCCCTTTGATTTCAATCCCCTCAACAGTCACCTAGAAGGCCTTCTTACTAAGCCACTGTGCTCAAATATAGTTACTATTCCTTCTATTTTCTATTTGAATGCATTTTACATCACTACATTTATTGTATTCTCCTCAATGTAGTTGCACTGTTAAGACTTTTCTATCACTTTCTTTGTCTTTTGAATGCTCCTATTTGATTACATTGTTTGTTCTTTGATTGTGACTGTTCTACTATCATGAAATTTTCCACTGTCATCTAGCCTTAGGACTGTTACTTAATGCTCATATGTCTCCTAGGCACTTACCAACATTGCTTGACTACAAAGTATCACTGCAAATATGATACTTAATAGACTGCCCTTTTTTTGGCTTCTTGGCATTTAAGATGCATAGCATGGTTGCAACACAATTGGCTGTGGCTTGATGAAACTCATAGATAAAGTTCTAAAAAAAAATATCATCATATGCATTGGATGATTTCCCCTTGTTCCTTTACTTTGAAATTGCTTCTTCTAAAAACAAAACTCCATTGTTGTTTAAACTGGAACAAGCCTCTGAAATTGCAATTGATGTTTGTTTATAGATTCAAAATAGATAATTCTTTGCAATGAAATATTGAATCTATGATATGATATGATATGACTATGAGAGGGAATTTTGATCATCATATGACTGTTTGGTTGTCCTTTTTTTAATGCTTTTCAAATGTTCACCTCCACTTCTGCACTTCAATCATGATCATGCACTATTTCATTTGAAGCACTATTGTTGCTACATTGTGTTACACTCATTTTTCATTGCTATTTCATTGCTATCAAAGTCCATAATAACCCAATTGCACATTATGATTGTCTTTTACTATGCAAAGATGAAGAACAGTCACTCTTTTATAGGTTTCTTCAAGCTCTTTAGTCATATGGCTGCCTCCTCAAATTGCTACATTGTGTTTCAATGTATCTTTTGATAGTTTTAAAGGACCCTAGCAACATATGTAACCTTGACACTAAGCTGCCCTCCATGTTGTCTCAGATCTTCTTATTTCCCAGAGCCTTTCTTTGCATTGCAAAGCATATTTCAAATATTCTAGTTGTGGTGCACTCCCACAACATAAATAACATAGCAAATAGACTAGGCTTTTTGCATTAGATGGAAGACAAAGTTTCTTTTCTTAAAGAGCATTAGATGGATAGCAAGACTATCCCTCTCCTCAAAATAACATGACCTTGGTTTGTATTTATATGAAATCATTTAGAAATGCTGAAAGGAAACAACCTATTTGACCATTTGAAAGCAACAATCATTAAAAGAATGACATTTATTTCAGATGTAAAATAGAATGCATGTTTGTACCTCATCTCTCACTGTTTGATTCCTTTTGTGTAGTCTCCATTAGATGTAAATGGCTGATCATTTGAATGTAAGCTCCATTTGTGCATTGCCTTACATCACTTGATTGTTAACAATGCTTTCAAATTTTCAAATGTTGGCATCATTTGTGAAACACATTTTATTTACATAGCTTTTGTGATGATCATGTTTAGGGCTGCTCTATTGGAATACATTGTTGTTTAAAATGCATTATGTTCACCATGCCTGATATCATCATGGTTGTAGCTAATGTAGATGGTTGCTTCACTTTGTTCATTGTAATCTCAATCTTGTATTGACATTAGTCAGACCCACCAATCTTTATGTTGCTTAATATTGCTTGAAGAGCTGGAAATATGTGAGTGCAATGGTTCTTTGAATTCATGAAGGATTATTGTATCTTAACACCATATTCTTTTGCTTTACTCTATCATTGGCTCTTTTCACAAAGATTGTCATTGTTCATTGATTATTTTTGTCCTGCATGCTTCTTTGATTGTTGTTGTCCCATCATGAGATGTGTCATGAATTGTTGTTGTTCTTGTCATGAGATCATTGTATTTTGAGGAAGCCTACCTCCTTGTCCTATGCTACCCTCATTATTCACTTGGGACTACCATTGCCAACTCTGAAAGGACTGTCATTTGTAACTTGTCTTCATGACCTTGGCTTCAAAAATGAGATTCATCTCCTGAATCATGACTGCTTAATGAATACCATATACCACTATCATTTCATTTGATTTAATCCTATTGGGTAGACATATGCCACTTATGCTGGTGACCTAAAAGCTCACCATCCTAGGTGATGTGTGGCTATCCAGTATGATTGAGGTGAGATGAATTGGACAGTGTATTTCATGCAACAATGTATGATTATCTTTGTTCCTTCTTGCTGCCCCATATGACTCATGATGGTTTTAGGCATGACTTGATGTATCCGTCATTATTTTAATAGATGCATAATTGACCTTGATGCATCTATAATTGAGCTTGATGCATCACATAAATCATTTACTTCTTTTAATAAAATGGTTCTTGGATCCACTTAAGAAGATTGAAAGACATATCCAACAAAGTACACCTTCCTTTTGACATGATGGCAACATAATGATTGATTCGTTGTGAAAAGGTGAAGCATGATTTTCTTGATAGCTCACATTATGTGTTGCATCTTTTGAATTTGATAATGAAAGTTGATCAACTAGTGTGATTCCATATCGATTTAATGAATCAAGAATATGTTTATCATTGATTTGATCAAGTTGCTCAATTTCCTATCCCTCTTAAAACATCAAAGGATAGCATCCTGGGATCTACCCTCATGGGAGCCACATTTCACCCCACATGCTGTAATTAGCTGAATCAAGACAGTAACAAAGACTTGTCCTAAATCTATACAAGGGACAAACCAGTTAGATAAATAAAGCATATCATAGGTGTGTTTGATTACTCCTTTCTTGTTTTCATGGACACTTATGGTATGCTACTATTTTAATGCTTATGGACATCAAATTGCATGTTTATGGATTTTTTGCATATATTTTGATTAGAGACCTTTCATTGCTCTAACAACACTATTTTTTCAGATGCAGGAAACCTAGGAGCAGCGAGGAGGGCATCAAACGGAAGCAAGACAATGGGAAGGGCCAAGATGATGCAAAACCAAACCAAGGGGATCTGTCAATCCACCAGGCAATGACGTGTCCCTTTTCAATTTATGTGCAATTTCTTTTCTATTATTAGTAGGTGTATAGTCTTTTCTTTATAAGCATTAGAATAGCTAGTCCCTTGGCTTGTGAGGGACATTATATGCTCATGATCATCAATAAAGATTATATTTGCAATACATGTTGGTGCTCTCTCTTATTTATATGTAATTGCAAAACTAGAATAAATGCCATATGCTATGACAATATCCTTTATGCACATTAATGAAATTAGCATATCATGATGTATCTTTTAATGTTTAAATGAAAACACAAAAGAATAAACAATAAGTTACCTGATTTTAGCTAGAAGCCAAAATCAAGTAACAATAGCCACAAGACAAACTACATGCATGATATCTGGTCTAGTAGCAGTTAAATGTGCAATAGTCATCCAATCATAGATCTATACTTGCTCTGATCAACCTTAGGTGAATCATCATCTTTACTCAATTTGCAGCCAGCCACCATAGGAGTGCATACCGGTTTGGAACTATCCATCCCAAACTTCTTCAACATTTCTCTTACATACTTTGACTGTGAAATAAAAATCCCTTTTTCTATTTGATTGATTCGTAGCCCAAGAAAGAAATTCATCTCACCAAACATAAACATCTCAAATTATTTTTGCATCTCTTCAACAAGCATATTGCACATTATTTCATTTCCTCCAAAAATGATATCATCAACATATACAACCACTATCAAGATTTTGTCACTGCCAATTTTGAAGTACAAATTATTATTTGTTGTACCTTTATTGAAACCTTGCCGAATCAAATATCTATCTAACCTTTCATACCAAGCTCTAAGAGCTTGCTTCAATCTAATAAGGCCTTCTTTAATATGAAAATCATATTACATTGATCCGAAAACTGAAATCCTTCTGGTTGTTCCATGCAGACTTCTTCCTCTAACTCACCATTTAGAAATGCAAACTTAACATCCATCTGATAAACTTTAAAATATTTATGAGCAAAACATGCTAATTTTTTTTGATAGCTTCCATCCTTTCCACCACAGAAAAGGTCTCCTAAAAATATATACCTTCTACTTGTGAGTAACCCTTACAAATCTTGCTTTATTTCTAACCACTTCTCCATTCTCATTCAACTTGTTATGAAAACCCATTTTGATCCAATTATGTTTTCATCCGCCGATCTAGGGACCAATTCCCAGGTTTAATTCTTCTTAATTGATGCATAACAGAGAGGAGTTTTTCTAACATTCACAATTTAAACAATTTGAAACAATCTTTCAGCCCTTAAAACCCTAACTTAGCAACTTTTCACAATTCCTTCCCGATCTTCTTGTAGCATAACAAATAGTGTCTTTTGACCATATCCTGCAAGAATAACTTCAAACACAAGAGGATTAGCATTTCAAATACTCATTTCCCTCTACTTTGAAATATAATATTTGGGCATACACTTGTTTTGGAACATCAATCCCAAAAATGGACTACTATGTTGGAAATGGCCATAATTAGCCCTATTTTATAAAGCAACACCAAACCAGACCCTCTTCCAACCTTGAATTCCCATTGCAGGACCACAACCAGGTTACCTAAGGTCCAAATCAATAACCTTTTCCAACTAAACCACCTTCGAGCTCACCAAAACTCCAAACCCTTATTTATGCTTGTTCTAGTAGGGTTTATTGGATTTATCAACTCCATGCCTTAGTTCACCTTTCCAACACCTCAGACACATCATTTAGGGTATTCCAATGCTTTCTAGATCAACTCCCACACTTTACCAATAATTTTACATCAAACTCTAGCACTTAACCACCATTCTTGGCTCAAAACATGCATGAAAAAAACTAGGGCATCACTCCAAATTCAACAAATGACCTTCCCTACCCATACAATACATACAAGAATAAAACCTACATCTAAAGGAGCCATTACACCAAGTTATAACAAGTTTCATTGGGTGGAATGGCCTATAACTCCATTTTGAGCAATCAAACCCTTAGCTTCAGGGTTTCCCAGGCAATTTCAAAAAAATGCTTATAAAATGCTCTAAACTCTATGAAATCAGCCCAAATAAAAACCAAAATGTAGTTGATTCACATATCCATCAAATTCCAAACATTACAAGTCAAGAGCAATCAATACGGGTCTGTATAGAACCCTGTAGCAACAAATTTACCAATAATTTGTAGAGGAAACAAAGTTTTTATTATTGTTTCAACTTCAATACAAAGCTCCAACCTTGCCTCGAGCCTTTCTCAGGAATATTTAAACCACACACACCAAAAATCAACCAACCCAACCAACTCAAACTACCATTTGAACTTCCTGACCATTGGTCTTGTCTTTTTTGCATTTTTTCAATTTTGCACTATGACAACATTTGAAAATATTGACAACTTTTACAAAATGAACCCTACATGACTCTAATTACATAGAAAATGGTCTATTATGACCTCATTTCATGAAATTAGACTCAAACACCCAAAACTATGGTATGACCATATTTACAAAATTACTGTGGTGCCCTTGCACCATACACCTAGACTAAAAAGAACTCAAGTCCCTTTAAGGACTGTACTATGACTAAAAGCGTGCTGCATCTCATCATTCAGTGACTTCCAAGTTGCATTTCCATTTGGGGATCCCTTCCAATGAGTTAGGTATTGAAAATTTACATTGTCTCTTACAATAGTAAACTTTGTGCCACCTAGAAATTGTTCCATCTTCACAAGCTGACTTGATGGATGCCCTCTGACCTTTCCCTTATCTAAAATTGATGTTGAACTTACTTGAACACCTACCAACATACCTTTTCCATCCTTGTTATGAATTGGTTTCTTCTTGACCTTTGATGCATACTTAATCTCACCCATTTTCCCTTGTCATTCACCTTGAATCACTACACCTTTTCTCTTTATCTATTCCCTCAGATTCTTTGCCCCTAAGACCTCTATATTATCAGGTTTATAATCCTTAGATCAACCAACCTTTGAATTACCATCAACCTCTTGTGTAAACAATGAGTGCAATGCCTCTTTCACCTTTCTAGCAACATACTCTGCAAAATCATCCTAAATATTCAAGATCAATTCATCCTTGACCTTCTCAATCTCATTTTCCTTCAAAATCAGAGCACTTTTCACCTCTGTTGTCTTGGTTGCTTCAAGTCTTGAAGTGGCTACAACCTCCATATTCTTTTCTTCCTCAAGCTTTACAAACTCTTTCTTGAATAACATGATCAACTTAGCTACCTTACCTTGTCCCTTATCATCCTCTAGTAATGGAGATAAAGTAAAAGTGTTTCCATCCTTTTCAATATCATAAGTATTGTTTCTACCATCATAAATTGCATGTCTATCAAACTGCCATGATATCCCTAGCAACAAATGGCAACAATCCATATGCAACACATCACAAAGAATTTTGTCCTTATATCCTCCAATATTAAATTCAATCCAAGCTTTCTCATTCACCAAAACATACTGAATTTCATTCAACCAAGACACTTTATAAGGTGTTTCATGAGATATCTTTTCCAACTTGAGTTTATCAACCATTTCTATAGACACCATGTTATCAGAACTCCATGAATCTATTACTACTTTGCATACCTTTGCACTTGCAAGTTGTCTTGAATAGTGTCCTTCTTTGTGTTGTATCCTTCTCCTTGGATTCTTTGAGGAGTGTTCTCACCATCAAGGATTCTCCCACTTATTGAGCAACAAACTGATTAGGAGAGTTAACACTCTCACAATCTCCCTCTTGCACCAATTGAACTCTTTTATCACCACTGGTTGAAGTAGAAGCTTGTTTATCTAGACACTTCCATGCTTGATGGCCAAACTGATTGCAATGGTAACATCTTCCTGAAAATGTGCTTGAACCTCTACCTTGTCCACCAAATCTTCCTCTAAAGCCTCTGAATCCACCTCTTTGATCAACAACTTGGTCTTTGCTTTTACTTGTATCTTCTTGGCCTTCATAGGACTACCTTGAACCTCTTCCTCTACTAGTGCTACCTCTGCCTCTTCCTTGTATTCCTTGCCTTCTTTTTAACTTCTCTTTTTCCCTAGTAGCCAACTAAAAACATTCTTCAACTGTCCTTGGAGTGGCTAAACTCAATTCATCCTGAATTTGAAATCTTAATCCATTCATGTACCTCAATATCTTCGCATTTTCATCTTCAACATGACCATCCCTAATGCTCAACTTGTGAAAATTTTCAGTGTAGGCCATGACATCCTTTTCCTTTTGCTTTAAGTTTTGTAGCTTCTTGAAAGTTTGTATGGCATGATCACCTGACAAGAATTGGCTCTTGATCTTTGACACCATCGTATTCCATGAATTGATTTTTGCTTTTCCCTTTTTCACTCTTTCCTCTTGAACATAATTCCACCATGTCAAATCAAGACCTTTCAACTTAGTTTTAGAAAAATTTACCTTTTGATCTTCTACAAGCTCCTTGTACTCAAAGCAATTGTCTAGTGCATCTATCCAATCCAATACCTCTTCAACATCCAACTTTCCACTGTACATTGACACATCTATTTTCTCACCATAAGCATCTCCTCTGATAGCCTTCAACATTTTCAACATCCTTCTCTCATCAGGGTCCAACTCACCATCACCTTGGACTCTTCTTGGAGGGTTTTCATACTCACCCTCTTCCTCTTCCTCTCGGTCACTTTCCTCTTCAGTGGCCTTTCCTCTTCTTTGATTGGTCTCTAATGCTACAAGTCTTGCTAATACTGCTTCTTGTGACTCCTTCATCAACCTAATCTCTCTAGAAATAACTCCACTTCCTTTAGGAGGCATCTTAATCCTTCAAACTACAACTTTTCACTTCCTCAAACTACAACTTTTCTCCTTCAAAAGATCAAAAACCTATGCTATGATACCAATTGATGCAAATCAGGGAGGAGTTTGTCTAACATTCGCAATTCAAACAATTTGAAACAATCTTTCAGCCCTTAAAACCCTAACTTAGCAACTTTTCACAATTCCTTCCTAAACTTCTTGTAACATATCAAACTGCGTCTTTTGACCATATCCTTTTAGAATAACTTAAAACCCACAAGAGGATTAGTATTTCAAATACCCATTTCCCTCTGCTTTGATATATCAGATTTGGGAATACACTTGTTTTGGAACATCAATCCTTAAAATGGACTGCTACACTGGAAATGGCCATAATTAGCCCTATTTTACAAAGCAACATCAAACTAGATCCTCTTCCAACCTAAAATTCCCATTGTAGGACCACAACCAGGTTACCTAAGGTCCAAATCAACAACTTTTTCCAACTAAACCACCTTTTAGTTCACCAAAACTCCAAACCCTTATTTAGGCTTATTTATGCTTGTTCTAGGAGGGTTTATTGGATCTATCAACTCCACACCTTAGTTCACCTTTCCAACACCTTAGAAACATCATTTAGGGTCTTCCCATACTTTCTAGATCAACTCCCACACTTTAACAATATTTTTACATCAAACTCTAGCACTTAACCACCATTCTTGGCTCAAAACATGCATGAAAACAACTAGGGCATCACTTCAATTCAAAAAATGGCCTTCCCTGCCCCTGTAATATATACAAGCACAAAAAATAAATCTAAAGAATCCATTCCACCAAGCTAGAACAAGTTTCACCTGGTGGAATGGCCTATTAACTCCATTTTGAGCAATCAAACCCTTAACTTTAGGGTTTCCTAAGCAGTTTTAGAAAAATGCTTATAAAATGCTCTAAAATCTATGAAATTAGCCCAAACAAAAACCAAAATGTGGTTGATTCACATATCCATCAAATTCCAAACATTACAAGTCAAGAGAAATTAGTACGGGTCCGTACAAAACCTTGTAGCAACAGATTTACCAATAATTTACAGAGGAAACAAAGTTTTTATTATTGTTTCAACTTCAATACAAAGCTCCAATCTTTCCTCAAGCCTTTCTTAGACATATTTATACCACACACACCAAAAATCAACCAACCCAATCGAATCAAACTACCATTTGAACTTCCTGACCGTTGGTCTTCTCTTTTTTGCATTTTTTCAATTTTGCACTATGACAACATTTGAAAATATTGACAACTTTTGCAAAATGAACCCTACATGACTCTAGTTACATAAAAAATGGTCTATTATGACCTTATTTCATGACATTAGACTCAAACACCCAAAACTATGATATGACCATATTTACAAAATTGCCATGGCGCCCCTACACCATTAATCTGCTTAAGTTCTTTCATAGCTTTCATCTAATGCTCATTATTACATGCTTCACTCACTGTCTTAGGTTCAACTTCAGAAAGTAAGCACAAATTTATTTCAGCCACAACTCTACTTCTTGTCAATACTTCTTTTCTTTAGTCTCCAATGATTTGATTTTTTGAATGATTCTTATACACATATTTAGGTGTCTTTTGGGACACCACCAGAGCTTTTTCTTCTTCATTCTACTTCTATTCTTCCACAAATTCTTCTTCTCTTATGTAATTAGGTTCATCAGATACATATCCATCAATTTCAATTGAATTCTTCATTGCTTCATCAACCTTGACATTTGTGCTCTCTACAATCTTTCTTAGTCTTTTATTGAAACATCTATTAGCTTTTCTTCTAGTAAAATATCCAAGGAAGATACCTTCATCACATCTACCATCAAAATTCCCTAAATTTTATTCATCCCTTCTGATATAACATTTTCTTCCAAATACCTTGAAATATTTGACAGTAGGAATTCTTCCACACCATAGCTCATAGGGAGTCTTACTACTATTAGCATTTGCTTGAACTTGATTAAACACATAAAAATTAGTGTGAATAGCTTTTCTCTAGTAAACTTCCAGTAGACCCACCTCTATAATCATTGATCTAGCAACTTCTTGAATCGTTCTATTCTTTCTTTCAACAACTCCATTCTGTTGAGGAGTTCTAAGAGCAAATACTTACCTTTTTATCCCATGAACTTCACAAAACATATTAAACTCATTGGAGGTGAATTCACCACCTCTGTCAGACCTCAAGAATTTTATTCTCAAATTTTCTTCATTCTCAACGATAGCCTTAAATGCCTTGAATCTATCTAATGCATCAAATTTCTCTCTAAGAAAAGTAACCCATCTATATCTAGAGTAATCATCAATCAAAAGCATAAAATACTTGTCACCTTGTAGACTTCTCACTCTTATAAGACCACAAATACTTGTATGAATCAAATCCAATAGTCCGATAGTAGATTGTTCCTTTGACCTAAAGCAGTTTCTAGCTTGCTTTCCAAATTGACAATTCTTGCAAATAGCATTAACAAGCTTTGTAATCCTTGGTAAATCTCTCACAACTTGTAATGAACTAATTTTTTCCATATTTTGAAAATTCACGTGATACATCCTCTAGTGTCGTAACCAATTGTTATTAATCTAAGACATAAAACAATGTCCATCAACACCCTTAAGTTGATAAATATTTCCTTCAGACTTCTTACTAGTAGTAATCACTGTTCTGGATCCTTTCTTGATTTCACATCTCTCATCCTCAAATACAAGATTATATCCTTTACTAAACATCTTTCCAACACTTAAGAGATTATGCCTAAACCCTTAACATAGTAGACATCATCATTGTTATGCTTGCCATCAAAACTTATTGAATCTATCCCACAAACTTTAGCACCAGTATCATCTCCAAATTTAACTAATCCTCCATCATATTTTTCAAGTTTAACAAAATTAATCTTATCACCAGTCATGTGATGTGAACAACCACTATTGAAAACCCAGTAGTTATTTTCTTGTTTAGCATGAAGGGAAGAGATCACAGTATCTTCAACTTTCTCTGGAGGACTTTCCTTCACCTATATTTCAGTATTAATAGGAGAAGATTCATATTTTTTAGCCAAGAAAAAGCATTCATTATCATCAAAATCTCCATAATCAGACTCTTCATAAAAAATACCAACATCTTCATTTACATAATATGCTCTCTTAATCATCTTCCCGTTGTTTTCTTTTCTTAATCTATGTTTATCTTCTTAGTTCTTTCTAGATATCTCAAAACATAATGACCAATTCCTCCACAACTAAAGCATTTAAAAGGTAACTTACCTTCATACTTATTGGAGCCCTTTTTCATTCTTCTTACAAAGTTAACTTCTACATCATCAAATTTCTCTTCATCTGAATCTTCAGCTCTTGTAGCCCTAAAATTAGTTTCTGTCTTCGATCCATTCATCAAGCTAGGATTTCTCATTTCATAAGATGTTAGAGTACCCAGCAACTTATCTTTAGTATGTCTTATAATCTATTAACTCCTCAATAGTAGATACCTTTTCACTGCTTCACAATCTTGGATTCATCCATTGTAGCACCAAGTCCTTGCATTCCACCTACCAGCTTATCCACTCTCTGTACATAGGATTTAATTTTCTCATCTTCAAACATATGCAAGAGCTCAAATTGTGCCTCTAAAGTCTACAACTTTGGTTCTTTGACCTTTTCATCTCCTTCATGAATCTTTTCCAATTCGTCCTAGACCTCTTTAGTAGTCTTCAGATTCGCAACGTCAATTATCTAAGAATGTGAAAACTATTCTTCAAAATAAAATTTTCCTTATTTTTTGCTTCATGCACCTTGATCTCATCAACTATACTTAGACCATTTGCAGGAGGAGTGCAAGCAGTGTTATAAGCTTTCTTAACATCATATCCACAATACTTTAGATATCCTCCCATCTTTATCTTCCAAAGGGCATAGTTAGTCCCATCAAACTTAGGACACTCAATAGTGATCTTGCTCACCATCCCAGACCTTCCTTAAGCGGTAAAGCTCTTCTCCAAGGAACCGAGATCTGAAACCAATTATTGAACAAGACAACTGAAAGTGGGGTGAGTCATTTGTAGCAAATTTTAACCTTTAAGAACTTCCACCAGAGATTAGATCAATTATCATTCACAAATTCTTTAATCTGCTAATGTGATTAATCATTAAGTGGAAAAGCAAAAAATGGAAAAACATCACACAATAACACCAAATTTACATGGAAAACCCAATAAGGGGAAAAATATAATGAGGATTAGCTCACAATAAAGAGAATATCAAACCAAATACAAAGGCTCACTTCCAGAGGAGGCTCACTACCAAAACAAGACTTACTATCTGGAACAAGACTCTCTATCCAACAAGGGTCCACTTGGAGGGCTCACCACCATAGAATTACAAAGAAGATAAAAGAGATTTGGTATAGAGAAAAAAATCTCAATGCAATAGAGAATTCAACCACAATTCACTCACACACTTGTAGACATGCTTGAATGATAGAGTACACCTTCAGTTCACTGCCTCCAGAAACTCACAATTAGATTTCACACTGATCTTCCCAAACTCGCATCACATACACACTATTTTGCATCTATCTCACATCTATCTTACTTGCATTCATATTTCACACACATCTCAACTTGCATTTATATTGTCTTCAACTTTGAAACTCATCCAAAGTCGGCCACACACCACTTGCATTTACAAATTCAAATTAGGTCGGTGCCAAAACATTCTACGATAGAATTAGAATGAGGGAAACCCAATTTTTTTTTAATGAGGACTTAAATATGTCCCAACAAACTTCAACATGCTTCCACAAACTTCATAAGTAGTTTTAAACACAAGGTCAACCAATACATGTGTAAACACATAAAAAATTAAGCACACACAACCTTAACACGATCCAATCTCTCTGGATAACAAAATTAACTTGAACGTGATCTTATCAGATTATTTCCAAAACCACAAGTCCTAAAACCACAAAACAGAGAAATCTGGAGCAAATAAATTTCTCCTAGATCACAATGAGATACATAGAAAAGCATAGTACACAACTGGTGAACATAACTCACATTGTGCAATGATTCAGAAACCCAAAATCTAGATATAGAAAATTTCAGCAACCATGAACAATACCTCATATCCTTACTAGCATAGCAGCAAATCCTGGAGTAAAATCTAGAGCAAACACTAAATACCTGCAACCTTTCTTTATTATAATTTTCTCAATATCCTCAACATATACAGTCAATAACCATCATTGGTGACATCAATGACAATAACAACAAATTAACCAGTTGACATCAATGACAACACCTTCATACTTGCAACAATATCCCCCTTTGTCATTGATGACAACATATGATGTGAAAAACCATCAAAGACAACACAACAACTCTTGACCCATCAATCTCTAAATAATGCTTTCTCCCCCTTTATATCTTTTTCACATGATACTTTTTCCCCAGATGAAGGTGAAATATTGGGTTGAATAATGAGATTTTTAAGTGAATGCAATGGTGGGGAAGATGGAAATGAGTGATATGGAGAGGATGAAGTACTTACTTGAGATGGGGAGGAGGTGATGTGGATAAAAAATATTCTTCCCTTGATTCCTCTTTAATGGCCTCTATTTTTTCTCTCTTTCTCTTTATTGGATTTCCCCTTAGAGATATTTTTATATGTTCTCTCTAGATTCCTACTCTTTTGGGGATCTTCATTATCATATCATCCATATACACTAATATATTAAGAGTTGGTGGATGAGGAAGGGGGAGAACGAGAATTATTTTCTTGTTGCTCTATGTTTTTCTCTATAGTCTCCTTCACTTCAGAATATTTCATGGCTAGTTTTTAAAATGTCTTCTTCATCACAAATTTTTGTGTCCTTTGGAGTACTATTTTTGTCCTTTCTTCTAAATTTTTCACTTCCATGACACTCCATTTTATGGTAAGTATGGGTTGTGTTTGGATGTGATTAAAATATATAGGATCAACCAAGTATGGTCCATTATCCTGTAAAGCTTTGATATCCCAATTTAAATTGAAATATTTGATATGTTGTAGGGATATCTCATCCAATCCCTTCTCTTGAAATCATACTCATTATCAAAATCATCCCAATAATCCTCAATTTGAGGGAGCTAGTGAAATTTAGAACCAATTTAAAAATATTTATTTTGACACAATTTTTCCTATCAAATGGAAATCTCATGACAAATAAATGCATGGTGTGTTTTACTAAATTTCTTTCGATATTTAATACATCAAAAAAGGATTTATATTGGTATTGAGATAGCCTAATTATTAAATGAATCCATTCATTGTTCCTCTTTTTATGCCTCTTGTTTACATAGCCTATCTTTCTACATATTTCAATTAGGATGAATTTAACACTCACATACCTAGGTCACTTGTATGGGAACCCATGAAAACCTTTAATCTTGATGTAGGTGAACCTTTGGAATTGGATGAAGTTTCTTCCATAGGTTTTAAATAATTAGGTAGCCTCTAGAGATATCCTCATGCTCATATCACCCTAAATCTCTCTAGCTACATGCATTATGAATGCAAAATTCACTCATCTTAAGCTTTTAGTATACTTCAATTAGAGTTGTGGGTAGTGATCATAAATTTAAGTTACCTCATCAAAAGTACCAATAGGAAATAATCCCATGCAAGACCTCATGTTGGAAATAGCATAGAACAAATACAAGGACATAAAAAAGTATCTGTTAAGTTAAAATTTGAGTGATTTTCTTGTAGATCTTATCACTAATCATAGTGCTCCATTCGATGAATTTTGATCCACAAAGTATGATAATAATAAATAGATGCATCCATTATTCAAAATTGTGAGCATCTTCATTACCAATTAATTTATGGTGGAGCACAATAATTTGTAAAATATCATTAGTGAAATGTGACCTATAGAGATTGTTCACCACTTGCGACTTCCCTTCCTTAGGAACTACCAACTAGCATCTCAAAATGGTGTTATGGAACACACTCTTATTTTTAGTAAATTATTGGTAGGCTATAGTGGTGTCCAAGTCTACAAAAACTTCTCTTTGAGGTAGCCTAAGAATTACACTAAAAGACTCCCCATCCAATTTATCAGTTGCTCTATTATCTATCATTTTCACTTCTCGCTTTTGGGGATCATAAAGATTAATACATTATAAAACTAGGTGCATAAATTATATAGCTATAGGGAATATTTATTCTTATAAAATCCAAAATTTCACCAATTTATATGTTATTGGAGGCCTATTTTCATTACCCATTCTTCTCCAAATGTTGTAAAAATTGGTATGCCCTAATTTTATGTCTCCAATGTCATAAATTATTCTTTCAAATCTCGACAGGTGCTCATATCCAAGGTATTTGCACTATTTTTTATCAAATCCAAATTTTAAAGGAAGCAAATTAAATCCCTTAACACATAAGCATTCAAATTTGGAGGAATTATGATATTGAGTAAACAATTATGTGGGGGTAGGTTTTCATGAAATATACTTTATAACACTAAGATTATTTCTAGGTGGGTTATGAGAATAGAGAGAAGATATGTAACTTTGAAATTAGGAGAGCCCTTTTTTCTACAATGCCTTTAAAATTTTCTTTGTACAGTCATTTGAATGCTCTCTATAATTTTCTCTCATACTTCCTTGTCTACTCTTCAATAATCACTTATTAAATTATATTTTCTTTGATTCACATTGGCCTTATATTAACCTACATTTAATTTTTTTGAGCTTCATGAGATAATTAGTGGTTTTTATTAATATTGGTGTGTGAATTCCTATCATATTGATTTCTCTCGATTCAATTTGAAATGCATGCCATATTAATCATCAAAGGATCAAGAGGTTTCCAAAACCTTATCAACCTTGATGATGGTTTTGAAACCGTATTTTAAATTCAATAAAATGCACTTTCATTTACAAAATTACTTCTTACATCAGCCATGGGCTATCCTTAAAAAAAATCACTTGGCTTGGCTATGGTTATGGGTAGCTTGTCAGCTTCTAATGTGGTTATGAAAATATTGTTAAGTTCCAACATAAGTGTTGAAACCATCACTAAAAATAGAAACATCTTTCTAATACATTTCCCTTTACTTTCCAATCAAGAATGCAAGCTAAACATCTTTGTACCCAACATGCATTTTAAAATTTTTCATATTTATTTATTCTTGAAGGTTGTAAATAGTACTTCAAGCTCTAACAATATTGTGACAACCTTGTCAAGTGTTGACATGGGTTTTGAGACCATGTAAAATCTTTGACATTATCCGTAAAGAGTTTTTTATTATCTTAATTTTTTTTTATTTCATCAACAATTTACACAAATTTGAGAATTTAAATAAAACCTCAATAAAAACTTTGTTACTTTCTAAAACAAAAGAGGTTGTGGTAGTATTATTGGGTTCCAACAAGGTTGTGACAACCTTGTCATAAGTCAATGGGGTTGTGAAAACCTCTTCATAGGCAAACATCGGTTTTGAAACTCAACAAATTTATGATGACTCTTTAGATATTTTTTAAAGGAAACCCCATGTATAATGATTGGAAATGATTAGTATGGGGAATACAAAGGTAAAATAATAGACTCAAGGAAACACCCATCAAAAAGAGATTCAAGCACAATAAGATTATTTATAACAAGTCAGTATTATGGTGCATGTATATTATCGACATGCACAATTGGATTTGGATGGTGTTGAGAGTACATATCTATAACAAGACATTAAAAAAGAATATCACTTTTATATTAATGATGATAATGATCATGAAACAAATTTTGTAGGACAATTCTTTAAGAATTTTTTGATGTTTTGGAAAGAAGGGGTGTGAAAATTGAGAAACATTTTATATGGTCAAACATGTGTGTGTCAAAATTCAAATTATCAAGACCGAATAATCAAATATTCGCATCAAGAAGGTGTGTGAGCTCTGCTAGGGTTTTCTTGTGTTTGTGGTCATTCTTGGCCCCTCTTGCGTCATACTGCGCAAGAATTTCCTCTTTTCCTATGTGTACGACCACATTTATTACGATTTTTTTTTGTTTTAATATGCCTTCAACCAACTCTAACCCAATAGTTCATGTTGGTGTTGCAGGTTCAATGACTCTGCTCAATGGCTCCTCCTCCAAAAAAATGACCTCAAAAATTTGTTCTGAAAGTCTTTCACGAGGTAAGTCTTTTGACTCCCCAATTGATGTGGTTTTACCTTTTCCTGATTTTGATTCTACTTGTCAATGGCTTGAGCAACACACCCTTGTTGGGTATTATGTTGGGATGACTCCCCCTAAAAGTGTGCTTAAGGAATGGGTCAACAAGGCCTGGGTCCCTCATGGGGTCCTCCTTGATATGGTCCAAAACTTAACCAAGGGTTTTTTCTTGTTCCATTTTGCGGAGGTCAATCATGTCTAGGAAATCTTGGCACATGGTCCCTGGTATGCCAGGTCTTCTTTGTTGGTTTTCCAGGTGTGGACCCAAGACTTCGCTATCTCGGATGACACCAAGCTATGAGTCTCGGTCTGGATTGAATTTCCAGGTTTACCTTTTCCTTGTGTGCCTTTTCTGAATCATATTGTGTCCTCTTTGGGGAGGGTCATTTGTATTGAGACAGATAGGTTTTTTTAGCCCTGACCCCAGAAATGGGTTTGTGTTGAAGTGGACCTTTCACAAGATTTGAAGGAATCCATTGACATTCAAATTGGAACTCTCAGGCATACCCAAAAGGTCACTTATTTTAATTTGCCTAACACATGTTATAGGTGTCAGTCCATAGACCACAAGATCAAGGACTTCCCTTTGGCAGTTCCTTGTACTCCTTCGCTATGAGAATCTAAAAATTTGCGTTAGGCGGATAATTCTATTGCCAAACTTGATGAAAAATGGATCATAGTTATGAACTGGAAAAATAAGTCTAGTGGCTCTGGGTCGGCTTCCAAAGCCCCTGATCCAACCAAGAATGTTTCAAACCCTTCGACAAAGGGAAAGAGGCTCCAATCAGGGCTGATAATGTTCTAGTGCGGCCTAGGCCAAAGGTTGTGCCTCAGCCTGTTGCTGTTATGATAGTGTAGTCATGTTCATTTCTCCTCCCATGTCAAGAGCTCAAAGGAAGTCTTGCAGTCCTTTCCCACCATTGGAAGAAGATGAATATGTACAAGAGAAATAGAGATTTTCTTCTCCTATTCAAATTGGGTTAGTTCTGCCAACGTTTTTGCAAAAATTGCTTCTCTTCTTTGAATGACGAGGAGCCGGACTCCAATGATATGGAGGAGTTTCATTCATGAATTTCCTCTCATGGAATGTTTGAGGTATGACAGACCTCTTTAGAAAGTATTCTGTTAGGGATACTTTGAAGAAATATTCTGATATTGAAGTGCTTTGTCTCAAGAAAGTCAATTTTTTTGGTTTTTTGCTTGCGTTGACTTGTCGCTCTATTTGGCCAGCTAGTCAAATGTTTTGTATTGATCATGAAGCTGGGTGTGGTAGAGTTGTCACCTTTTTTTCCCCATGGTGGCACACTTGTGTGGTCGACCATGGGTTTGACCCCACACATCGACTCGTCTAGATCGTTCTCAACATTGATAATCTCTCCTCTGGGATTATTAATACTTATGCTTCTAATGATGTTGCGGAACACTTTGTGCTTTAGAGTTGGATTGTTGATTCATTGCCAGTTGCTACTTGGTTATTGTGTGGGGATTTCAATATGGTTGAGATGGCCTATGATAAAGCTAGCACCTTGCCATTCAAATGGTCAGCTGGCAAAAGGGAGGTGTGGTTCTACATGCGTAATAAATTGGGGCTCTTTGATCCCAATATTGGTTGCCACCATTCTCATTCCCTCTGGAACACTTGGTGTAATTAGAAGGAAAATTTTGATAGGATATTTAAATGCCTTGATTGTGCTATGATCTCAGCTCAATCTTTTTTCTCTTTTGATAGCTCTTCATTCCCAGTTAAGCCGTTAGTGGATGTGACTTTGTCAGATCATTTCCACATTTATTTTCACATTGAATGGGAGACAAGACATCCTCGAGCTTGCAAAACATAGTTATTTTTTAACACATTTTTGCTTTGTCATTAGCCCACGTTGGCCCATATTCGTAGGGTTTGGAATTTGGAGTGCAGGCCAACTCATCATACAAGCTAGATTAATTGGTGGAATGATGCTATCACTCACAACAATATTTCTATGCATTTATGGGTGCCAACTTGCTATTTTTCATCGATGGTCTTATGAGGCTACCACAACCGACCTGCGTTCAGCTACCGAGGCCTTGGCAGCCAACCCTTTCTCCCCATCATTACAAGTCAGGGTGGCAGTATTAAGACACAAAAAGAAAGTTGTAGAAAATTATGTTACCAGAGGTGCTCAAATCAAAGCCATATTACACTGGTTAAAAATTAACGACCGTGTCTCCAAGGATATTTTTTGGCCCTCTATTCTAGGCACTCATCTCTAAGCATTAAAAAAATTAAAGATGGAATTCAGGTGCTCTTTGAGCTACCTGACATTCTCTAGGCCTTTGTTCGTCACTATGAGCAAGTTTTCACTGCTCAGGAGTTTACACCTGAGTGACAAAAAACCCTTCAAGATTGCCTTGCTGTCATGCAAAATATGCTATTTTCAACCCAAAAATATTTTTGTGACCAATTACTAATGGTTGAAGACCTCAAGGAAGCCATTCATTCCATGGTTGATGACAAGGCCCCGAGGATTGATGGTTTCCCTTATGAATTTTACAAGGTCCTTTGGGACTATGTTGGGCACGATTTGCATAAAGTCTATCTTGAGGATTTTCATTCCAAATCCCTGGGTAACTTAATAAATAAAGGAAATATTAAATTCATACCTAAGGCTAGGGATCTTGAGGATATCTGCAACTGATGACCTATCATGCTCCTCAATGTTTCTTACAAAATCATTGCCAAAGCTCTGGCTCTGAAGATCTGCCATCTTTCACCTCAGATTGTACACCTGGAGCAGACTAGGTTTATCAAGTCCAAATTTATCTTGGAAAACATCATTTTTGTGTGGGAAGGCATGGAGTGCCAGACGCTCAGACTAAAAAGTTATTTTTCTCAAAATAGACTTTTCTAAAGTTTATGACCCCATTGAATGACCTTTTATTCTGGCTATGTTGCAAGCCTTGGGATTTGGGCCTAATTTCATTCAGGCTTTCCAAATTCTTTTTTTAGACGCCTCTACTTGTATCACCATTAATGGCCGCCAATATCTTCCTTTGGGATTTTCCGCTCTATTCGACAAGGATGTCCACTTGCTCCTTCTCTTTATGTGCTTGTTGCCGAAGGATTTGGCTATCTCTTGGCCAACACGATTTCTCAACAACGTGTTAATTTCATTTCATTTCCTAACTCTCAAGCTCAACTAGTTATGGCCATTTTGCTAATGACTCTTTCCTCACTCTCTTGGAGGAAGAGAATAATATCAAGGTGAATCTTGAATGTCTTAATATTTTTTTCCTTGCGTCTAGTTTTTCCATTCAGTGGCACAAATTTTTTTGCTACAAATAGTCTATATTGCCCACTCCTCACTAGCTTCAGCAGTATGGTTTGAAATGGATTAGGCCAGGGGAAAATTTTCAATTCTTGGGCATTCCCTTTTCCTTGCTAGCCTCTCCGACTAAGTTGTGGCAAGTCGTTCTCTCCAGAATTGAGCAGAAGCTCGCATATTGGATTACTAAGCCTATCTCTTTGGAAGGGAAATTCTAGGCGTGCTCCAAGATTTTAGCTGCCACACATGTCTACTACTCCTCTTGTTGGGCCCCTTCAAAAGCTGCCTATGGAAAACTTGAAAAGTTGCTCCGTGACTTTCTTTGGGACTTTGTGGAGACCCATAGAGGGTTTCATTGTGTTGCTTGGGAATTTTGCTGCCTTCCTAGAGATTCTAGAGGACTTGGGTTGCTCTCCACTCAATGACAAGGGACTACCTTGTGTGTGAAATGGATAATTCATGCTCTTACTAGAGATGAAGCCTAGAAAATTCTCCTTAGGCATTACATTCAGTCTGGTTTTCCTATCCATAGACTCACCCAGAAGGATATTGGTTTTCAAGCCCTTTTGGTCATGAAGGAACCAGTTCAAATTTTGGGAATGTTCATGGCCAAGAGCATTTGGAGAGCTTAGGAGGTGATTAAACCTTGGATCTGCTAGGAAAACTCTAGTTTTTATGATGGGATTTTGCTCAATCAACAGAATGTTTGGTGGTCGCCTCTTTTTGCTAGCAATGGTTAGTCGCTAGCAAAGTTGCCTTGGCTTAAGGCGCTAAGATTCCACAAGAAAGGTATTCAAACTTTGTAGTAGGTGTTTCACAGACCCACAATGTGCATCATGCCATGGAAATATTTTTGTGCCCTTTTTAGACTTCAAAACTAGGACCACACTACTTATGATGGTCTGGTGAATGCTATTCCTACAGAAATGCTTCAGTAGGTGGGAATTTGTGGGTCCAAGCCCTGGTGGAAGGACTGAAAGTGGTACCCGTATACCTCTTTCAGGAATTACAAGTCTAGGATTGGTTATAGGTGGCTTTCACCACACTTTCCTATCATTGAAAGTTTGAACTAGAGGTGGCTTCTTCAATCCCCTACTCATGTTTGGCAAAAAATATTCTCTACCACTTGGTATGCAAGTGTTGAGCCAAAAATTACCCACTTTGCTTGGTGTATTCTTTTCCAAGGCTTGCTTGTGGGTTCTTGACTTGTTCACGTGGGGGTCCAGGACCCTTGTTTCCCTTTCTGTGGGAAAGTTGAGTCTTTTAAGAATCTTTTTTGGTTTTGTATCACAACTCAACAAGTTTGGAATTGGATTTAGGACTTCTTTTAGCCTTTTAGACCAGAGCCTTTCTCTTGGCATATGGTTCTATTGGGAGACTCACCTAGACTTCCGACTAAGTATACCCAACTTTGGTACACTTTTAGGGTGGAAATCCTCTTCAATATCTAGAAAGATAGAAATGCCTGCATATTTGCTAACACATAAATGGATAAAAATGTTTCTTTGTATTCTAAAGTTATTATTTGTTCTAATGTGCTCTTATAGATTTAGGTTCAGGCCAACAAGGTTGCACTTGAGGTGGCTCACCTTCAGGTGCTTTTGGTTTATTGGGGTAATGCCCCATGTACTGTTGCTTAGGTGCTTACTTTGGCCACTTCCTCTCGCGACCAATTGCCCTCTCGGGGATGACAACAAAGTGGCTCTGCTCACCCTTGCTCTCAGCCTCCTCTTTGGCCTGATTCCCACCCTCCTCAACAGACTCGTTCTCCTCCTCCACGGGCTAGCCATGGGTGGCCCTCTGGAGCTATGAGGAGCAACGGTGGTGGTTTTGGGTGGTCCTCTGATGACACTCCTGCTACTGGCTCTGGTTGGCCAAATTCTGGTAAAATCTTTTTGCATCTGACACTTGCAATCTTGCCTTGGCACGAGGATAAAGATAAAGAGAAATAAAAAGATGCTGATGATGGTTGGGGTCCTCCTCCTGACGTCACTCCAGACCCCGCTGATGTATGGGGGAAGCACATGGATGACATAGAACCTCGTGGCTCTATTGGCATTGCTTTGACCACTTGATGGTCATTTTATTTTATAATTGTAATGTTTATGGACTTCTGGGCTAGGCCCATGTGACTTCTTTTTTTGGTTTTCTGGGCTTTTCCCATGTGACTCTTAGGGTGTGCCTTCTTACCACCCACCTTTTTTGTGAATATACATCCTTATCTTTATTTATATCATTGAAATGATAATATACCACACATTTTGAATTTCCTTGAGAATGGGTATGGAAAGGGTGAACATGATGGTGTAGGAGCTCGCGTCAAACATGCTCTATGAAAATATCAAGTGAATTCTTAGGGAGATTATATATTATGATCATGATGTTGTTGAATGGAGTAGAAAGAAAAAAATTCACATGTGAGGCTAACATATATTCAAGTAGTAACCCACATCCAAATAGAGTGTTATGGGAGATATCGGGTATGTTTTGTTTAAAAATACTTTATTTTTAAAAAATATTATGATTATAGTTTTCTAAATTTCAACAATTATAATTTTAATTTGTGCTTGACATGTACATATAAAATTATAGGTTTCGATCGAATAATAATGCATGGATGTAACAAGGTAGAGAAAAATATATATTTTCATTGTGTCACAAGTACAAATAGCCAAACATGACATTGTGCATTAAGGATTACTCTTATTTTTGTTATGAATGCGTGTTGAGAAATTATGAGAATTGCAAGAGACAACAATATGGATATGTCAATGAATGCAATTTGGTGCCACTAGTTGTTGCTAACATATATAATGATGAAAAGGAAACATTTGAATACATTCTTTTGATTTCAATTGATTATGACCATATTTCTGGATTGATAAAAAAAGGTATATATATATATATATATATATTGCAAACAAGTGTAACTTTCATTTTTAAAATTTTTAATGTTGATAAAATTTAATTTTAATTTGTAATTAAACATTACAATTCATAATTTTTAACTTTATTTTTACATTTCATTGAGGTACAAGATGTTTTTGCAATCATAACATAGGCTAGAAACATATGAGATGTTGTTTATTATCTATTACATTACACTAAAGGGAGGATGAAGTTAATAGATGTAATAACCCAAACTATTAACCCTAAAATTTACCACATTTTTTTTCTTTCTTCTTTTCTTGATTATTATCTTATATGTGTTTATTCAATTGTATACTTAGGTACTTCTATTCGTACGGGATAGGAATCCAACCATATGGGTTGGACATCTATCCATATAGGACAAGAGTTCATCTATCCATCTGAGATATGCATCTACCCAAATGGGGTAGGTATCTATCCATAAAGGATAGAAATGTGCTTTGGCCAGAGACTTAGACTCATCGAGACCATTCGGGTCCTGAGTCACTCACTAAAGACTACACTCCCCTTAGAAGTGCACCGAGGTTGTTGTCTTTAGGAGTATGTAAAAATAAATAAATAGCTTGAGTCCCACCTCAGAATTTGGCCTAAGGCCTCAGGGAGTCAAGTGAATCCATCTAGGATTCCTTTTGAGTATACAAAGAATGGATTTTATCTTAACCTTATATTAGATATTTTTAGCCCCCTTTTGACCAAGAAATTCTCTTGAATAATTAAATTATATTTTAATTTATCAATATGATAGAATTTCCCTAAGTCCCATCCCCAAATTCTTGATGTACTATGAGTATCCTTTGTTTCCTAGATGCCTACATACCCCACTTTTGAATGGGATCAAGACGTAAAATATGTAGTTCTATTTTCTAATCTAATTTTGATGTGAACTATTATGTGGGTATGCAACCCTTTCTAGGGCCCCTTTTCCCTAGACAGTTCCTTTGCAACTGCTACCCATGAAAGGAAGCAATAAAAATGAGTAAATAGTTTCCATGACTATTACTTGTTTCTTAAACATCTAAAATCTAGTTCCTAAAATAATGTCTCCCTTGAGCTCATTTTGAGATAGATTTAACTTTTAACTAACATAAAAATATCAAATTAATTCCATCAAATCCTATAATGGGGTTTACTAGGTTTGAACTAGCAGATTTTCATTCATTTGAAATTATCTTATTAGATTATTGATCCAAGATAGATTACCCATCTCTTGGATTTTAATACCATCAAATTTTCCTTATTACTCCTTGACGATTTAAAGGGATGATGCCACAAACATCGTTGTTGTAGTTGTATTAGGCTATGGATGCAGTAGCTCAAACATGATGACATTACTTGTAAAAGCTATAGGCACTGCTAATACCGGATGTTGCTGGTTTTTGGTTTCAACTCTTGATTAAATTTTCCTATCTAAAAAAGGAAATAAAATCTAATTACTTCTTGTAAATAAAATACTTGTACAAAAAGAGTAAACACTACTTTATTCTAACACTTAATTTTATGGAAGAAATTAAGACAATAGTGAATTATGAAATGCGTTATAAACTTTAATTGATACAAATTAGAACACTAACTTACTATTGCAAAAAACTAACAACTTCCTTTCCACTTTCTGATCACCAAGATCTCATTATAGGTGAGGTGAGAAAATATGATGTACAAGAATTACATGTTACTAATTAATTCATTATCTATTTAGAAAGTGAGACTAAATATAAGATGTTGATCTATTACTAATTTTGCAAAAATAAGTAAATTGACATGGTATTAATCATTTGTTAATTGACTATCTTTAACAAACAAATTAAGACAAAATTAATTCACTTAAAAGAATAGAAATTGAATAACTAATTTACTTTTGCAAGAGAAACAAATTATATCAATCCTTTAAATAAACATTAATAAATCTATTTGAAATAATGGAAATTAAAATTACTTAACAATTCTAATTTACTTTCTAAAATTTATTAAGAAAAAATAAATTAATTAAGGCAATATTAATTGTTTGAAAAGAATTTAGAACCTAAGTTTTTCCATGACATTACTAATTTATTTTCTCTAAGAAATGATTTAAATATATTAAAAATTATTATGCAAAAAATAAATAAGTTTAAGACAATATTAACTAATTTGTTTAATTTTTTAAATTACAATTATTCCAATAAATTCACCTTTATGTGAATACATTAATTAGGTCAACACTAAATACATCATTTCCTTCTAGACATTAATAATTTAAATAATTACTAAGTTTTAAAACCATTTGAAATATATATTAAAAAATGTTAGACGGTGAATTGATGGTGGTCAATTTTACTTGCGATGAATTTGTCATGATGGTGAATTTTCCCAATAAATTTTTGGCCATGAATTTTACTCAAGCTGTTAGTTTATTATAGATATGTATAAATAATTGTCACAAATCTACTAATTTAGTTTGTTTCTTAACACTAGTTTTATTCCTTTTTAATTTTTTTTTAAAGAAATATGAAATTTTTAATTAAGTAAAAGATAATTTAAATTTGCACTAAGAAAATTATTTCATAACTTTTATTAATCTTAATTTTTATTTATTTTTTATTTATAAATTTCCTTTAATTTCTTAATTTGAACTATCTTTCTTGAAACCTACTTTTACAATAAAGAATATTTTATTACTAGTTTCCATGAAAATAAATACTATTTGTTAAAATCTCCTTGTGATATAAACTTAATAAATTGTTTGTAGTAATTTAACTATTTGGTTTACTCTTAAAATTAATTTATTTTCCCTTTGGATATTGAATTAATTATGAGATGTAATCAATCTAATTAATTTGGTTTTCTTTTCAAAAAGAATAAATTATTACTAATTCTAATTTACTTGGTCAATTTATTCTAAGTAATTATAACTATTCTCTATTTACGTTTGAAAATAGATCTTTTTGAAATATAAATGTAATTAATAAATTAACACTATAATATAAATTGACACTTTCCACTTTGAAAAACAATTACATAAATTAAAGCATTGCTAAGTATCCCAAATAAGTTACAAATTTCTTGAAATAAATTTGAATATTTTGAAGATGTATTAACACTAATTGAAATTTAAACTAACATTAATTACTAATAAGTTGCAAATAAATTAAGACAATATTGATCACTAAGTTACTTTCATTATAATTTACTTCCCAAAGAAATGAATTAAAGTTAATCTTTGAATAGCTAAATATTAACATTAAATTGATCACAATTCTATAATTACAAAAGTAACTTGATTGCCTTCTTGAGATTACCAAATTAAGGAAATGAATTAAAGCAAATTGATATATTTCTTAGATGTGAGAATATAATTATAAGTTATCATTACAACTTTAAATAAATTCACTAACCATTTAAATTTGAATGTTGATTTAAATAATCATTGGTTGCGCATTATTTTGTGGAAAATATTTTAAACCATTATTTTTTTATTTTTTTTATATTAGATAAAGCTCAATTAACCACAATATATTTATAAAATTATTAAATTGGGCATATTTAATTCTTTGAAAATTAAATGTTAATTTAATTGCGAGGATTTATAATCTTGATTTATTGTCAAAACTAAGTCCTTGAATGTTTTGTGATGTTTCTAACTAAGGTAGTTATCTTATCATTACCAATTCAACTTTGTGAAAGGAAAAATCAAGAGGAGAACTAATTTCCTCTCCCCATTTTTTGTTGTTCCCAAAACCAAGAAAGAAAAACAAAGAAATAATCTCTATCTAAATCTTAGAATTTATAACTATTTTTTTTTTTTTTCAACATTAAATTATATTAATGTATTAATAACATTAACTCAAATATTTAAAATGTATTTGTATATTTTATTTGATTTAAAAGTATGTTAATTTCTCTTTAAGATAATTATTTAATCCTAATAATTGAATACTCAAAAAATATTTTTTAATTACTTTTAAAAATAAATTATTAAATATACATTTATATATATAACATAAATCAATATATATATATAATTTTAAAAAATACAAAATGAACTATAATTATTAATAATGTATTTAATAAATTAAATAAATATATATAAAAATAAGATAAAATAAATATTTTTTTTTCATTTCATTGGTTGTAGCCCTCCCTTAATAGGAAAAGGGCTCACGGCCAGGCTACGGCCTGCTACATAGACTGAGACTGGGCCTGTGCAGCAAGCCGCGAGGCCTTAATGAAAATTCCCTTTTTTTATTTAAATTTTATTAAATTAATTTAAATTAATTTATCAATAATCAAAATTTAAAGAATTTTAAATGAGATTCTAAAAATTTGTTAAGTAAAATTTCAAGGAGAAATAAAATAATAAATTCAACAGATTTTTAAATAAAACTTTTCATAAATTTTTAAGTTACATTTTTAGTATTTTTAGTAATTTTTTTCAACTTCTAAATAAAATTTTCAATAATTTGAAAGTAAAAGTTTCAATAAATTTTAGATAAAATTTTTAGATAAGATTTTCAATTAATTTTAAATAAAAAATTTCAATAATTTTAGATATCATTTAGCATAAAAAATTTTTTTAATTTATTTTTAGACTGCAGGAATGTAGCACGACCCCCTATAAATTGGCGCAACACGCCCTCTGGTACCACGGGGGTGGGGGAGACTAACCTCGTGAAAAATTTGTTTTCCATAATAGATTCTAAAATCTAAAGTAATATTTTTGAAATGTAATACTCATAAAAATAAATCTATTAAAAGAGAGGGAAAAAATCAACAAATCCTACCTCTAATGCATAAAGGTATTTTCCCTCTCTTTTAATAGATTTATTTTTTATCTCTACACTATATGACATAATATTATCATATAGGTATTCTTCAACTTCGTTGTCTTAGGGACCCAAGTTAGAATTTAATGGTTAGAATAGGTGTTCTAGATGTACCTTATAAACCTTTATTAAATAAATCAAGTGTCTTGTAGTACTTTTAAAAATTATTTGAATTTATGCTTTAATAAACTACATTTAATTTTATTTTAATGGTTCTTAGGTTTTATGATTCATGATCTATATGTTCTAATTTTTTTACATTTCAACTTGTAATAGGATATTTGTTGTGAAATATATTCTTGAACCTAATGTAAGCTCTTTTAGATTATGTATTCATAGTTGGGAGCATATTCAATTTTTTTCACAAAGATTTGTATTGTTGTATACCTTTTTATTGGGAGCATCTAAGAATTATACTATAATTTTGGATCAAGATATTGTCAATTTTATTTATATACACATTTTATTCAAAGTGGTTTATAGTGCATATGCATTTCAATTAATTTTATAATGTATATGCATATGCTTTGTGTATTATTATGTCATACCTTGAGTGTCATGATTGACACATCTTTGAGTATCTTGTTATAATTGTGAAATGCAAGTGATTTTATTTCATTAATTTCTTGAGAAAAATGTCAAGGCATTACACTTAAGGTATTTTCCTACTCTATTTTATAATATATTATATTTAAATGATTTCATAATCTTTCAATTTATATTTGATTTAAATAATGGTTAGGTTTTTAATCTCTCTGTGTTTTCATAGTTATATATTTACCATGGATGTCTTTTCCTAATTCATAACCATGCTCACTTTTTCCATCATGCTTTATGACATGATTATTCCTCTTTTACATCCTATGTTTAAGTGACTTAACTCTTTCTTAGTACTATCTTCATTTGGTGTTACTATGGAATTTATTCAAGTGTTTTTGTTGTTATGGATAGTGAGGATATTATTTCTATATCTTACGATAGTTCCCCCTATTAGGAATAAGGTCTCTCAACCTTTAATAATTCCTAGCATGATTATTTATTTATTTAATTATTATTTTTTGCCTATGTTATAATTATTTTATACACATATAGTGATGTCATTTTATGGGATTTGACTCTGAGTGGGATATAAGGTGACAAGATTTTATGTGGACCCCACATCGAAAATAGGCATCCCATTTTGTAGAAGTTAATTTATGTCATTTGTCAAGTTAACTATGACATGAACTATGATAGTGTAAGAGTCAAAGATGGAAATTTCTATAATAGGTGGAGTTGTGCATGTAGGCACATTACATGCATGCAAGCACCTTACATGTTAATTGCATGCATTCAATGTTAAGTGGACACCTTGTATACATGTAGTGTGCACATGTGCAATAATTGAGGAAGGTGTTTTCAAGTTCATCTTGAATCTTGCATGTATGCGGTCTTGTAGAATGTGGCAAGTGGAATTCATAGTTGTACCATTTTGAAAGCATATAATTATGCACTATAAACTCCTATATGTTGAGGTGTTTAGTTTTTGAGTTGTATGGTCACTTATTTATAGGTACTATTTTTTATAAGTTAAGTAGCATTTATAGGGTGTTGTACCCTTTACACAAAGAGCCTATAGGGCCAAAAAGGAACCAATTTCAATAGTATCATTGAAACCAAACCAAAAACAAACATAAAGCAAAAAGGTAACACACGCAACACACAGACAACAAAGACCCAACAAACACAAACAAACTAGACCACTAATTTGCAACACATTCCCATTTTTTAGTGAGGAAATTTAAAACATCATCCTTGATCTAGTTAGGGTCTTCACCCTTATTATTTTTATACGCCTCCTCCTTGATGACATAAAAAAGTGTGACGATAGATCTGTGAATTATCTTGATAGTGAAACAGGTCAGCCTATTGAATTTTTGTTCAAGTTTCACCATGCGCCCCTGCAGCTTGCCGATGTCCTCATCCTTGTCATTCTTCCACTGAGTCATCTCTTCCTCAACAACCCTAGGATCCGAAGAGTGGTTGGAGTCCTCTTTGAGCATTCTATTAAGGTTTGTGAAGTAGTGGGGACCCTCCATGAATTCCTCTTCCTCCTCAACAGTGTCCTTCTTAAAATCAACTCTATCACTAGCCTACTCTGAATCACTAGAAATATCATCCATCATAAGCCCTTTTTATTCTTTTCCAATCTGTGAGACCTCCTGACACTTGTTTGTTTTGTCCCCATGTCAATACTCATGGAAACAACAGTTTCATGTTTGGATTCTTTCTCTACAACACTCTTCCCCTTGCTGTCAATGACGAGCAACTCCACCTAGCATGTAGTGTCTTTTTTCCCCTTCTTCTTTATCGTAGGTCTTCTGTCCAAATTTGTAGGTTTGTTTTTTAGTTCACACACTTCAGTTGCAGCCTTAGACTAGGCCAACCCAACCTCCCCCTTCTTCTTTTTTGATGGGGGTTTAGGCTTAGGTAAAACATGATGTTCATTTTCAATTGGGGGTGTTTTTCTCTTACAACCCACTAAAGTAGCGGGGGACGGTTTTTCAGAGGCTAGGTCAGGTGGTTCCAATTCTTCCACACACACAGTCGAGATGGGTCTTAGGGGGAATAAGGCCAAATGGAAGTGATAAAGCCTAAGAATGAGGCCCTAGTGCAGAGGCATGGGAGACAGAAGGTCAGGGTTACAAGCGACAACTTCATGGGATTCCCTAATCAAATTTTTAAGGGAGGTCAACAAAAAGAAGGGAAAGCTAAGGATCATTTTATGCCTTAGGTGGTTTAGTAGCAATAGATGATACAAATACAAAACCTTAAATCTACATTCTAAAGTAATGTATTTCATGAGAGCAAGACACACCTTGTCCCAAGGTTTTGGAAGCACCTCTCTATCAAAGCCCGACTACTTCTTAATCAACTTCTCATTTCCCTTGAAGAAGGAATTGAGACTCTCAAAGTCCTGAGGTTTGGTGTGCTTCTTGTACTTCTTTCCGTCATAGGAAAGTCTTGTCGCCTTGGCTATCACTTATTAACCTCAAATGAAATGCGTCCCATGGTAACTCTCCTATCCCTCCATGAACCAACTAATTGAGCCGACATTTTTTCATCATGACCCACCAAACTTTCTAATAGCCACGTTAAACCTCCCTCCATACAGATGTGCCACACAATGGGGTCCCTGTGAAATTTGTTACAAATTTCGAGCTTGATCTTGACCCTATTGCGACCCATCTCAACACACAACACATAGAAAATAGCCTAGGAAAATAAAGTTAGCCAAAAAATAGACTAGTCATCGATGAATTTACCCTCCCTTATAATATCATTACCAAGCCACCAAGGACGAGAAGGTGTAATTAAAGCTTTTAGAAGTTTACACACTCTAGTAGTCATTCCCAATGAAGCCAACACTCTAGGCCATAATCTTTCCTTAAGTAAAATAATCTTAGACAATAAGACATAATAAATAATATTTGATAATTAATACCCAATGTGCCATAAGTCACATTGGGCTTACACATTTTCCTAGATATTTTAGCCGTAGGGCCAAAATTTGAATTCCTTAAGTACACCGAGCATAAAATCTTATGGTCATCATTAGCTTGATCAAAAGATAAATTTTCAGCAAGTTGGATATAAACATCACATTACACACATTCTCGAAGATTTGATGGGATATATGGTACTTATGATAAGACAACCCATAAAGGCGAAGGACCCCACCATACATAGTCATGAAGTCAAAGAACCACTTGACATCCCACTTTAAACTTGCCACGTCATCCGGCTTAGTCCTCATAATCAATGGACCAACTGTATAGTGCCACCTATACCTACAAAAATTAACATTGTTTATCATCATTAAATGGCTATATTTTTTTGTTCTGTAAGGATCAATCCTTGGATATTTATCGGTAGACTCTCAAGTCTTTTTCAACATTTGCATAGACTCCAAGAGGAACCCAAGTTGGCTAGGCTATCTGCCACTTGGTTACCCTCATGGAAGGTGTAAGTCGAATGCTTCCTTTCCAATTTTGAGGTCAAAAAATTTATGTACAAAAGGATATCCCTAATTTTCCAACCATTAAAATGACCATGCTTATTAGAGTCAATCACAATCAAAGATTCCCCATCTATGTGCAAATTTTTTATGCCCAGAGAGACAACAATCTTGATGCCCTTGATCAACGCCTGAGATTCTATCATCATAGAAGATTGTATGCCTATTCCTCCAACAAACCCAACAAAAAAGTTTCCCTTATAGTCCCTGATAACCCCACCAATACCGCTCATACCAGGGTTCCCTTTAGCTACTTTTTCAAAGTTTAGTTTGAACCAACCAATCCCTGGGGGTTTCCAAACTATGTTTCTTCTAGCCAGAGACTTGGAGTTATCAAAGGAGTTGTTCTCTAGGCTTATGTTCCAAGATTTTTCCATTTTGATCTCCCATTCAATAGGGGTGGTTTCTGAGGGTTTCCAAGTGTATAGAGAGACACTTTCAGTAATGAGTTTGGAACATATGCCAAAAACATCCTTGGCGCTTCTCTCAATGTCTCTGAAAATTTGATTGTTTCTCTCCTTCCATAAACACAAAAAAATGATGGGGGGGACTTGACACCAGATCTCCATGGGGAGAGGGTGTTGGAAGGGGTCCAATCCATCCTTCAATAAATGATTTTAAGTCCCTATTCAAGGTCCAATGAGTCTCCAACCTTCGAAAAGCCAGATCCAAAACTTCAACAACAAACAAACAGTGTAGTAACAAGTGATCCACTAACTCTTCACTGTTCTTGCATAGCATGCACCTATTTGGGATATGGAATCCCCTTTTTCTTAAATTATCTTGGGTTAGGATCCTATTGTGATAAGCTGTCCACTAGAAGAAGTTTATTTTTGGTGTTAAGTGTTTGTTCTAGACCCATTTCCATATTCTACTCTAAATATCCCTATCCGACATCAAACTATAAGTCATCCTGATAGAGATATTTCCCTTGCTTTCCTTAGTCCAAAAGAAATAATCCTCAACATTTTATATGAGGATTCTGGTTAATGATAGAATGTCATGTAAGGAATTAGCCATTAGTATCAAATCCGGGGAAAGAGGGCAGCATAAGCTTAAATATTTCCATTTCCTAACTCCCTAAGGACCATGAAGGCAATCACAAGCATTCCTTCCAAAGAAAAGAAGCGTAAGCTCCATCAGAAAAGGCCAAGGGGGACTCAAATAGCCAGGGATCTTCCCAGAAATGAATGTTGTTGTCACTACCAAGTTTTCATCTCAATCCTCAGTGAAGTAGCTTCTTCATCTTGCATATATTATTCCAAGCCAAAGACCCACGAGGGTGATCATTCAAGATGCACTTGATTAGGGGGTAGTTGCTTAGGTATTTAGCATTCATTATCCTACACCAATATTTTTTATTCCTTAATTGACCCCACCCCACCTTGGAAAGAAAGGCTTTATTGGTAGATTGGATTTTCCTAATACCCAATCTTCCTCTTGATTTAGGAAGGCACACCTTATCCCAACTGATTTGAGACATCTTTTTTTCCTCAGTACCAAACTAGAGGAACACCTTTTGTATCTTTTCAAAATTTTCAGCAATGTAACTAGGAATTTTAAACATGGAAAGGAAGTAAACTGGGATCCCTTGAAGGGAAACAATAAAGAGTTGCAAGTTACCAGCATGGCTAAGGATTGAAACTTTCCACCCTACCAGATTTCTCTAAATCCTCTCAAGAATAGTATTCCAGAAATTGGGAGTGACTCCTTAATAGTGAGAGGGAGACCCAGATACACTGAAGGAAGGGAGGCACTCACACAACCCAAAACAACAGTCACACAATCTTGCAAGCCAGGAGTGCAATTAAAGAAATAGATCATACTCTTATTATAATTTATGCACTGACCTGAGCAAGCCACATAGTTATTGAGGCAACTTTTCCATTTCCTATCTTCCACGACTAAGGCCTTCTTGAACAACATAGTGTCATCCACAAACCATTGAATGACAGTAGGATCTAAATTAGTGGTCAGCTTGACACCTTTGATGGAGCCCTCAGACAACATACGAGCAACATTCCTACTCAACACATCAACAATTATTATGAAAAAATAAGGAGATAAGGGGTTTCCCTGTCTAAAACCTCTCCCAGCCACAAAGAAACCATGGGGCACTCCATTGACCAGAACAAAATACCTCACTATGGTTATGCATTCCAAAATAATTTTAATCACTCTCTAATTGAGGCCAAACTTATCTAGGAATTTGGGAAGAAAGTCCCATAGAACTTTGTCATAAGTTTTTGATATGTCAAGCTTAAACTCCATACTAACACTGTTGCACCGGTCCATAGAATGCAAAATTTCATGAGTGGTAATTAATGCATCCAAGATATGTTGACCTGAAACAAATCCTTTTTGGCTTGGGCTTATCATTTTATCAAGAAAGGGTTTCAACTAGTTCACCAGGATCTTGGAGAAGATCTTATAAATAGTGTTACATAGGTTGATGGGGCGGCGAAAATCAGCCATGGTCTGCGGTTCCTCAACTTTTGGAATAAGGGTAATGAAGGTGTGGTTTAGTTGTTTGAGAAATTTTCTAGAATTGAAAAAGTCCCTAGCTTCCAGAGTTAGGTCCTTCCCCACAACATCCCAAAAGATTTGGAAGAAAGTCAGGGGGAAACCATCAAGTCCTAGGGCCTTATACAAACACATACTAAACACAACAGTCTATACTTCCTCAGGAGTAACAACCCCCAAAATAGCATCATTATCCTCCTGGGTTATAGGAGTAGGAAGGGGTTCCAACAACAGGTCATCTAATGCTAGATTAGGAGCCTCAACAGGAGTCAACAAAACACATTGGAAGTGACCAACAACCAAAAGAGCAATCTAAGTAGGGGTAGTAACAACATCCCCTAACTCATTTTCCAAATTTTTTATTTGATTCATTTTTCTATGCTTAAGGGCCGAAACATGGAAGAAAGACATATTTTAGTCCCCCTCAGTCAACCATTGAATTTTTGATTTTTTCTTCGAGAAGAATTCTTCTTCTTTCAATTTTTTTCCCATTCCACTCGCTCATCCCTTTCTTGTTGACAAGTTTGGACACCAAAATCTCCTTCCTCCATCCTCTTTTGAGTCACCCTGAGCTTTTCCGTATTTATTAGTGGTGATGTTATTTTTATATTTTTTTAAAGTGCATCTTCTCACTATAACTATAAGGATCTTCTAAAATATTGCACAATATTTCGTTAGTAGATTGGTGTAGGAAGTGCTTCCATGTACCTTGCTTCCTTTCACCCCCCTCACACATATAGATTCTCCTATATATGCATCTCTTGACTTATCATTCTTGATGTGCCTAAGGTTGTTCATTTCATGTATATATCTTATTTACCTTCACATTAGGTTGTTATCCCAAATGTAGCTCATGATAGTTCTTCAAGTCTATATCTTTTGGATATTACTCAATTAATTATTTATTTATCATATATTAGTGATGACATTGTTGATCCTTTGCTTCATATGTTATGGTTGACAACTCTTTGTTTCATGATGGTTTGGTTTATGATATTTCTATCCACATTATTTTTAGAGTGTTCATTATAGAATAATTTAGTGGAAATATGGATGAAATGCTACATGTTAGACCATTTTTATCTTATAGAAAACTATGTTAATGATTTTAAAATTTATTTAATTATGATTCCTTTAATGAGGATAAAAGTTAGTTTTGTGACAATGTGGTTACCATATAGAAATATTATTTTGGAATGATAAGATACCTTTGGTTATTTAATGTGATGATTGGGAGATTATTATATTTTGAAGTGTATTAGTGAGGATTCTAATTATTTTATACATAGGCATGATGTGTACTTCCACTTGTTTCATAAATAGAGACTTGTTATAAATGGGGTTATCCCTTACAATAGATAGTTTAAATGATTTGTTGGCAAGTGATAATATTTCCTTAGATTGTAAGGCTAAACTAGTATTATATTTAAGCTTTGTGAATATAACATAAAGCTTGAGTTTTTCTCCTACATCAAAAAAAACTTAAAATTGTGACTGTTGCCCAATTTTCACCTACGGGCTAAATCAGTTGGGCAATCTATGTTTCAAGTGTTCATAAAGGCCAAATGGGGACATTGTTGTGTAGGATTAAATCATACATCTGATGCTAGGTCACATGGAGCTCAGTTGGAAAACTTGCCTCAGTCAAGTTCGGCATGAAAATCGTCTAAGGAGTGAGTCACCAAGACCTTCCAGATGTCTCGCCGACTAGAAGGGGTTCTATTCATTTTTGAAATGTTTCAGTCGGCCAGACATTTTAAATCGCCGTGGGTTTTAGAGATCTGCCTGACATGCTGAAGTCTTTCCGACATGGAGTGGTGGTCCCAGATAGAGGTCTCACCGAAAGATTTAGGTTCGGCAAAAGGTCTGGCCGACTCAACGGAGTCTCACCAAAAGAATGGAACTCTCAGCGTAAGGTTGAGCTTGGGGAGATGTCTTCCCAAAAGGATAAGGTCTCGGTGAAAGTTGGTGCCTTCACTATGATGTCTCCCTAACAGGTGAAGTCTCCCCGAAAATGAGATGAGTTCGCCAAATGGAGGCATAATCACCAAGAGGTCTGGCCGACAGAGGGTGGTCTTGTCGAAAGGAAAGAATTTGCGCTCAGGGAAATAGAACCGTTCGCCGTGATGTCTCGATGACTAATGAAAGTCTTGGCGAAAGAAGATGTCAACGGGGAGAAAAGGTGGGCCTTGCTATAATGTCTTGGTGACCGAATGATGTCTCACCGAAACGGAGTGCCTTCGGCGTAGGATGGTGATCTTGGGGGGATGTCCTACTAACAAACATAGGTCTCGGCGAAACAAAGGAGCTCGGCGAAAGGTTTGGCCGATAGGCCAAGGTCTCGGCGATGGTATGGGGGGCTTCGCTGTAAGGTCTCACTGTCGGGGTGAGGTCTCGCCGAGTTGAAGCGGTCTTGGTGAAGGAAACAAGCTCGGTGAGAGGTCTCGCTGACTAGTGGTGGTCTCCCCGACAAGAGAGGAAGTGGCATCGATGAAAGAAGGTGTTTTCCGTGATGTCTTGCTGACCTGATAGGGTCTTGCCAAGATGAAGTGACCTTGCCGAGAGAGTTTGACATCGTTCCGATGTCTGGCCGACAGGGCGAAGTCTTGTCGAAGGAGTTGCACTCGGTGACAGAAGGCTCGGTCGGTGTAATGTCTCATCGACCGAAGGTGGTCTCGTTGAAGCGGAATGAATTTGACATGAGGTATTCCCGATTGCAGGGGAGTCTTGCCGAAAAGAAAGGATGTGAGCTTGGGGAAAAGGAAAGTAGAGTCGCCATGATCTCTCGGCGAAGGTATGAGATCCTGCCAACCAATGAAGGGTCTCGGTATAGTGTTTTGCCTTTGGCAGAAGGTCTCACCGACACATGGGTGTCTTGCCGACGGAGGAGCATAGCGGTATAATGATGAGGGCTTGTCGTAAGGTCTTCCTGAATGTGAAAGGTCTTGCCGATGGTTTGGGTGACCGCCACTATGGATGTCGATATGAATTTTGGGCTCGCTATGAACTCTTGTCGACGGTAGTGAGCTATGCCGATAACCGCTAAAGGGCATAATCACATCTGGGAGACACGGTCAATGTCTCACCGACATGCGATTCAATCTAAATGACCTTTGACCGTTTGACACCCCCATGAAGCATCTGTTCAACCAATCAGAGTGAGCTACAGGGGAGCCATGGCAGTTTGACCCCTACAAAGAAGATCAACAGAATGAAAGCGACATGGATCTGCTCTGAGCTCAAGAGCATTCAAAGCAGCTCGACAGGGCGGATAAAGGATAGACACGAGACCAAAAGTTAATGCAGGCATTGCAAAAGATCAAGGAGGCCATTCCTGGAGCAACTCTTCATCGACATGGACAGTGGGGACGCAACATTAACTTCCTTCAAAAGATCTAAAGGCAGATCCTTCTAGAGGAGGATATTTTTGTAAGCCCTAGGGGCCAACACATTTTAGTATATATAGCATTTTTACCTTAGTGTAAAGGAGTTCTTCTTATGCTTTTTTTGAAGTTTTGTGACTTTTGCAGTCCTCTCTCAAATTAGCAAACTTTTGTAACTCAATTTTGGAGATGAAATTCAGTAAAGACCTTGATTATTATTGATTTGAAGCTCTTGCCTACTTTCTCTTTGCATTTTTGTGTTCAGTCAGCTAATTGATCAAGCTTTTAGTGAATTAATGTTTATTTCCTTCGAGCTTTGTCTCAGATTTTAGAACCTTTATGCAGAAAGTATGTTTTGCAGGTTACAAATTGTGTCAAAAGATGTAAAATGAATTTTAGATGTGAAATTAATTTTCCTTCTAGGAATCTTAGCACCAGGACCTATTTGTGAAACACTTTTGCAAAAATATATACAGAAGTGAGTTGTGCAAATTTATCTTCAGTCATTGCAAGCAAGTGTATGAAGTCTGGTTTCAAATCCAAGTAACGTTTAGGTGCATCACCATAGGGTTTAGTTTTAATTTTACAACATTCTCCTTCTCCCTTTTCCTTTCAAAATTAGTAGTTTTAGGTGATAGCACAAAGGAAGCCAGCCTTCTCTGGAGGTTGACCTCTGTTTATAAGAAACCCACATCTTTAGAGGTCTTCCCATGTTACACTGAGGTGTTGAACATCAGGTTCAACAAGGGTGCAATTTCAGGTGATAACAGTGACCAAACTTAATTTTTCCTTATAACCCCCTAAACATGTGTCCTATTTGTTAGGCCTTATTAATAGTTTCTAATGTATTTCCTTATATTATAATCATATGAGACTTAGTTTGAATAAATAAAAGTTATCATAATTAGTTAAAGTGTAGATTATCTTCAATTGACTTAACATAAATAAATAAGTAGATGTTACCATTCTAGGTTATTGAAACTTATAGATAATTTAAAAAATTAATTTTCTTAATTGATTGTGATTAAAAGTATCTAGTTAAAAAATTAAAACATCAAAAAATGGTTAAACTATAATTAATAAGGAATAATTAAAAAATTCTTCTTAAAAATATAGTTAAAAGTATTCTAATTGTTAGAATTAAAGTGTATAAACTTATATTAAGTGGCTATTATTTGAGTTGATTTTTATTTAGGAGTCAGATCTTACCTAGGACATCATACTTCTTGTGTGTGTCTTCATGTGCTCTATAATTAACATAGGTGTAGGAAGTGGAAAATCAATATTTTAAATGCACTTAGGATATATTATGATATATAGGGTGATATCAAATGACTTGTTTTGTGTTACACATTATTGATATATGGACCTTTTGATTTATATTAACCTTATTATGTCAATACTCACTCACAAATTCTTGGTAATGTACCTTGAATTTTTATGTAGAAAATAATCACTTATCCTATATAATTTTAAAAGAATATAGAATTAATATTGCAATGATAGGTGAAACTTGTGTAAAGAATCTAAATATAGAATCACATACTAGATTAAAATATGATTATATTAAAGTGAAATAATTTACTTGTCTATACACATACATCAAATATAAATTTCCATATATATAAATAAATATGAATATTTGGATATACATGTCCATAAATGTTCATAAACATAAATATAAATTTCTCTACACAACATTCCATACACATATGTCAAATATAAAAGTTCATATGCATGTCCATTAACATAAATATATAAATCTCCATAAACATAAATATAAATATTCACACACATGTCAAATATAAATGTCCATGTACACATGTCTAAATAAAATTTTATAAACAAAAATATCCACAAAGATCAGTCAATAACTACTAGTCGAGCAACCCTCGAAGTGGGAATCCTACTCTAATAAATGTATAGAGCCCTACAAAAATGTAATTATTTATTAGAATACACACACACACATGAATTTTAATAAATGATAAATAACTCACATATCCACTATTGTCAAGGGATGTGTGTGTGTACTTTCTCTACCCTTTAACTAGAAGTTTCACCTATTATCTCAAGCTACAAATGCATGTAAAAGTAAAATATTAATTTTAAATATAATTTGTTGTAGGACTACAAGAACATGTTTTAAATTTTACGGTATAAATTTAACTTAAAGAGTTAAAAATTATATACATGTGTCTATATACTAGGACCCTGAGTACCACCCTCTCTATTTACAATTATGGAATCCATTAGCGCATTTGAATTTCTCTCATCAATAATGATGAGTGCAATGAATTGTGAAGGTGTGATGGAATTGATCCTGATAAAAATATATGAGAACTACAACATACATACCCCCTAGAACATGCCCAAGTGAATTAGGTGTCTATGGAGAAAAAAAATGGTCAATGGATGCAACTTGTGATGCTATGTGGCCCACTAGAGGATTTAACACCAAGGTGTGCATCATAATGTTGTGAGTCAATTGCTAGAGACTCTAAATCTATAAGAGTGTGATCCACATATGAATTAACATCTAACAAACAGATCCCCAATTGTGACAATATCACTTAATATGTCCCCATTAGGTCCTTAAACAAATAATATGTTGCACTTTAAACATGGCCATCACCTATAATGCAATCTAGATCCTTTGGAGATGGGTTACCTACAACATGCTAGGGATATAGTTGAGAAGACGACCTGCATGAATGCCTCATAAAGTACTATCTCACATGATATGTAGATATCATTTGAGTTTGCACAACAATCTCAACAATATTATCAATTTCTTCCCTCTAAGAAACAATGACCACATGATCACCAATATCACTAAGCAATGGAGAGATCACAAGCATCCTCTCACCAACCAAAGTACTATAAGTAAGAAATTTTCTATTTGCATGACGATACAACTCCGTGTCATATACCCAGTTGCACCCTTGCCCCAAATGTGGAGGAAAATTTAAATAGTTGACATTGAGGCCTCAATGAACCTTAATGTACAACTACTATGCAAAATATAATGAAATTTGGTCATTATTAGGATAATGACCATGGGTGGCAAGAAATCTAGGGTAAATCAATGGTTCCATTTGAGGGTCTACACATCTAATCACTTGATATTCCCTAACACTAGTTCTAGGGGCATACTAAGAAAATAAATACTTATTTGATAATTTCTTTTGGCACATTTAGTTGGACAACTCTCAATGAAACATCACCAAAAATTGTTTCTTACATTTGGGTGACAACAACTACTAAAGTCTCACTAGAATAAGCATAAACACCCCCTAATGAATGTGTATTGTGAATTAAATTATCCAATATCTTGTCATAGGTTTTCTATAAACCCCAATAGTTTGTCAATCATCTAAAATTAACTGCAATCTAGTGATCTCCCTATTTGTATGTTTGAAAAGTGAATTATCCATATTTGTGTCGTACATTCAAAATAGTTGTTTAGTGTTTCAATTTGACTTAATTTTAGGGTTCAAAATAGACATTACATATAAATGTATGTATGTATGTATGTATGTATGTATGTATGTATGTATGTATCGCACAATGTACATGTACATGTACACATATATATACATACATGTATATTCATGTATACATATATACATACATACTATATAAATATTCATATACTTGTCCATAAATGTCTCCGATAAACATAAATATTTAAATTATAGATGGATGTATATACATGTCCATGTACACATGTCATATATAAATGATTGGATACACATATCCATAAAAATATATAAATGTATGTACATGTAGATGAACATGTGTATGTATCTAGCTATCCATTCATACATACATATGTGTACATGTGTAATACATGTATATACATAAATACATATACATATATGTCATGTCTATTTTTTAACCCTAAAACATCAAATTGTAACCCTAAACAACTATTTTAAAACCTTGAAAAAAGATATGTATGTATTTATGCTAGATGTATGTGTATATGTATGTATGTATGTATGTATGTATGCATGCATGCATGCATGTATGTGTGTATGTGTGTGTGCATGTATGTGTGTGTGTATGTATGTGTGTGTGTATGTATGTGTGTTCATGTATACATACATACATATGTACATATGGATGTATATATATGTATTCATGTATACACATACATACATATAAAAATATACATATATAAATACATGCATAATTACATGTATGCATACATACATACATACATATGTACATGTATATATAAACATACAAACATATACATATATACATGTACATACAAACATATGTACATGTGTACATATGTAGTTGTTTAGGGAACTTGAATTTGATATTTTAAGACCTTCAAAAATATTTTGTTACATATATGTATATATATTGTATGCATGTATGTTTGTATCTAGATACACGTATATACATACATACATACATAAGCTATATAAATATCCATAAGCATAAATATAAATGCCCATACACATGTACATATACACATACATCAAATATAAATGTTTGTACACATACATGTCAATGTACACATGTGCCAAATATAACTGTTTGTACACATACATGTCCATGTGCACATGTCAAATATAAATGTCCATACACATTTTCATGTACACACAAGCCAAATATAAATGTTCATACACATGTACATGTACATGCATGTCAAATATAAATATAAATGTTTTATTTTTCAACCCTAAAATGTGTGTATGTATATATGTGTATATGTATATATTTGTATGTGTACATACATACATACAAGTGCATACATGTATATATATGATTTATCTATTTTTAAACCCTAAAATGTTAAATTCAAACCCTAAACACTTGTTTAAAACCCTAATAAAATATATATACATGTACATATTTGTATACATATACATATGTACATATATTGTACATATAATATACATGTATATATATGTAAGTATATACATATATATGTATATATGTATACATATACATACATGTATGACTTGGATAGATCCAACATATATTATTTGAAACCTTTAACTCACTATTTTTTATAGAAACCACCAATGGAGATTCACTCCTTAGAAATATATGGGAATTGTGGTTAAAATACATATACTAATGTAAGATTGATAATGATAATAAGGTAACATGATCAAGTGGGAAGCAAATTAGATATCATCACCAAAAAATAAAAGACAATCCATTTCATTATTTTCATTTATGATCATGCTAAAGGAGATCCAAATTCAAGTGTTGTTGGTAAAGAATTGTCTACCATAAGTATTAATGAAGTTGGTGCAATATGTGTTTAGGAAGGCTTGTGATGTAAAGGATGAAGAAGCATACCATAATGAAGAGACAACAACAATATATAAAAATAGAAGTGAAAGTGAGGAAGAAATTTGTTTTTATTTGACACCTTTTGATAGTCATTATGGTGAGGAGCTTGTAGGCAATGAACCTTATTATATCTTTGATAGTCTTCCTTGTTGTGGTATTGATGATTGAGAATACATTAGTGTATATATTATATCCATTTTCTCTAATGAGGGTGAGGTGGAATATTTTAATTCACAATAGGAATATGATAATATGGATGTAGATTTTTTTGATCCATGTGTGGTTTCTTTGAATGGTAATGGTCATGGAAATTTCTATCTCAACGAGTTTTTGTAGCTTGGTTCATAAGAAATGACTTTTTATAATATGAATCATATAGATAATTTATTTATAGACTATTATTTTGGGTATGTTAAGTTTGAAATTATTTTTTATGAAGGATATCTAAATGTTAGTTTGCAAGGGGGAAGTAGAAAGTGTTAATTTCCTTTGTAGTAGTAGTGATTGTGTTGTTAGTTGCTAAAATAAGCTTGATATAGGGAGATAACTTGAAGGAACCAAGGATTGGTATGAGACATATCAAGTTGATTCACATGTTAATTGTGTGAATAATGGTTTGGGTCAAGTATGTGACTTGCACATGGAGTACATCAACATGTTACATTGTTATTATACTAGCATTGATGAGTTGCAATGCCCAAATTAGTATGAAGAATACCTTGATGTAGTTAAATTTGGATGTTTGGTTGATGATGTGAATTAGCATGGATCATGTTCATATTTCTTATTGATTGATGTGTTGATGGTTCTAGTGATAGGTTTGAGTCAAGATCCTCAAGCACTCTTAGCAACCTAATAGTACATTTACATTCAAAATATGGCTTATATTGTAGCTCAATGGTGAGTATACTATCAATCCGAGGATGTTGAAATCCTTAATCAAGATTTTCTTTGATAAGGAAAAGTGATTTATTGTATTTTATCTATGGCCTTGTGCCATTGCCTTCCCTTTAGTGGATTACAAGAGTTCTATTTTTTCTGTTTAAATCTATATAATCTCAATTCCCTTTGTTTTTTCATTTCTTTAGTTGTAACTTTTTTTAATCTTGTACATATCATATTCATGTTTTTTATTATGTTGTATTTGTTACCTCTCCATCCTTATACCTTTTTCTCTACACTACAAAGATCTTATTTGGATTCTCACCATGCCTAGAAGAGGCACATATCCTTAGCTAGAGCCTATGTTAGAACTTTCATTCTCACTTGCACTAAAAATGAAGATATAGTTTTGGATTTGATAGGACCTTCAACTAAAATGTCAAATTGAAACCCTAAACAACTATTATAAAACCTAAAATGTCTATTTCAAACCCTAGTTTCTAAATTATAAACCCTAAAATTTATATTTCAAATTGGGTATTTTTCAATACTAGATCTATGGCTTTTGATTGATATTATGAAAATTCATACATCTTACAATAATATCTATTTGCAAACCCTAAAATGTCAAATTGAAATCCTAAACAACTATTATAAACCCTAAAAAACTAATCAAAAATGAAATGAAGAGAATTATTACAATACAATTACCTAATAAAATATAGATAAAAACACTTTATGCTTGAAAATAATTTTAAACTAATATACCTCAAAACTCCATATAAATTATAAATTTCTTCTTTTGTATATAAATTGTAGAACCTACTCAATTAATTTGATTAAGTCATTCAAAATTACATATAATTTCAACCTTTTATTCTTCACCTAAATTCCCCAGAACTGAAGTGAAACTCCTTATGCATCATATAACCCAAATGAGTAGCCTAGTTGCCCTATTTAGGGTTTTGAGCTTTTTCTTTTTCTTCTATCCAATGAACATTAAACTGTGTTTCTTTATTCTCTCCTGCATATTCCTTAATTGCTTTAATATTGGCATGTAACTCTCCTATATCACATGGTGGGGAAGTACTCCGAGTTGTGATCAGTGTCTCCTTCATGTATTGTTTTTCTACTTCATCGGCAAAGCACATCATTGCTTCTGAACAATATTCCACAGAGTTTTCTGTAACAAATGGCTTATATTTCAGTAGCTTGGCATACTTTGTTAGAACATGGAACATATAGTCATAAACATGCTTCATTTTCAGCTCATTCAGCAGGAAATCACTCCCTGCAATGCCAATTGCCATTGCCTGCACAAGACCAAATATAAAATTATTATACTAGTTAAATATAAGAATTTGGAGCATGTGCTAGAGAATGTGAAACACACCTCTTCTGTATGACTGTTCCCCCAATTTACAGTAGTGTTGACAGATTCACACATCTTCTCGGAACTCACAGGCAAATAGTGTTTATGGGGAACAAGTCCTCGTTGAAAAAATTCATAGTATTGTGGTCTTATTAACAAGGTAGGTGAGTTGCAAGCTATAATATTCTTCAAGCTCACTGACCATGCATTGCCTTCAATGTATATCTTGTATCTGTCAGACAAATTCGTATATCAAGATGTTATTATAAGACACTACACAGTAGGCAACAAATTACTACATATATCTCATCATAACTATATCCAAGATTCCAAAGTCCTGGTCAAAAGCATTGTTGTTCGTTCTTGGTTTATTGCTGTTGTTTTTTCGTGCTTCTTTGTTCTTTGTTTCTGTAGTCTCACTTTTTGTGAGACTCTGCTCTTCTGCCCCTATGACTGCTTTGTAACGGGTACGGACCCTTCCTACATATACCTTAATCAAAACTATATCCAAGTCCTTAGAACACAATTGTGAAAGCCAAGTGATTACCTGTGCTTGCACTGTTCAGACAGTTTGGAACTTTTAAAGCCTTGACTAACCTCCTTGTTCCAGTCCTATAATACATACCACAACATCAAACATCAGGACAGTCATATGCCATGTTCTAAATTTTACAAATTATCAATCCATTACAATATCTGAGGTTCTAAACGTGCTTTCCTACTAAATTACTTGTCCCTCTACAATCAGAATTCCAGTCCAACTTCAAGAAAAACATGTTTGTTTTCTGAAGTTGGGTTTTGAAGGTAGACTCTGAAAGTTGAAAAGCTTAAAATCTCATTCAAATTGCCAAAAACAAATGTATTATGATTATTTCTAATTTACCTGTACAATAAGTTCACCATTCCAATTGGGAATCTTGGAGCATTCGAGAAGTGCCATTCTAATTTTTGCAACTGTGGGATTTCCTTTCCAATAGGCAACTGGGTTTCTGTTAACCCATTTCACTTCTTGGCTTCCATTTCGGATTTCCCTGATTAAGACTTCCCATGGTGATGACCTAACCTCAGGCCTGAAAAACACATATATACCAGAATTTGAGTGAGAAGAAAGATACATATACTTATAAATTACATGTTTTGATATAAGTCCTACCCTCTGCTTCCTCTGTTTAACTGCACAAATGCTCTCTCTCAGGCCTCCTATTTAAAACATAAGGCGGCCTGCAAATCTTGGTGTAATACCCTCTCCCTATGGTTTTAAGTGCATAAATGCTATCTCTAAGGTCTGGTATGTAAAAAATTAGGAAGTCTGAGTGGTAAGTCCTTCCCTCTGCCTCCTCGCTGAGGATTTAAGTGAGCAAATTGTATCTTTGTAAGGGCAATTAACTTTTGTGGATCCTATAGAACAAAACAGAAGTCGAGTGGAGCAAATTCTGAAAACCATTAGCAAAGATACAGTTTAGAAGTAGGATTCTGAATAGCTACCCTTTAGGAGCAGGCATTCATTCTGAAATTCAAAAAGAAAATTTGAAAAAACTCATATCATCTCTTACCATCCCCAGTAAGACCAATCTGGAAACGTAATATCATAAAAATCCGGGTGCCCACAGTAGCGAAACAGAGGAGGGGGGTTCTTCCTGGTCTGATTATTCTTGTAATCGAACCTAGGGACAAGAGGTTTATCCTCACAATTGAACATCAGGTCCAAGTCGGGAACCATTCCAGGGTACAATTTCAGCAACTGAGAAAATGCCCAAATGGTAAAAAGATCCCTGGTCTGGAAACACTTTACATAGATCTCAGCAAACAACCTTCCATCAACAATCATCACTCTGAATGATGCCATTTTCTTTGCTTCTTCAACCATCTCCAATGTAATTCCATTCTCTTTCCAAGGCCAAAGGTCTGCAACAATCCATTTGAAATAGAATGGGCAGGATTCGGGCTTTTCATCACCAAATTTGTTCCAAAAATTGAAAAGCCATGAAGGGGGAAGAGGAGGAGGAGTGCAGGTAGCGTTGGAAGAGCACTCAAGCATTTCTGGGGTCTTGGGTCTATGGTGCAACAGGGAGGAGTTTACCATCTGGTTGGGGAAAATTTTGGATGGTATGTCCTTCCATAGCTCGTCTGACTGCATACAGGCAATAAGCAGGCATTAGTATTTTCATCCCCGAGTTTCTTAACATCAAATAAGAAAAAGAAATCAATCAGTGTTAATTAGGCCCAATTACCTATATCACCCTTTTCAAATATCTTAAGATTTTGCTTTTAACATGTTGGTTTCTGTTTTTTGGGGAGCAGAACATACCCTATCTTTAAGAAGCAAGAGTGACGCCAATACAATTGCCAAAACCAACAAACTGCCGATGCCGCCTCTGATCTGCAGATGAGGACCAGCCTTCATAGTTTCGCCTTGAAATTACTGTTTATATGTATCAAACGTCCTTCAGTTAGGCACTGATACTACAGAGAATTACATGTATCAAAAGTCCTTCAGATAATATTACAGAGAATCACAGAGGTTGCATATCAAATTTGTAGATCAGATAAGCTTGATCAACTGAGCAAGTTCGACCCACTTTGTTCTCTGTAGCATTATTTATAGTCTATGCAAATTACCCAAGACATACAACTGACCCCAACATAAAATCTCCATGAGAACAAGTTTGATTGCCTTAGAACTTGTCATATCATACCATCTATCTTAAGAATTTTTCGACTCATTAAACGAGAAATTTTCTATTCTACCAAAATCATCCTTTAATAAGAACCTTCCAATCTTGCAGTTTGACCACGCTAGTCTTTTTTTTTTTTAATCTCTTCACCCCACACGGTTTAAGCTCTTCTAAAAAAATTTCTAATTTAGAAAAAACCTAAAAGCCTTCAAAAGTTTTGCATTCCAAATCACCTTCCTATCCTAATTTCCTCATCCTTGTAAGTTTGTAGACTTTTTACTATTCTGAGATGATCCACTGAAATAATTATATGGATATCAGCTTTGTACTTTGACCTTTTAATAATCTATATATTATCACTATCATTACGCTTCAATGATGTCATTACTTTGATTTTTATACATAATCATGATTGTTGAAAAGGTATATGTACACAAAAGAGTTTTCTTTATAAAGGCACTTTACACATCCTTTTCACAAAGATGCTTTACATATCCTTGTGACATTCCACACTAGTCCATTCTTTATCACTTCACCACATACGGTTTAAGGTCTTCTAAATAATTTCTTATAATAGAAGAAAGCCTTGAAAAGTTTACATTCCAACTCACCTTTCTATCCTAATTTCCTCATCCTTGTAAGTTTGTAGCTCAAACTTTTTACTATTATGAGATGATCCACTGAAATAATTATATGGATATCAGCTTTGTACTTTGATCTTTTTAATGATCTATATATTATCACTATCATTATGCTTCAATTATTTCATTAGTTTGATTTTTATACACAATCATGATTGTTGAAAAGGTATATGTACATAAAAGAGTTTTCTCTATAAAGGCACTTTACACATCCTTTTTACAAAGGGTTTTTTTTTTTAATAAAGGCACTTTACACATCTTTTCTACAAAGGGATTTTATTGATTTAGTGATCTTTAAATGATTTTATTTTTAAAAATGATAGTTTTATAATATTTTTGTAATAGTAAAATTTATATATTCAAATCAATTTTTATTTAATTTTGAATTTATTTTGATGGAATGTCATAATATGATTATGTATTGATACATTGTATATTTTCGAGTCAATATTGGCTTTTCTTTGATCTTCATTCATTTTCATTTATTCTCATACATACACACTTTTACACATTTGACCTTATCTTAGCTCTATCTACACTTATTTCTCACACAATCATCTTATCATTAGCTCACATTTTCATGTGTTTGTGTGACACCCTTAATGGGCTTACTAGAAAAATAGACCAATTTTTTGAACTATGATTAGAATAATGTCAAAATTGTCCATAGAAAAATAATCATTCTAAGCTTCTCAAAAAATTAAATACTCTACATTGCTTAGAGCATGCAATGAGATTGCAACCAAGCTCACATTAGATCAAGCACTTGAGTTGAGAAGCTTTAAGCACATGGATTCTACAAAAATAAGGAACTCACAAGGGGTGCAAGATCTATTGAGTCTTTAGCTCAACATTCAATCATATAATTAGTAGATATACTCAAACTCTTAACAATATGCCAACATGCACTAGGAAACACCTGCTTGAAGACCTAGGATCTCCTACAATGAATCAACTTTGTTAGCCAATAGCACAACAACAAATTGACAAGGTCAATAAGGACTTCATGAGAGTGCACTGGTTGTTAGATGTTCTAGCACAAATTTTGATTGCATGGTCCACACAATCTAAAAATAACCAAGGGTTTGACATCTAAAAGAGTTTTACAAAACACAATCGTCCAACATAGCTACAAATCAAATGGTTCCACCACCTACTATGTCAATAAGAACCTAAAAGCCTATATAGAAGGGGTCCTACCACAAGATGACATGGCCATGGATTAGCCAATGATACATTGCTAATAAATTATAGGTCTGAAGCCACTTAGGGAGTGTAGAATGTTGACATGTCACTCTCTTGATGTCATTATTTATTAATTTTGCTAGCATATTAAAGAAAAAGGGAGAGGACCCACCTCAATTGACTTAGAGTATTAGATTCAATAACACAATTTTATTCTGATAACTACAAGGAGGACTTCATGTGATTGCACGGGCCACTAGATTAGCATCCAATGAGATGATTGGTGTATCATTGAGAACTCAAAACACTAATAACTCTTATGGGCTACAAAAGATTGCCACATAAAAATGTTGATATTATTTTTGAGACTACACAAAACCAAGCAAATAAAGTATGGGCCCAACAAAATTCCACATCAATCTTGGTAAACCAATGGAAAATGGAAAATTCTAACATAATTCAAAGGTTTCTTAGGAGTTGGTAAAATCATGGGATCAAACAAGAATCAAATGGCTAGTGTACTCCAACATTATAAACATATAGTAGTAATCTTTAGAATTATGTAGATTGCTAGATCAAACACGATCCATGACTACACCTCTCCCCATGAAAATATTTTTATATGGTCATAAAATACAAAGGGGGAACATGAAGTATTTTCATGAGGCCAAGGACCCTTGGCAAAGGCTAACAATGATGATGTAGGGGTGAAAATCAACATGGGGAATAATTAGAGACTCGATCCAAGCCCTTATTTTACAATAAATAATTATTTAGAATGTCCAATCAAAATCTAGATATTTGTTCAAGATTGGTACATTCAATCCTAACCATGATTTTAGCTTGGTTCATCTATAGTGAGACTATTATGTCCTATAAATCCAAAATTATATAGCCTTTATAATGGATATCTTAGCTCAATTATAGTTTAGGATATAATCTATAGCTTTATAAAGTTTGTAATATCTTAACAACTCATGATCATTGTAACATTATACTAAAATATCAAAATATTGGCACTAAGGATTACCTTTGCCAAATTGTTATTGGTACTATAATGTTGTAATATCAAATTAAACATAAACTCAAAAAGCCTTCTAGAGAGCTCATACATCTCCAAGCAATTTTTATCAAACACTAAATGGAATGTCCATTTACCATTTCATAAAATTAAATATTACAAATTCTTGGATACCTCTAGAAGTGAAATATTAACTTCATTACTTGTAAGCACTAAGGCTCCAACACTAATTAAATGTATACAATATTAATTGATAGACTTAATATTCTCAATCCACAAGTTTCTAGTTTCTACTTCCCGGATTAAGTTGTCTCAACCTTTGGAGTCCTAGAAGTCCTAGAATGTATTTGGTAATTATTTATTTAATTTATGATATGCTTTATTTTCCTATGTTAATTAATTTTATGTGCATCTGATGATGTCACTTGTTGGAGTGGCAAGTTGAGTTGTCTTCAAACATGTGAAGTGGCATGATGACATGGATCTTATTTTGTAGGAGGTAGGCATCTCATTTTGTGTGAATTGAGTGGAGTCATATTTGATAGTTATCTCATGTTACATTGTGAGTTACAACTTGCAGCTTATATTTTTGAGGAGTCAACTTTGGAAGTTGCAATTTACATGTGGGGTTGTGCATCAAGGCTTTTATATTTTATATTGAATTTGCATGGAATGTGGGGGCCTTGGAGGTGTAGTTATATTTTGGCAAGTGTATTTTTTGCATGTGCAAGTTAAGTGGTAATCGAACCTAAAATTTGACGACCACCCCTACTTGTCATGAAAGTTATATGATAGTGTGGTCATTTTAGTACCTTTCATTTAAAGAAAAATAGAAATTGTCAAAAAATGTTAACTAATAGTAATAAATGCAAAATAAATAAATTTACTCTTATAATTAAAAAAAGTTTATAAATTCATGTTAAAAATATTCTAAATATTAAAAACAATTATATTTTATTTTGAAAATATTTTAAATTAATATATGTTTTTATAATAACTATTATAAAGTAAATATTAATATAAAATAATGATAATTATCAGTAATAAAAGTGAATCTTAAATTTACTATAAGTTGCTAAATTCATATTAGAAAATATTTAAGATAGTCTTATTAAAAATATTCTAAAAATTAAAAACAACTACATTCTATCTTTTTTGGAAAGATTCTAAATTAATTTGTATTTTTTATAATGAACATTATAAAATGATATATATTAATATTATAATTATTATTATACTATATTATATTTGCCTATAATATGTTTACAACGTACTAATAATTTAAAGTGTCATATATATAGTTATATAAAAATATAACAAGTCAATCTATACAATCTAATAAATTTTAAAATTGTAATATACGATCTAAAATTGAAAAAAACAGCCACATAGACCATCAAATTCTAGGCCAGGTTTTAATTGGCAATTACAATATTGCATGTTTTGATAAATGGAAACTTACCATTGTGCATGTGTAGTGTTGTTTGTGCCTAGTTTTTGTATCGTCTTGGGTGTTGGATTTTAGAAATGTCTAATTAATGCATTGTAAGGGTAAGGTCCCATGCAGGGGGGCTTCCTTAAAAATCTCAGTGTATGTTGCTTAGCCTTTTTAGGAATATTTTAAAGTTCTTGGTCCCATGGATTTAATCTTGCAATTCTGCTTAAAATTTTAAGCTCCAAAATTTAAGGAATGAACTATAGCGCTTTGATAAAAATAATAAGTAAATTAAAATTTTGTCATTTTTATTTTCTAATAAGAATTTAAAATTTTAGATGAGAGACAAGTGGCATAAAAAACTCCTAAGCTGTAGGGGCAATTTCTAGCCCCACCCCAATTTTACTAGTTGAAATATTCATTCCTAAAAGGTAGGAGCTCCTATTTTTATGGAAAAGATTCTAGTTAATCCCATAGCACAATTTTTTTTCCCCATGGGACCTCCTACTCCATGAAAATAGAAGCCTAAGCCCCCCCATGGGACCATACAGTAAGCTCATATATAATGAGTACTTGTATCTTGGAGTTTGTAGTTGTTGCTTGTTGAAGTACCATTATGTTTTCAAAATTACTCCAAAATATTGAAGAAGTGTGTAAGCTCTTGTTAATGAGATTTGTGTTGATATTGTATTATACTCCATTTTGACTACTCATGATACAAATCATTATTCTTTTAGAATGTGGGGTTTTGAACTTTTGAAAGGATTTTCCCCACATAAAATTATGTGTTATAGTTTCATTGTTTATATATTTATGATATGAATGTGCATATAAATATATAACTATAAAGGTGTTTAATATTTTTATAGATTGGTGTACAAAGTTGCTTATGTACGTCTGGCATCCTTTCACTTACTAGAATATTAATATTTTCCATTTTGACCTTACTATTTATGGCCTTATTACAATCTCTAAAAACCTTTAATTTTCAAATTTAATAGCTAGCATCCCTTCATGCTTGCATAATTGAAATTGATTCAATCTAGTAATTCATTATGAATATGCATATAGTAAAAATATCATAATCAATCTTGAATTTAATAAATTAGGTCATGGGTTAGAGATTCCCAATTTCCATGATCACAATATTAGGATTCATAAACTTCCAAGTTTTACCCAAACATCTAACTCGTTGTTACACCTAGCTACCCTCATAGTAGGTATTTAACCTCATAGTGGTGTGGGAGAGATGCATGGCAATGAGAAATATTCTACAACCAACCTAGAATTCATAAAGTCTATTAACCAACCATTGGCATTGGCCCTTTCCATCCAACTCACTCAAGTGAATGAAGCATTCTACCACTCAACCATTCTTGAAGTCTCAACACACCAACTTAACTAGATAATGCACATGAACAAGCATGAATTTACACTAATACAACACAAAAGTTAATGTGTGAGTCATAAATATAGCCACCACACAATATAAGAGGGTTAGTTCCACTCTACCAGGCCTAAAAATCATGAAAAAGAATGACCTTGATCTTAAGCTAACACTATCTAGTTATTCGCTAAGACAACTAAAACCCCAAGTCAATTAGGATGACCATCATTTTCTTAATCATACATGACTACAAATCTCTACTCTCTATAAAGGAAACTTGTATAGCTCATCAAGGCCTCAATTCATATTATTTCCACTAGCTCACACATATTTAGTGCAAGACCAAACAACACTATTACATAAAATCATAACTCAAAACCACACCATGATACTTACCAAGATTCATAGCTCACTCAAATATGTATCCTTTGACACACACACACACACACACACACACACACACACACACACACACACACAGAGTATAAATATTATTGGTATGAACACATAGTCCACATTCAAAGCAATTTAAATTTTTGGCTAACAATATTAGGATTATACCTCAACACACATCATAATTCATCAACATCAATATTTAGCTAGATCTTAAACCTTTTTAGATCCTTCATTGACTCACCTCTCTTTGGATTCACTCATACTAGAGCTCGAACATATTTAGCAACCTTCAACAAGGCTCCTTCTAATGCATATTTTGAGCTCTTCCTATTTAGACCCTATTGAGCAATCAAGGTGATTCAATAAATTGTCAACATGAATGTATTCAAAATGCTTATGATGTTATGGGATTATTTCATTTCTAAGACTCCCCATGCCATCCAAATTTTTGGCTTTAAATAATTGGTTATTCCTTCTTTAGTGTGCTCTAGTAGTTGATTCCACATCTAACTAAGCACACAAATTATCTGGGTTTATTAATTCCCTACACACTACCCTCAAGATTGACCTAGCCATAAATTCCTACAATAATTTGATTCATGTTGTTTGAGGCTCTTGGAACCCAGTCTTTCAATCAACATTTAGTTACTCTACTTTTCTCTTGCTAGTTCGGTCATGCACCATCACTCATATTCCTAGAGAGCCCTTATTTTGAAACCATGTACCTCTTCAAATTGGTTCTCCCATATTATTCATTGCTTACTTGTACACTTCGAAGATTGTTAGGACATAATTTATGCATGAAATTAGTTTGATCCGTTCAAATATGAATTTAGAAACAAGAACATTATTTAGTTAACATGTCATCCATTCCCTAGATCATTTAAAGGTTTAAACTTGATTTAGGACTATAATTCTCATATGTTTTCTTAAAAAGTGATAATGTTACAATAATTCTCCAATTTTAAGATTGATCCTTAATAAAATGTATGGCATTAGTTATAAGGTCTTCAAAGTACTATCTAATGAGCCACCCTTTAAAAGTGTAGGAACAAAAGGTATATTGCATTCACCCTCCCTAGGGAAAGTCGTCCTTAAAATCTAAATTCAAAAATAGAGATATAGCCACAACATCTCTTCATCCTCTTCCAAGGTGGAAAAATTGGGATGATATTGATTCCATTGCACCATAAACTATTTGATGTTATGTTAATAATTTGTCAATGTGTGGCAATCTAGAGTATATATTGGCTCTACTTGGAAATGATTTCCATCATTCATATAAATATAATATGACTAGTAAATCATGAGTGGACTCAAGCACATATATTTCATAACATAGATGCATTGAAAACATTATTTAATTTATCTAGGTTGTGGGCAAAGTCAGGACAAGGATAGCCTATAGGCATCTTGTCCAATTTAGTGTAGAATCTCAAGGGGCCATATGAATCTAGGAGATAATTTGAATTATTTTTAAATAACATGATTTTTTTATTGTTTGCACTTACAAGAACACCTTATCTCCTACTTTAAATATTTTTATTATTTTCTTAAAATCAACATAGCTCCTTTTTAGTCTTCAACTTCTTTTAATCTTTGCCAAATTTAAATATCATATTTCTCCATTTCCTATGTAAATTTTGGACACACAATGACCTTGACTCTAATTTCCATCTATTTTAATGGAGTATGGTAAGTGCTTTCATACATGTTGTATTGGGGATAAATAATTTTTAATGTGTCTTCCAAAACCCAATTGACCCATTATATTTGCTCATCTATCTCTAGCTAATAAGGAACTCATTGGAGGTGTGAGATTGATTAGATCTTCTAGCTCGAAATATGCACATGGTTGGTAATGTGCCAACCTACACTAGGAAACACCTACCTAAAGACATATAACCCACATATGATGAATCATATTTGCTATCCAATGACACAATAATAAATTGACAAGGTAACTAAGAACTTCATGAGAGTGTGTGAGCCCTTAGACATTCTACCATAAATTCAATCACATAGTTGACACAGTCCAAAAGTAGATAAGGATATTGACATTCAAGGAGTTGCATGTATTGTAGAATCTTCTTACATAGATAAAGATAAATGGCTATTCCACCTACTATGTTGCTAAGAACCTATGAGCCTATATAAAGGGGTCCTAGCATAAGATAACATGGACATGTATTAGCCAATAGCACATCACAAAAAAAAATTATTTGACACCAATTAGAGAGAGTAGAAAGTTGACATGTCGCTCTCCCAATGATATTATCCATTGGGCAAGATATATTATTGAAGAAAAAATGAGAGACAACACCTCAACTATCTTGGAGTATCAAATTTAATAGAAAAAATTATTCTCACAAATACAAGGAAGACCTTATGTAATGTATTAATTTCCAATTAGAGGGTTGGTAACATCATGGCGGATTGGGTGACTGCTATTAAGGACAAACCATGCATGGAATAAAATAATTAGTCTTTTGGTTCTTTAAGTTTTTTGATAGTTTATCTATGACTGTTAGTATGTATATGTTGTTTTATGGCTGGTTTGACCCCTGGGGATCTATGGATTCGACTGCTCAGTATCATGCCTGCATGATGGACTCTTTTTATTATTTAGTGTTTAGTGTTGTTTTGGAGTTTTTGATATGATTTGCTGGGGGTGATGGCTTGGTTTACTCTGTTGTCACTGTGTTGTTAATGTGTTTACTCTGGATGGCCTTGGTTTCCTTGTTTTGATGGGACAACACCCTTTTTTTTGCTACTTTTTATATCAAAAACATCACCAATAACAAGAAACATGTTAATTATTTTGAGTTGTGGGAGATTTCCACATGACAATGTTGATTTTGTCATTGTTGACATTGGGAAAAGATGACAACTAAAGCATAAGTGTAGAAAATTTCCACATCAAAAGTAGTCAACCAATGGCACATGAGAGATTTTGACATAATTTAAATGTTTCTTAGGAGTTACGAGAAACACAACATTTGACAAGGATTAGATGTTTATCACACTTTGGCATTGAAAATATGTAGTAACAAGATTAATGATTGTACAAGTCGACAAGTCATTGGATCAAATGAGAACCAAGTTGTGGATTTCCCTATGAAAATAGTTTTATGTGGTAAAAAAACACCCATTGGGAACATGGAATATTTTCACAATGATGATGAAAGGGTGAAAATTAGCATAGGGATGGTTTGGAGACTAGACTAAATCATTTTATTATAAGTGAGATTTATTCAAAGGATTTGATAAAATCTTGGACATGTGTCCAATATTATTAAATTTAGGCCCAACCACTAGTTTGGATTTTATCCTCTATAATGAGACTATTATGTCTTCCCAAGAATCTAAAATTACAGTCTTTATGATCAAGATCTCAACTTAATTATAGTTAAGGATATAGTACATAGTTTTGTATCAAGTTCCTAATATTTTAAAATCTCATGATTTAGAAGAATTATATTAAAATATCAAAGTATTAGCAATAAGGATTGACTTTTCCAATACATAATCAACATTGTAAAATCATGATACAAGATTAAATTTAACTTATAAGGCCTTATAAAGAGCTCACATGGATCTAAACAATTTTTACCATACACAAAATAGGATAGCTACTTTCCATTTTATAAATAAAATGTTATAAATTCTTAGATACCTCTACTGAGTCAAATATTAACTCAATTGCATAGAACTAAGGCTTCGACCCTAATTGCATGTATGTATAATTAATTGATAGACTCAATATTCTCAACCTATAAGATGTTAGTTTCTAATGTAATACAATAATCTAAAGATCATCCATTTTTACCTCTCTACTAGATGACCTTATGAAAATATTTGAAAACCTTCTATTTTTAACTTTAATGCCTAGTTTGTCTTCATGCTTGTAAAAATTGAAACTAGGTTGCTCTAGGAATTGACTATGAATAATGTATACAATGAAAAATATCATAATCAACCTTGAAATTAATAAATTAGAACATGTGTTAGAGATTTTAAATATCCATCATTGCAAGATCACGATTTCTAAACTTCTAAGGTTGATCCAAGCATATATTCAATTGTTCCACCCAACCACCCTCATATTGAGTATTTGGTATTGGGAAATGTGTCTTAATGTTGCATCTTAATGTTTTTTATTTAATTGGTTATTATATTTGTTTATTATTTTTCCTCAAGTGGGAAAGAGGACATCCCACTGTATGTGGCACTTTTGACCACATAATTGACACTTTGTAATATGTGTAAGAAGTCGTAAAAACATCTAATGTCATCACAACATTATAACATATGGGGATTACTTGCAGCACATGTTAAAGAACGATTATATGGAATTACATAGTAGAATTAACTTTTGATTAAAAATATGATTCATCATAAGATGTCTTTGAATGGGGATAATGAAGCCAAAATGGAGAACCCAAGTTTGTGAGTTGGTTATAATGTAAGAGAATCATCTAATATTAGTATGTCAACTCATAGTGGGAGTTTGGTGTTAAAATTATCCATACAAATTTGGACACCATTTTGGGAGTGGTATTTATCCATGGTTTATGGTTTGCCATTTTGGTTTCCTAATATATATCTTCTATATATTGGTGCCTATGATGGAGATGTAGGTTGATGTAATTTTTACAAGGTTATGTTGTTACATTTCTCTACCCTCGTGTTGGTTGTTCTCTTGTGAGGGCTTGAGCCTTTTGATGTATTATAATTAGAAAGGTATTGTGAATACATTAATTTGAGATGTTGAGGATATGATTTTTCTAGAATGGTTTTCCCAAGATAAATATTGTATCATCATGGTATTGATTTTGTGTGTATATTTTATTTTAAAATTGATAGATCCTATTTTCATGCTTTTCCATCCCCATTGATTAGTGTAGGAAGTTATTATGCTATTAGCTTCAAGCTTTTTCAACTCTATTTACTAGGTGGTAGGAAATTATTTTAGACTAATATTTCTTTGAGTGGGAGCCATGTGCAATATTTATATTTAGGAAAAGGGAACATACATCATGGTTGGAGATGAAATAGTTTAATGGTAAAAAATTCAAGATATGGAAGCTCAAGATAGAGGATTAATTGATAGATAAATATATTTGGTTGGTTGTCTCTAGAAGTAAACCTGAAAGAATGAAGGATAAAGACTAAGATATGTTATATCAAAAATTCAAAAGCCTCATTCAACTTTTTTTGGCACATTCAATTCTCCTAAATGTTGTGAGAGAACCCACTAGTAAAACCCTATATAAAAAGTTGAATTTTTTTTACTAGGATAAAGTTTTTTCTATGGAAGATGTTATATAATTATAGGATGGGTGATGACCTCAATTGTTGAGCACCAAAAAAAATTTAACACCATCGTAAGCCATTTATAATATGTCAATGTGAAGATGGAAGTAGAAGATACTTGCATGGTCCTATTATGCTCTTTTCCAAACTCGTGAGATAATTTGGTGACAACCATTAGATATACTAGTGCAAAGTTTTTGCTTGATGAGGTAGTGGCTTCTATTCTCTTGCAAGAGATGGGGAAAAAGGATTATAAAATTTCCAATGATGCAAGTTAATGGTCAAAGGAAAAAGTAAAGGAGGACACAAAAAGTACACAAGAAAATCTAAATCTTCTAGCAAATCTAAGGTAAAATGTTGGAACTATGGTAAGAAAGGTCACATCAATAAGGACTACACTTGGAGAAGAAGAGAGAAAATAATGAATCAAAATTGAGAGCTTATTAGGATGAGTTAGATGCATTTGATGTAGCCCCTAACAAACATGCATGCAAGGATATATGAATGATTGACTCAAGTACCTCTTTCCACATGATATCCCTCAATAAGTGGGTTTCTAACAATGAGAAATTTGATGGTGGAAAGGTCTACCTTAGTGATAACTCTTTTTTTGAGTAGTTGTTAGTGTTAAGATTAGATTCTTATATGGGAGGATCAAATCTATTTTAGGAGTTCTTCACATATTGAGTTTGGCACAAAACGTGTTATTTGTTAGCAAGATGAATGATGTGATTGTGCAAGTAGTATTTAATAGTAGTAAATATAGGTTGGTTTGTGGTGCTATGGTGTTAGCAAATGGATCTTATGTTGGAAATATGTTTTTCCTTAATGAAAGTACCTACATTCAATGTAACAGTTAAGTAGTACCTACAATAAAGGGACTTGCAACATCTTAGCCTATAACTTTCACACCTTATCATCTTACACCATTCCATGGTTTTTCTTTGAGGTTTATAACTTTGTTTAGGGTTTTAAATTTGTAATCTCTAATTATTTAATCATTTTTAGATCTTACTTGTGTTTTTTTTCCTATTTATTTTTACTTCATTGTTATATCTTTTCTTCTAGGCTTTGTGCCTCATTGTGTGATCATCACTTTAGTAAACCCTACTTAAATGCCTTATTAGGGTTTTATTTTTATACATAATATATGATTAATATTTTAAATTGTTAATATGATAGTGATTTATATTATTTATCTTCACATCCTTTATTTCCATTTTTTTTGTTTATGCCAAAAGCTACTTAGGATCCTAATCTTCCTTTAAGAAGGAGTGCTTGTCTAAACCCCACTATAATTCCCACTTTAATTATATCATTTTTTTTCTTGAATGCTTATGTTGAGAATAATTTGGATGCCCATAAGAGTGGAATTTTATAACCTACTCTCTCTTTCTCATTTTTTTAGATACTTAAATCAACTTATAGTTATGCTTATTTTTACTTGTATGAAAGATGCTAGCCATTGCATATATTCTCTTTGCTTTGTAGTTTCTTATGGAGTGCATGTACTGAGGAGGGGGGACACAAGAAAAAATCAATAGGGTTTCATTAGTTGACATGGACCCCATAGCTTTTTGATCCTAGTAGATTCCCACAAGAATGTGTCACCATGAGGCTCCCTAACACTTTCCCTAAATTAGAGAAAAATGCCTTTAATTATTGATGCTTCCTATAAATAAATTAGTGTTTCCTTCCTATCCAAATTGACATCCATCATAGTCACCATCAAAGAAGTACCCACCTCCTTACCTTAATTCTCCTTGAACGCCTCTATACCTAACCCAAAATCAACAATATCCTCTAAGAGAAGAAACCACAACAACCACACCATTGAATCGACATACTACCCAAAGAAAATCAGTTTTGCACAAGATCCTCCTTAATGGATCCCTTAAACCTTAGAGGAGAACACTTGCCCATCCCTTCATCCCCCAACTTTGAACCCAAGCATAGTCATATCCTTGTAATGGAAAATAGCTTCCATATGAGAATTGGGTATCTTGCCACACAATCAAGGATCACAAGGCCTTGAAGAATCACCACATTTTTCCATAAAAAAACCCTCTAGGAGAATGCCACTAAAGTTGAGTTGCACTTCCACATGCCAACACTAACATTAACATCAAATGCAAAGAAATAAGAAAGCAATGAAGAACACAAGCTAGTGATAATAACTAATATAATCCTCAATTGTATGCTCTAGGTGTAAGATACAAGCTATGAATTCATTAAAATGATGTAGTTTTTCATGTATCACCCTCTACGCACACTAATCACATGAGATTTCATCAAAGTCAAACAAGAGCACAAGCTACAAACCAAAATGCCCCCACATGAACTGAGTTAAAAATAAAAGCGGACTAGAGTGACTTAAAATGCAATTGTTCGCTAAGTCCTAACTAAGAATCAAGATGCATATTTTAAACATTGTTAAAGGCTCCCAATCCACTTCTAAGCTAGCTAAAAACTTTGTTTGCAAATTCACCTCTTCAAAAAATGTAGGAAAACCACTTCATCAAAGGAACAAAGGGCTTGTGCTTCTTCCTAAAAGCGCTAAAGTTTCCAATCATGGAAAAAAGCATTTATGAAGCCCATTGATGATGTTAGGAGAGTCACCTTCATCAACAAATTTCTTAAAACCAAGAGAAGAGGTCAACTAAATCGTGGCAACCACAACCTCTCATTATACAACATTATTTGTTCAATATACAAGAAAAAGAAAACAACTACAAATAAAGCATCATTGCTCATTGCTAAGCAACACGCTTACACCAACAAGACTAAAATTATCTTAAAATGACACATTAGAATTAATCTTTACAAATCCTTGTAAAAATCTCAAGCATACATATTTTTTTCTAATAAACTATTTATCTCTTACCTTATCAATAAAATATTTATTATTATTTTTATTAACAAATATTTCAAATTAATATAAATATAATAATTACTTTTTGACTTTAAATGTCAAAAATAAATTATAGACTACATTTTGACTTCATAGATAAATGCAACTTCATATTGTCTATTAATTAATAAATATAATCAAACGTACATTCTACTAATTGAATAGACGTTGCCAATACAACTTCCCCTTGCTATGGGCTTTATATTAGGGGAGAGGGGCCCATAGTGGAGCACCCTAACTTCGCGTTTCTCAAGATCCTACATGAAAATTTCAAATCACTCCCAATTATGTACAACAGTTTATTTGACAACTCATGTGCTTTTGTATTTCGTTTTAGGGCCACATCATCAAATATGATGCCACATCAGCATGCTTTTTGTTGAGGTATCCAAAAAGGCCCCAAAAAAAAGTGAGACCGATAGTGGTGCACTAAGTAATGTTTTATTGGTGCGCTGATGTGGCATCACATGATTTGTCACTTTGCGTGCTTTATGGATAAAAAATGTTTTGCAATTGGATATTAAAGTGCTCCACTATGGAGCCCACTAAGGACTACTTCTATCCCCTCTATTGGATCGTGCTCCATTATGGGCCCCTCTCCCCTACTTGTACTTGTCAATGTCTAAAGACAATACCTTGGAAGAATGTTGCATAAATAGACTTGGAAATCATACTCCTCATAAGACATTAGACTATCCTTTCCATCACAAAATTTTATGCTCTCTAAACAAGATATCATCATTTAAGATAGAGGGCTTCTAATAATTTTTAAATGTCAAAAATAATTTGTGAAGTACATTTTGACTTCTTAAGAAATTGAAGTCAATCATTAGACTATCTTTTCCATTGCAAGATTCTGTACCTTAGAAACAATTTTATATGAGTGGAAGGCTTCTAACAATTTTTAATAGCAAAAACACATAGAATAAGGTTTCTTCGCTGTGTTCAATTAATCTTATTAAAAACCCAATCAAGCTAATAAATGCATTTAAATATCTCGTTGCTTTCAAATCAAATGAATTAAAAAATTAATTGTAACTTCCCTAAATGCAACTTGCCCTAGTTGTCCATGTGCATGGGGAGTCTCGCAAGCGTGAGACAAAATTAAGGCCTTTTCATAATAAAGTGTTATTTTTATGTCATTCGTGCATGAACGTGATTGAATCTTCAAATTTTCCGAATCAAATACAACAGAAGAAGTTATTATAATATTAAGGGCAGTTTTGACTTTTTAAGAGTCGTGCTCACAAGTGGGTAAGTACTATTAAAAATATGCTGAGAAGACATTCAAATCGTCACGAAAGGTCTTTGAGTGTAAGAGATACCTAGTACCATGGCTTTACTAGCAAGGTATCGTCATAGGAAGATTTTTTATTAAGGTTTGTTTTATCTACTCGACTTTATGTTGATTTATGACTTGAGGATCTATTTTCTTTCTGTTTTTTGATATCATAGGGGTGTCCCTGCGAACCAGTTCAACAGTCTAGCAGTTCTTACTTTGGGTATATGAGGCGAGCTGGGGTGAGACTAGTCCCCTACGGGTGAGATCCCCCACTCACAAGAAGTCTCACCTCTTAAACCCTGGAGCAGAGTCGAAACTGAGACCAATGGGGAGCAAACCCACTGCCCAAGCCAACTCTACTACCCGTTCGGGCTATTGAGGATCCATTTTCTTAAGTTGGGTTGTTTAATAATCTTTTAAATTAAAAACATTATCTAGGAAAATTCATCGTTAACAATTATCACAACAAATTATTGTCAACAATTTATCGTCATAATATATTCATCGTGTATACAATTCATCACCAACAATTTATTGATGTGGTATATTCACCACGTATACATTTTTCAATATTTAAGTGACCAAGAGCATCTAAAAAAGAAAAAGTATAGAGATTTTATGGAATGCATAAAAAAGGTATATGTGATGAATATACCACGATAATGAATTGTTGGCGGTGAATTGTATACATGATGAATCTAGCGATGAATTTTCCTGAAACCATTTTAAAGGGTTTATTTTTTTTTATCATAGTTGTAGAATATAAGATTATATATCTTATTATTTGTTTGTTTTATGTTTTAAGATATATTGATTTAGTATTTGATTTGGGTCATTTATGTACATAAGTTAATCAAATTTATAAATTATATATGAATTTGTTTTTTTAATCTTCATTTATGCATACATTTCATTCATCATTCTTCAATGTTTTAAGACATAATTATTATCATAATTCTATTTGGATAGAATTACAAGGACAATTCTATCTTTCAAATTCAAAGCTACCTCCAAAAAATATTGAATCAATCTAATTTAAAATTATGATTGTTGGGTAGAAGCACAATAATGTAGTTGGTTGACCTTGAAAAATGCATGGGAGGTTTGATCTAAGTAGCAAGGAAGGGGAGGGTAGTTAGGGGTGGGAGGTTCGATTCAAGCCCTCCTAGATCACACCTCCATTGTGGACCCTCTATCACAACCTCTTCCACTTTTATATACATAATGGCAAAATATATCAGTTCACATCATATTTTTGGGGGTCATTTGAAGATAAAGTTTTAAAGCTATGATACCCTTAGTGCATATGTATTATTTTTTAAATATTTTTTTAAATTTTATAATCAAAACATAAGTCCATTACTAAAAAGAATGACCTCCATTTTTGACATTAGTTGTCAAAAAATCCCAAAAAGTTGCACTACACTCATATAATGCCCTTGTTTCAACGGAAATAAATGATATATAAGCAAAGATAAATAACATGTGATAAAATATAGGCCTAAAATCTATTATATTATAAAATATAGGCCTAAAATCTATTATATTACCAATTTAAAAATAATAATAAATAAATCGCTGAATAAAAAATTATCAAAAAAATTCATGGATTGGAAATTAGAGTTAGTGATCTATGTAAAAGAAATCATGAAAATATTTTATATGTAGCTCAACTTATGCATTATGGTGAAATATTACTTAATAAAAACTAGTAGAACTATAATATTTTTTTATTGAAAACTTACTAAATATTAAAAAATAAAAATAAAAAATTATAAATTAAATCTACATAGAAAATCAAACATTATAGTTTACATTGTCGTTAGATTCTTAATAGTTTGGTTTTTATAATTGAAAGAAAGAGATGAATGTTGAAACTAATTTAGTGGCCCAATACTACCAAAAGGTGGGTCAAAATAGTGTGTTGTCACTTTATTATTTATTGTCTTGCACACTAAATTATTCAAACTAGCATGTAGGATTGGCATAACTAAAGGCATGCCCTATGCCAATATCATAACACATCATCACTAGAGCATCAAATTCACATGTAACAAAAGCATAGAGCATTCATATTAGCTTACATTATAATTTCAAAGGTCACAATTTACATGTCTCATATTTCAATCATTATGAAGAGAAAAATGAGGGACTTGACTAAGGTGTAAAAAAGTGAAGTACTTCAATCCTAGCCTAGAAATATTTTAAAGTGTTCCTCAACACCACCCTATCTCAAATTAGCTAACAAGTGAAGGTGAATGAAATTATCAAGCCTACACATGCATATGATGAAATAGAAAAAAAGAATAAAATTGTTTTTTTTTTTGTCAAGTTCATAATAGTAATAATATCTAAGAGTTTAAAATTTTAAATTCAATTCACCATACTTGTTTGTAGGTGTTCCTAGTCAAATCTAATTCATAGTCAAATTCTACCCCTACATTAGCACATTCATCATGACAATAAAAATGCACAACTATTTCCTTCTGTTAATTGATGTTTTACATGTTTTGTATAAGACTCGGTTGATTTGTATAACTTTACTTCTATTTTGTAAGTGAAATATCATTTATTAGACCTAGGCTACTATTGCTTAAAAGGAATCAAAAGACACCTTCATATTTGAAGGTCTCCTTTTTCCTTCACATTTTGGTGAACTCAAAATTTCTTACACCCCCTTGTAATAACAAAAATTGCATATGTTCTTTTAACTTTTCCATTCTTGTATGAAGAAATGGAGGCATCGAGTGGAGGGCGGAGCAGGTTGAGCGGTAGTAGTATTTGTGAATCCTCAGCAGGCACGAAGGATGCAAAGGATGATGGTGAGGCAGATGGATGTTGTGTTCCTCCTAGGCTTCTTTTGCCTTGTGTTATGGACACGTTTGTGGGTGTCCACTCTGTGGTGGTTGGCGTTTCTCAAAGGATTCTTTGCAGAGGGCTTTATTTGGAGTGTTCCCAAGGCACCTTGTACTGTCTGTGGTTGGAGGAGGTTGTCCTTTTGGGTTGTGCCTCTTTTATGAATGATGAGGTTGTGGAGAGAGTTGACGTTGGGCTCTTTTCTGACTAGTGTCTCTCACTTTTTCCCCGTCACTGCTCGTGGAGTGTGTTTATTGATGGACTTCCTTCCATGTGGCTTTGGATTTGGATTGGCATGTGTTCTCCTGAGTGGTTTAGGCTTCTTTCTAGGTGGAGAATGTGCTTTGTGCAGGGGTTTCATGTCTCTTCTTGTGTGGTGTCAGGTGTCGTGTTGGGTGTTCTTGTTGGGGGCTTGTTGGTGGAGTTTGGTGGCCTTATCTCAGACCTTGACTAGCAAGTAAGGTTGGAAGTGGTTTTGTCTTGCGGTGCCTCCTCTCCTCTTTCACCTTTTGTTGGCTTTACTAGCTCTCTCTGGCTTTACTGGGATTCTCTTGCCTCTTTGAGGATTTTTTTCGTTGTTTGGGGTTGGGGTTGTTGGTTTTCCTCTGGTGGAGTGGTTTGTGGAAAGTTTCAAACCCTAGCTGGCATGTAGGGTTGGAGGTTATTATTCATCATCTTTTCGGCTCTCCACTCTTTCTATGTAGAGGTTTTCCTTGCCTCTCCCTTCCTCTTTTTGGACCCTTGGTCTCTTCTTTGGTGAAGTTTTTTCTTCTATGGGGATGCTTTCATTACTTGGGGTGGAGGTGGTTGGTTTGCCTCAGGTGGAGTTGTTTGTAGTTTGTTTTTGGCATGTTTCAAACCCTGACTAGTAGGTAAGGTTGGAGGTTGTTTTTCACTGTCTTGTCGACACTCTACTCTCTCTGCTTGTTGGATTTCATTGCCTTATCCTTCTCTTTTTGGGCCCCTTTGTCTTTTTTTTGTTTTTGTTTCTTGGTTGGCTGAAGTGGTTGTTGGTCTTGGTGGAGGCCAAGGTTCTCTTGGATTGCCAGTTTTGTTTTCTGGTTTCTTTGTTCCTCCCCGCTGGGGTCTTCTTGCCCATTTTTCAAGATGGGGATTTGTTGGCTTTGAGCATTGATTTTTCTCTTGTATGGTTGTGGCTCAACTGGGTTGTTTTATCTTAGGTTGCTCTGGAGCGGTTGGATATTTTTTTGTTGGACTTTTGGGTCCTCATGTCTATGATTCGGGATGGGATTGTGCTACTTGTGGAGGAGTACTTTGTTTTTTCATCTCTACTCTAGTCTACTTCTTTTCCAAAGGAGGTTTTGGTGCTCTCTACTATGGGTGTAGTTGCTTCCTGTCGGTTCTTTCAACTATGGTCTTCTTTGGAGGTGGAGACTACTCCTTTGGAGGTGAAGCCCTCTTCTATTGAGGTGAAGAGGTGGGTTGTGGATTGGGTGGGTTGGCCTATTTTCTATGGTTTTGGACTTCACTTCTTCCTCTCCCATAGAGGGGAACCCCTTCCTATTGAGGTGGAGGTCGGGTTGGTGTTGCAGGTTGATTGGTGCGGTGTCTATGCTGAAAATTCTTAATGTTTCTCTCTGATTTCTAACTCTCCTAGTGAGGTGGGGAGTTTGGCTTTGTTGGATGGTGCTATCAAGTGTTGTGTTGTTGTCTGGTTGGTTCTATCTGATGGTTACCTGGTTGTCCCTGATTGTTCGTTGTTGGTTGGTGCTGGTAAGTGGTGTGCTACAGTTTGACTGATTTAGACTGATGGTTTCCTGACCATATCATGTTGTTCTTGGATTCAAGTTCCTTTGTAATTCTTGGTTACTTTGGGTTCAAGGTTCCCGTTAAAACCTTTCTCCTGTTGCAAATTTAAGCTTTCACACTAATCGTTCTTATTTTGCCTATGGGTTGTTGTTGGTTGTCTATGTTATACTCTTTTGCAGCTTGGTCTCTTTGTGTGGGTTTCGGGTCCCCGTAAAAACCTGTTTGTTAATGGTTTTGGGCCCATTCAAAACCTGTTGTTAATGGTTTCGGGTCCATTCAAAACCTATTTTTCCCCATTAATCAAAACAAAAATTACATATGCTACAATTCCTTTTTCTATATTTTGTAGTCATTTTAGGTGTTACCTTTAGTATATAATTTTATCCCTTATTCACACCTTGTCTAGCTTTGTCCATCCTTGTTCAACCCTTATTTACACCTTTTCTAGTCAAATTGATCTTTATTTATCACTATGCATTTTATGTTCCTCCTCATATGTTTAGAGCTTTTCCGAGCCTTATTTATTCCTCTATAACTCATCCTTTTCCTTGGTCACCTAACATTTAATTTGTGTCTATTTCCATGTGTTGCAAAATTCTCTTCATATTGTTTCCCATATATCTCAAACTTCATTGATCACAAAGATATATGAAACCACCTCTACCTACTTCTATATGATCCCATAAGCCTTACTTAGAGATGTGAGCCTTCTACCACCAAAATACATCTATTTACCACACTACTTGTATAGAAAGTTTATTCTTTCCTCCTTTCACTATCAAAATGTAACATGAGGCTCATTAATGATCACTTACAATATTTTCCATAATCACTCACCAAAATCCCTCTAAAAAAGCTAGAAAGAAACCCATTTTTATCTCATTTAGAGAATCCAAGTGCATGAGTCTATTTGATGTTATCTTATACAAATGTTTGAGCTTGGTTTCCTTTCATTCAATCTTTCATCAAGCCTTTTGTAGGTTTTTTGTGGAGGATTATAGTATAGAAATTTAGTTTTAAAGATGTATATCTATAGAGAATCTCTTTACCTCCTTATCAAAGGCATTCTTATAGCTTGATTTTCATTTTCTTTCTTCTAATTTCCATTCTATTGCCTCTTTGATGAAATCCATTTAATCATTATTTTCTCCCACAAAATTTGCATGTACCTTGTCCTTGTATAGCTTATCTCATTTAATCCTTTCAAATCCCCTCCAATGTCTTTTTGATCTCCATTTTTGATCTCCATTTTTTTTCTTCTAAAATCTTTGTTGCACCTACCATTATCTTGCATCCTTAGGTTTTTGTTTCTCTAATCACCATTTTTGCATTATCCTTTTACCTAAGTTTTTAAATACACATTTATTTATCATATATTTTCATTATAAATCATTTTTAAAATACCAAAAAGGGAGTTTAGTAGGGGAATATCTCCTTTAAACTCTTTATTTTGTAGAGTTCTCCATCAAGTTTTCTTGTAAGTGTTTTATGGAAGTTTTAGTGCATTTATTAAATTGGGTTGTATATAGAAGTGTAGAGCAGCTCAAGGCATATATTTCTTAAAAATTGAAGCCATTTGGAGCTCTAAACAAGTACACCACTTGTCTAGCAATCTTGATTATACATACACAACACCTACAATACCCCTTTACTAGAATTCAACAATTATAGGTCCTAGATTTTACCATCTTTGGCCACCAAAACCTTATACAAATCATCAATTTTAATTATGATTGCGTTATGTTTTCTCTACTTTCTCATCTTTATCATTCATTTCTTTGTCTCTCTATGTCACAAGTGCCCAATCTTGATTATACAATTTATGCATTTCAATGCCTAGGTTCCCTAAAAGTTATAGATCATTTGGAGATTTTTTGTAGATAATGGGCATGGATATCATTTCCTAATTATACAGTTGTGCCATCCCTAATGCCTCTTTTGTAGAGGACTCATAAAAAAATCCAAATTTTAGCCATGCATCCCTAAGCACTTTCCAAGGCTTGGCAATTAGTGACATTTTGTTTCCAAGTATAGTTTGGTTCCTTATTTTATGTTTTCCTTCTCCTTATTGTAGTTTTTATTTCCAAGTTCATAGTTCCATTTCAAAGATTATATTTTCAATTGTGTCTCTTATCTTGTTTTCAATCTTAGCCCTTGTGCTTGTTAGCTTAGTTTTAAATTAGGTTGAGTTAAGTGAATCTAAGACACTTTAATCTTAACTATATTAACATACACTTAAAATAAAAATTCCTAATGTAAGACTTAATTTTTGTTATTTAATTTGGTGAACTTGACACTCTTACACTTTCATCCTTATTTTTCTTCCTTCATATCTACTCACTCTCTTTTAGATCTCTAAATTACTTATTTGTAAATCATCATTAGTTTTCTCCCTTCCTAGCTACCTATCCTTATTTTATTCATTATGTGATCTCTTTCTTTAATCTTGCATCCTCTTCCCTTTCTTCTTACCACATCCTTAATCATTTCACTCATTATCGAGCATTCACAACTTTATTTTCTTCTTACCCCTTTGGATCTTGATCATTTAACTTCTTTCACCCCTCTTATCCTTTATTTTTCTTCCCCATAGATGATACCATTTATTTCCATTCATCACCTTTTTCCCTCTTCCTCTTCTCTACATACCTCTTCACCTTAACATCCTATTTATCCACTTTTCTTTTCTCCGTCTCCTTCTAATATCACATTTTCCTTTTCTCCACTTCCCATTTCCAATTTCAACCCCCTTCTCCTCCCACTAATTCATTTTCTTACTTACTATCTCTATTCCATCCTTTGATCTGCAATATCCACCCCACCCTTCATCACCTTCTAAATCCTCCTCTTCTCTAATCTTCTCACCCCCCTCCCACTAATTCATTGTCGTATTCCCTCTAGACCTATTCATTCTTTTTCTAGTCACATGTTTTCATTCACAAGTAGTCACCATATTTATATCTCATCTTTGAAAACATCCATCTTCATCATCTTACTCTCCTATCTCAATTCCATCCCTTCCTCCTCTTCCCCCTCACACTTCATCACCTTATTATCCTATTTCTCCACTCTCCTTTTCTCACCCCTCTTCTACTCTAGTTCATTCTCTTATTCCCCTATTTCTATTCTTCCTTCATCTTATTATCATCCTAGTGATTAAATTCTTCCTTTAGTTTATTTTCCACCTTAATCTCCCCCCCCTACACATTCTCCCTCCAATCATTTTTCTCACCCATATCCTTGCTCATTCATGAGTTCTCCCCTTTCAAGTCACATTTTAATATTTATTTTAACTCATTATTTGATAATTAAGATTTGTTGGAAATAGGATGCCATTTAATTGTAAATCCTAAACATTAATTATTTCATGTATCTCATAAGTTCTTGGAATGTGTTCAACAACACTAAGATGAGGATGAGATTAATTATTTGGATGAAATAAATCATGAAATTGACATTTGTAGTTATTCCTAAATAATAGGAGCATGTGGGTGCACACATGGTAAGGTGAAACTCACCTTGTGTTCAGTTAACTATACAGAGTAACATTTAACACTACTGAATGCATGTAAAGATCCTAGGAGTTAGGATTTGATGTTTGCATGCTTGAAGTTCAATTAAGTTCAATTAAGTTCAGTTAAGTTCAGTTCAATTCAGTTCAATCTAGTTTAGTTTAGTTCAGTTATGGTTCAGTTATCTTCAGTTGCATGCATGTTGGTTATTTTGAGTTGCATGTAGTTAGCTTCAGTTAACTTGGAATGCATGGCTAATAACTTGAGTTGTATGACAGATAATAGGGACTACCTCTAGTTAACAAGGGATGACCATTCTTGCATGAATGGTGTTGAGTAAATGTTTTAGTTAACTGTAAAGCACTTGAAGCCAACTTGGGCACCCAAGATGCTTTATTGGATTTAACTCTAATGCATGATAAGATATTTTTGAAGACTCAGTTAAGTAGGACCTTTGATGGGCACCAACTTTGAGGAAGAGCTTTGGAATTATCAACAAAATGAAGGTTGAGTTGTAGCTTCAGTTTGGGATGCCCAAATGGATGAAGAACATGTTTTAGCATTGTTCTTCATGAGATAACCCTATTTGCATGAGATATGGTGTACCTTTTAGGGATAGGTCTTGTGCATTGTAATTGTAACTCATGTTGAGTTTACAAAGCTTATTAAAGCCTATTTATCTCAAGCAAGTTGAATAGAGTTCTGAGAGTTTTTTTATTGCAGGTTGTGAAGAAGATTGGTAAAGACAGAAGAAGCATTCTCAAGCAAGAATTGGAGCTATTGTAATTTACAGATTGAATAATAGAATAATTCTTGGTGGAGTTTTTTCCCGAAAGGGTTTCTCCACGGTATATCTTGTGTGATCTTTCTAATATCCTATCTAGTTCTTCTATCAACTTCTCTCTACATTCTACAATAGTAAAATGGATTAATCAAGATAATCATCCACAAAGAATATATGTAACAAAGAAAAGACTTACTTAGATAAGAAATATTAAAGTTTTACAGAGTATTAAGCTAAGAAAACACCTCATTTTTCAACAAGATTCACATGCTTGCATTAATTCTCAAGAATACTTAAAAAAAATATGATGGAAATGGTGATCTTAGGGAGCACTTAGAAAGATTTATGCTTTATATGAATAATATGCGTGAAAAAGAAAATTATTCTTTTTATATTTTATTTCACTTTGAATTAGCGTGCTCCTATATTATTTGATACTTATGGTGCATTTTATAAAACATTGAGTGACTTGTTAACATATGCTTTTTCTAGCTTCTTCCCATCTCCTACTATTACATTTGATAAACCTTATCATGCAACTTTTTATTATGTCAAGTGGTATTTTAAGACATTCATTTATGTGTTATAACATCATTTGGGAATAATAAGGAATATGCTAACTATGTAAGGAATATTCATTAATAGGAACATTTTTATTTGGATAATTAAAATGAATCAACATTTACATCAAAACCATCTATGACACCTATATGTTTAAGAAGTTTATCTTTAATATTCATCCATGACTATAAGTCTAATCTAATCAAGGAGGCCAACATAGGATAAATCAACCCTTGTGATATAAAGACCTATTTGTAGGTATTTTTAAAAAATACTAGTCCTTATACATCAATAGACAATAGATAACATGGTACACACTTTACTTGATCAATTTCAAAAGTTACATGTCAAGATCAAACATTAGGATTTTTTTTTGAGCATGGGGCCAATAATGCATGATGCATATCTAACCTACACAAAATTTTGTGAATAATATAGTTCCTAGAAATAATGTGAAGATCAAGAACACATATTATATATACTAATACACCCAGATTCTCGATGATATTAGCTTATTCTTCATCATAATTCTAGGATCTAAGTGCCTAATCCTCCTTGAATTTAATTTTCCAATATAAAATTTGTCACTACTATCTCCCCATTTATTTTTGGTACTTGAAGTGAAGGGTAAGGTGCCTCTCCTATTATATTAGTAAAAAATAGAATTTATATGGAAGTCTTGTCTTAAATATAGGCATGATAGATACATTACTTCTTTGCAATTATCAAAATGGCTGAGAAATATAGAGATATAATGGTTGAGAAAACAAGCCTCACAAAAAACTAAAATGATCATAAGATAGAAACTATAAGACTAGCCCGAATAGAACAAAATGGATACTACTCATAAGGACCTTTTTGTAAATAAACTATAATTAGATGATATTGAGGTTGATAAAAAAGGAACCGGGTATTCATCCTCCTAAATTTTCCATGCTTGCCTTACATTATACATATTTAATGGTATAAACTACCTTTGTCACATTGAAGTATTCTTGGAGATGGGATCTCTTTTTAGGTATGATAGAACATCTATTACAGGATTGTAGAAAACCACCAAACCTTTGAGAAATCCTTGAATGTTTGCTCAATTTATTTAGCCAACACCACCAAATTGGCTAAATAATGTTACAAACAATACCTATCAATACTAGTCCCTAGAATTCATAATTCACGATAGGAAGAGAATTCAAGCTAATGGGGACAACATTGTCAATGCCCATTCTAGACCTATTTTTATCTTATAAATAATATCAACCCATAACCTTTGTGAGTTCCTAATTATCTATGATAATAATAATATTTAATATGAACATGGAGGATATTTGACCTATCTTTCTAAAATAAAAAGTATTGTTAACCTTCTTCTCTTTGTCTGTGTAACCCATTTCCATATGAGTAATTTGATCATCAATTTTCAATTCCATATTTATTTGATCTTCCATTCCTTGCAGAAATTGGTCTTCAACATGGTTAGAATAAAAAATAGGATCAACTTTAGGTACAAGGGAAACTAATTCATTATCTAAAATATCCTCTTCAACCTCTTCTTTAGTAGTTTTTTACTAAATAATCTAAAGTTGAGTCTTTATCCCCATAATTTTTTATTTGATCCAAAGGATTAAAAGTTGGATCCGAGTGTTATACATCATTCACATTACCTTTCTCGCATTCCAAATGCACTTCTTGAATGTTGATATCTTTTTAAGAATCCCTTTTAAAAAAATTCCTTGAGGGACCCTTCATTTCTACTGTAGCAAGTATCACAAACCTTCTTTTAGTATTCTCCTTTTTTATCTCATCTTTTTTTACAATTGAAAATGATAATATTTTCCCCTATATCCTTTAATTTTATTGGATGTGTTATTTTATTTTTGAATTCTAGTACAATAATAGTATTTAAATTTTTAATTTACTCTTGAGCTTTGTCATCCTCTTTTGGGGAATCAAGGTTTCCACAAGTTTTGGTGATATTCAATTTTTCCTAGTTAGAAATAATTATAACTTTTTGAAGAACCATTTTTCTTTTATTTATGGCCATGAAATGACTTGATTCCCTAACAAGGTTTTGAAAAGTAAGAGGATTCACTTTTTTATATGGTTTTTCTCAGAGTTGCCTCAATTCCCTTTGACAATTTAGAATTCAAAATTAGTATTATTTTGGGGGTCTTCCTAAGTAGCACTAATATTACCTACATGGCTAGGAATAGGAATAGTTTGATTGATCATATAAAAAGGGGTTTTATAGAGATTAAATTGGTATAAACATAGTATTAATCCCTAGTACAAAGGAGGATTTTCTCCATTTAGGATAGACACTTCCATAGAAGACATTAAACGAAAAATTATAAATTTTAGATTTATTAAATGAACTACCAAAGGAAAATGATATGAATGCACACAAGTAAATATTTCTCCTAGAATAAAATATTTGATAAGGAACCAACTTACCTCTCCCATAGCTTTGTAAGATTCTCCCTTTTATATCCATTTTAAAATCTTGTTGAGTTTTTACCTTTTTTAAAAATCTGTATAAATTATTTATCCTTGGTTTTAAGAATTATTTTTACTCCCCCCCTTGCAACTTATTCTAGTAGCATGTGCTATCATCTCCTCTATAACTTGAAACATAGAAAAATAGGGTTTAAATGGGATATAGGGGGGTCACCAAATATGGACATATTTTCCTTTATTTCATTAGGAAATGAGATCCACACAAAGAATTGACTTACAAACCTTAGGTGAGTCAACTCAATGAGGGAATCTACTGATTTCCTTATGAATGAGGTGAGGGTATTAGCCTGGACAACACTTTTGGGAGAATAACTAAAAATAGAAAATCTACTCAATTATGCTCATTCAAACTTGAAACATCAATTTAAAGCTCAATACAAATAGAAACAATAAAATTTATATAGATATGAGAAGTGTTAAACACTGTGTACCAGTCACCATAAAGTAGTTTTGGGAGGTTAACTAGGACTCATTCCCCCATGGGTGAATGGGTCTTTGTGCAGAGGTTTAAAACAACTTTCGGGATCCTTTGGTGTCAATTTGTATCTTTTGTTTGTCTAGGTCTTAGTGTCGGAAGTTCAGAAATAAATCTTGTAGGTGGGTTTCCTTGGCTTGGCGACAACTTTGACAACTTTTTAAAACTTTGGCAACTTTCCTTATTTTTCTCTTCAAGAGATATTCTATCCTTCTTCAACCTAAGATCTACAACACAAACAAAAGAGGGAAAAATTGTTTGTTTTTGGTGAATGGGGTTTTGCCTTGGTCAAACCCCGTTTGGGTAATTAAACTTTGAATTGAAATAATGAAATATGAAAGGAATGATGAATGAACAATGTTATGTTGCAACTCACAAAACCCTTGAATAAACCTTTGGAGGACTAAAATATTGATCTTGATCTTGCATGAAATGGCTTGAATGGATATGGATCTTGATGCTTGAATATTGATTTGAATGCTTTGACTTGGATCTTTGAAACCTACATCACAATGTTAGCTCCAAAAACATGCATGATTGCAAGAGACTTTGACATGATGCTTAAGATCTTGATTGCTGCAATAAATCATTGATAAATCTGCTCTTGAATGCCCTTGATTATAATCTTTGCTATGTTTTTTCTCACTTGAATTTCTAGATTTCTTCTTGAAAAACTTCTTAGACTTGATTTGATAAAAAGACCTTGTATTTATAGGTATGTATCCTTAATTTCCTGAAAATTAAACATTACAAGCTGACATAGAAATTTGAATTTGGGGACATTAAAATACCACCAAAAACATATTTTAAATTTGGTTTCAAAGGCCTAGGGAGGACCCATTTTCTCATGGATGAATGGGTCCCAGGTCCCTATTCCTAGAACACACATTGCTCAAGGTAAAGTATTATGTGTTGGCATTAATTGTTGTCAGGTTTCCCCTTTGAAAAATGTAATTTATTAAGCTTGTAGATGCAAAATAGGGCTTATTAAGGAATAATTAAGTCCAATTTAATTGAGGGGCCCAAACAAAGTGTAAAAATGTAACAGAGTACATTTTCCTACACTACGTAACTATGAACTAAATACTCCCAATTTTCACCTTTCTTTGGTTCTAGGATTATGTGAACTAAGTAGACAACACCTCATCATACCTTGGAATTGATTTAAAGAAGTTAGAAACTCCCCCCTTTTCAAAACTTTCCATAATTTCTATATTCTCCATTAGTTTTTCATAGGATGAAGGGTCACAATTTTTCTCCATCCATTGTTTCTTCCCTTTTTTTCTTCTTTGAGAACCTCATAAAAAATCAATAACATACTCTACATTCTTTAGGGTATAGGAACAAATGAAATCATTACTTGGTAACCTCTTTGGAAAATTTGTAGCTCCTTGTCATTAGTTCTATTTATGTCACCATGACTCACGATCCTATCAATATATTACATGTTGTATCTCATAGTCTTGAAGATTGAACTATATCTCTCCTCATATCTCTCCTTTGTGTTGGTATCAAAGAATGCGTTTTTACATTCATTTGATAACAAGTGAATGTATTTTTTTATTTTCTTTCCCTTTCCTCATAAAAAAAAATGATTAGAAAAGGAGACCTAGAATTCCTATTATTTAAAATTAGAATAAAGATTATTCCGATTTAATGAATTTTTTTAGCATAGATCTAAATAAAAACCATTACTAAAAAATTATTGCATACCATTTTGGATTCAATAAATTGTTAGAATCAAAATGTGGAAACTCTTTGCAAATTCCCAGTATGTTAGTCAACCTTCATGTAGGAGTCAAATTATACTTATATCATTTCTCTTCTTGTGTGTGTTATTATATTCTATGGTTAAAAAATAAGTTTAATATAAAAAATGAGATAATCTATGCTTGATGACACAAATGTAGGATGTGTAATTTTAATATAATTTATATGTACCTAGAAATAATAGAATAAGTAAGATGATTTTAAATACTATGTTTGTGTTATCATAATTTAATGCATGTACCTTTAGAATTTCATCAATGATGTTGATTCAACCCTCATTAATGAATTCTTAGTATTTGCACCTTAAATTTATATTTCCAAAAAAGAGGGATTTTTTTTTTGATGAGTATGATTAGACCATGAAAATAAAATGAACCTATTTAATTTAGGGAAGGAAGAAAGCTAGGTTAGAATGTATAAAATAATCACTTATATTGTATGAATTTTTAAATGAAATAAAATTAATGTTGTGTTGATAGATGAAATTTAGTAACATAATGTGAAGGTGAAAACATAGTATAATGTGAAAGTTTAAATTATGGTTGTGAAAGCGAAATAAATGATTGATCAAATTATGTTTTGAATGTGAATGAAAAAACTATATAAATGATTTGGAAATGGATTAATAAGTTAAAAGTATGAATCTACTAGGATTAAATGATGTGTGCATGCACCTCTCATGTGGTATAATATGGAAAAGTATGTGAAAGTTAGATATGTATTGTGAAATATGAACATTAGTGAATTTTATGATTGCATCTCAAGTATGTGATACAAGGTATCCATCTTGGGAGAAGGGTACTATGGATGTCACATTGATCCATGCTTGTTCACCCTCTTGTAATGGTTGTGTATGTGTAAATAATAATGTCTAGGTTCATTTGAGCATGGATTTATTAAGATCTATGTAATGGTGTGTGTCTTTTTAGTAGGAAATGAACCATAAATATTGGGATGTGTTGTATTAAAAATACAAAATCCTCATCCAACTTTATTTGGTAGACTTAGGGCTCCTCAATGTTTAAGGAAAACTCACTACTAAAATCCTCTATGAAAAGTTAGAAAATTGTACTAGGTTAAATCTATGTTAAACAAGTTCTTTCTATGGAATGAGACATATGCTTTGAGGATGGGTGATGGGGCCTCAATTATTGAGCACCTAAACAAATTTAATACCATTGTAAGCCATTTATAGTATGTTGATATGAAGATGAAAGAAGATCTTTGCATGTCCCTATTATATTATTTTCCAAACTCATGGGACACTTTGGTAATGGCTATTAGAAATACTACTAAAAAGTTTGTGCTTGATGAGGTAGTGACTTCTCTTCTCTCAAATGAGATGAGGAACAATGATCTCAAAATTTTCAAGGAATAACTAGTTATTTGTGGATGGTCAAACAAAAAAGGCAAGAAGAAAGACATGAGAAATTCTAAGTCTCTTAGTAAATCCAAGGCCAAATATTGGAACTATGGTAAGAAAGGTCACATAAAGAAGGATGGAAAGGAGAAGAAGAAAGAAAATAATGAGTCAAATAATGATTAAATTATAGAGCTTCTTGGGATGATAGAATGTGTTTCTTATGGCCCCTGCCACACATGCATGTAAGGATCCATGAATGATTGAATCTAGTTCTTCTTTCCACATGATGCCCCATAAGGAGTAGTTTTCTAACTATGAGAAGTTTGATGGTTGAAAGGTATAACATAGTGACAACTCTTTTTGAGTATTATTATCCATGGCTAAGTCAAGATAGATTCTTTGATGGGAGAATCAAAGATATTTCAAGTGTTCTACACATCTTGGGTTTTGCGAGAAACATGTTATTTGTTAGTAAGATAAATGATGTGGGCGTGAAAACAATATTTAGTAGTGGTGTATGTAGGATGGTTCATGGATCTATGGTGTTAGAAAAAGGGATTTAAGGTTAGAACTCTTTTTTCTTTGATGTAAGTCCCTACATTTAGTGTATTATCCCTTTTCAAAACTTTCCATAATTTCTATATTCTCCATTAGTTTTTCATAGGATGAAGGGTCACAATTTTTCTCCATCCATTGTTTCTTCCCTTTTTTTCTTCTTTGAGAACCTCATAAAAAATCAATAACATACTCTACATTCTTTAGGGTATAGGAACAAATGAAATCATTACTTGGTAACCTCTTTGGAAAATTTGTAGCTCCTTGTCATTAGTTCTATTTATGTCACCATGACTCACGATCCTATCAATATATTACATGTTGTATCTCATAGTCTTGAAGATTGAACTATATCTCTCCTCATATCTCTCCTTTGTGTTGGTATCAAAGAATGCGTTTTTACATTCATTTGATAACAAGTGAATGTATTTTTTTATTTTCTTTCCCTTTCCTCATAAAAAAAAATGATTAGAAAAGGAGACCTACAATTCCTATTATTTAAAATTAGAATAAAGATTATTCCGATTTAATGAATTTTTTTAGCATAGATCTAAATAAAAACCATTACTAAAAAATTATTGCATACCATTTTGGATTCAATAAATTGTTAGAATCAAAATGTGGAAACTCTTTGCAAATTCCCAGTATGTTAGTCAACCTTCATGTAGGAGTCAAATTATACTTATATCATTTCTCTTCTTGTGTGTGTTATTATATTCTATGGTTAAAAAATAAGTTTAATATAAAAAATGAGATAATCTATGCTTGATGACACAAATGTAGGATGTGTAATTTTAATATAATTTATATGTACCTAGAAATAATAGAATAAGTAAGATGATTTTAAATACTATGTTTGTGTTATCATAATTTAATGCATGTACCTTTAGAATTTCATCAATGATGTTGATTCAACCCTCATTAATGAATTCTTAGTATTTGCACCTTAAATTTATATTTCCAAAAAAGAGGGATTTTTTTTTTGATGAGTATGATTAGACCATGAAAATAAAATGAACCTATTTAATTTAGGGAAGGAAGAAAGCTAGGTTAGAATGTATAAAATAATCACTTATATTGTATGAATTTTTAAATGAAATAAAATTAATGTTGTGTTGATAGATGAAATTTAGTGTAACATAATGTGAAGGTGAAAACATAGTATAATGTGAAAGTTTAAATTATGGTTGTGAAAGCGAAATAAATGATTGATCAAATTATGTTTTGAATGTGAATGAAAAAACTATATAAATGATTTGGAAATGGATTAATAAGTTAAAAGTATGAATCTACTAGGATTAAATGATGTGTGCATGCACCTCTCATGTGGTATAATATGGAAAAGTATGTGAAAGTTAGATATGTATTGTGAAATATGAACATTAGTGAATTTTATGATTGCATCTCAAGTATGTGATACAAGGTATCCATCTTGGGAGAAGGGTACTATGGATGTCACATTGATCCATGCTTGTTCACCCTCTTGTAATGGTTGTGTATGTGTAAATAATAATGTCTAGGTTCATTTGAGCATGGATTTATTAAGATCTATGTAATGGTGTGTGTCTTTTTAGTAGGAAATGAACCATAAATATTGGGATGTGTTGTATTAAAAATACAAAATCCTCATCCAACTTTATTTGGTAGACTTAGGGCTCCTCAATGTTTAAGGAAAACTCACTACTAAAATCCTCTATGAAAAGTTAGAAAATTGTACTAGGTTAAATCTATGTTAAACAAGTTTTTTCTATGGAATGAGACATATGCTTTGAGGATGGGTGATGGGGCCTCAATTATTGAGCACCTAAACAAATTTAATACCATTGTAAGCCATTTATAGTATGTTGATATGAAGATGAAAGAAGATCTTTGCATGTCCCTATTATATTATTTTCCAAACTCATGGGACACTTTGGTAATGGCTATTAGAAGTACTACTAAAAAGTTTGTGCTTGATGAGGTAGTGGCTTCTCTTCTCTTAAATGAGATGAGGAAAAATGATCTCAAAATTTTCAAGGAATAACTAGTTATTTGTGGATGGTCAAACAAAAAAGGCAAGAAGAAAGACATGAGAAATTCTAAGTCTCTTAGTAAATCCAAGGCCAAATATTGGAACTATGGTAAGAAAGGTCACACAAAGAAGGATGGAAAGGAGAAGAATAAAGAAAATAATGAGTCAAATAATGATTAAATTATAGAGCTTCTTGGGATGATAGAATGTGTTTCTTATGGCCCCTGCCACACATGCATGTAAGGATCCATGAATGATTGAATCTAGTTCTTCTTTCCACATGATGCCCCATAAGGAGTAGTTTTCTAACTATGAGAAGTTTGATGGTTGAAAGGTATAACATAGTGACAACTCTTTTTGAGTATTATTATCCATGGCTAAGTCAAGATAGATTCTTTGATGGGAGAATCAAAGATATTTCAAGTGTTCTACACATCTTGGGTTTTGCGAGAAACATGTTATTTGTTAGTAAGATAAATGATGTGGGCGTGAAAACAATATTTAGTAGTGGTGTATGTAGGATGGTTCATGGATCTATGGTGTTAGAAAAAGGGATTTAAGGTTAGAACTCTTTTTTCTTTGATGTAAGTCCCTACATTTAGTGTATTAGTTCAATAGTACTTGCAATAAAGGGACTTGTAATATCTTAGCCTAGAACTTTGGTGCCTAAAACATCTTAGACCATCCTAGGGTTTTCTTTAATGTTTATACATATATTTAGGGTTTTAAATTACACTTTCTAATTATTTAATCATCTTTAGATCTTACTAGGGTTTTTTCTCTTGTTTATTTCTAATTCATTATTATATCTTTCCTTCTAGGGTTTATTTCTCATTGTGTGATCCTCATTTTGTACACACTACCCACCCTGAGATGCCTCAATAGGGTTTTATTTTTAGATCTAATGTATCATTTATACTTTTAATTTTAAATATGGCAAGGATTTATATTATCTTATCTTCCTATCCTTTATTACTATATTGCTTTGTTTATACATAAAGCTACTTAGGATTGCAATCTTCCTTTGAGTTATCATTTAAACCCACCATAGTTGGCTACTTTAATGATATATAAATTTGCTTGAATACTCATGTTGAGAACAATTTGGATGCCCATACAAGTGGAATTTTTTAACCCACATACACACACTCTCTCTCTCATTTTTGTAGACAATTAAATCAACTTGGAATTATGCTTATTTTTACTTTAATGATAGATGCTAATCATCATATATCTTCTCTTTATTTTGTATGTCCCTATGGAGTACACATACTAAGGAGGCAGACCACAAGAAGAAATCAAGATGACTCCATTACTTGGCATGGACCCTATATCCTTTTGTTATCAATAAATACCCACAAGAATGTGCCACCATAAGGCTCTCTACCACTTTCCCCGAATAAGAGAAAAATGCCTTTAATTGTTGATGCTCCCCATAAATAATTAACATTTCCTTCCTAGCCAAATTAACATCCACCATAGTCACCAACAAAGGAGGGCCCACTTTCTTAGCCTCGTCTTCCTTGGACACCTTCATACTTAGCCCAAAATCCACAAAATGCTCTAAGAGAAGAAGCCACAACAAACACACTAGCAACTCTACATACAACACAAAAAAGTAAGTATTTGCACCAAAATCTTCCTTAATGGAGGCCTTGAATGTTAGATGAGCACACTTGTTCACCCCTTCATCCACCAACACAATTTTAATAAACCCAAGCATGGTCATATCCTTGCAATGAAAAATAACACTAAATTTTTACATCACAAGAAAAAAAAAAAGCTTGCAGTTCTTCCTAAAAGTACCAAATTTTTTAATCACAACAAAAGCCTTTGTGAAGCAAATTGATGATGTTAAGAGAGTCGCCTTCATCTATAATTTTCTTAAAATCAAGAGAAGAGGTCAATTAAATCCTAGCAACCATAACCTCTCATTCTACGACATTGTTTGTTCAATAGACAAAAAAGATAAAACCATTGCGAATAAAGCATCCTTACTTACCTTTAACCACCACACTTAAACCAATAAAACCAAAATTGTCTTGAAACACTATTAAAATCAATCTTTAAAAATCTCAACCTTACGTTTTTTTCTAATAAACTATTTATAGCTTACCTCATCAATTATTTAAAAAAAGAAATTAAAATTAATATAAATACTAATTACTTTATTGACTTTAAATGCCAAATGTAAGTTGTAAAATACATTTTGACTTCCATAATAAAAGCTTCCCCTAGTTGTTCATGTGTTTAGGGACAAAATAAAGACCTTTCTATAGTAAAATATTATTTATGTCATTCGTGCCTGATACAACGCCTTAGAACGGAGCATGAACGTGGTTGAATCTATATTTAAGGACAGTTTTGCCTTTTTAAGAGTCGTGCTACCATTAAAAAAGTACACAAGATATTCAAACTGTCACGGAGTGTACTAAATATAGTAGCATAGCTTTACTAACAAGGTAGGCATCATCATAGAAAGACTCTTGATAAATGTTTATTTTTGTTGATTTTGAGGCCCCACTCATCTTGTTCTTTCATGTCTCTTATAAGATAATTTTTTTAGTTTTATATTTGTATTTATTTTATTTTAAGATATATTTATTTTATATTTGATTTGGATTATTTATCTAGATGTGGTTTTTATCATAATTTCATCATTTGGATAGGATTGTTGGTGTAATTTCATCTTTCAAATTGAAATAATCTTGATTGAGTTTAATTCAAAATTATAATTGTTGGGTAGAAGCATAATAATGTAGTGGGTCTATCCTAAAAATGCTTAAAAATATGTTGGGATTGAAAAATGTATTGTAGGTTTGGTCTAAGTAGCAAGGGGAGGGTAGGGTAGGTAGGGGTGGGTGGTTTGATCTAAGCCCTCCTAGATCAAACCCACATTGTGGAGTCTTTGTAACAACCTCTTCCTCTTCTATCCACGCGTTGATAACAAGTTTAAGTTCACATCATGTTTTTAGGGGTCAAATGAAGTCATCTAAATATAATGTTTTAAAGGTATGTAGCCCTTGGTGTTAAATTTCCAAAAACTATAATATATACTATATTTTTAATATAATTTCATATAATAAAATGTAGGTCCAAATTTTTAGTCTATCTAAGACATATTTTGAAGGGGTGTCTTTCATTACATTCATATTGCCTAAACAACAAGAGGTTTTCATTCCAATCATATTGTCTGTATAATTGAAGGTTGGAAAACATAAGGCATTAGGAAATCTACAACCCACATAGTTTTGTAAAACCCTCCATATCCCAATGGGTTGGTCACCCCTCAGCTAAATCTGTTTAGTTTTATGTATCCCCCAGTTGCAACTCCTCCCCAAACTCTCCACCCTTGAGCTTTGAACAAGCAAAATGAACTAACTCACAACCCATTGTGTTTTCCTACCTACCTATATTTTAATGATATGAGGACATCCAAACACAATTCATACTATAAGTAACATTTTTGGTAAATTTTGAAGGTTCCTTTTCTTACATTCGTACTGTCTAAACAACAAAAGGTTTTCATTACAATCATTTTGTCTATTTATAATTCAAGGTTGGAAACACTGAGTGTTAACGAACGTGAGATCTTCTCAATGCTTCAAGAGGCAACAGGTACTAGAATGTATGAAATGAATATGGAAATAGTTGTAAACACTTGAAAAGAAGCAGACCAAAGTGTATGAGATAAATAATGTATTGACTGAAAAGATTCTTCCTGCTCTTGAGAAGTTGACGAACGAGCATGTGAAGTATGTGCAATGGGAAAATGGCAATGCAAAATTAGATGCATCAGGTACTAGAATGTATGAAATGGAAAAGGAATCTATTGTATAAATACTCGAAAAGAAGAAAACCAAAGTGAATGAGACAGATAGTGTATTGACTGAAGAGATTCTCCTTGATGTTGACAAGTTGAGGAAGGTGCATTGTTCAGTATGTGCAATGGGAAAATGGAAATGCTGAACTCAAGCAACAGGTAGTAAAAAGTATGTAATGAAAAAGGAATATGCTCTAAAAACACTTGAAAAGAAGCATACCAAAGTGAATGAGATAGACAATGTATTGACTGAAGAGATTGTTCTTGCTCCTGAAAACTTGATGGAGTGTTGTGTAGTATGTGCAATGGGAAAATGCCAATGCAGAAGTGGATAAAGTCAAGATGTTTTGTATTGCATATGAATTTGTGCAAGAAAAAAAGTGAGAGATGATGCTATAAGTGGAGTTGAACAAATGAAGTCAAAGATTCTTGAACTTAAGAATTCCATGGAACAAATACAATTTGAAATAGATGATAAGGAAAAGGAAAAATAAGATCTTAGTGCAGAAAAAGAGAATTAGTTGGCTAGAGACGTGAAAACTTCCTATGTGAAAAGGTAGACAAATTTTGTAAAAAACTTATCAAAAAGAAAACATATGCATTATCTAATAAAAAAGACACTCTCAAAGCTAAGCAAAGAGCAACTGCAAAGCTAAATAGAAGTATTGAAGACATTCAAAAATCTATCCAAGAAATGCATCGTGTTGTCCTAAGGGCTAATGAGGGAGCAACTGCTCCAAAGCTTAAAGTAAAAGACATGAAAAAGAAGTTAGAAGCTCATGAAAAGGAATACCAGGGGGTGATAATAGGTAACAATAGTGGGGATGAGGAAAAATGTGTGGTTGGTCAACTTGTAGAGGAAAAAGCAATAGTTGGAAGTGTTGAAACTGAAGTAAAACAACTGAAACACTACAATTAACCACTTAGAAAAGGAATTAAAAGAAGATTTTATTGTCAAAAGAGGAGTTTAATTAATGTTGTTGATAGATAGCTACAATCTAAAAGATAGGAAGTTGACAAAATAAACACAACAATGGAAGGTGTTGCTTATGAAGAAGGGCACATGGACACATTACAAAATGAGTGTTTGAAAGAATTTGAGGCAGTTTAGAAGTTGAAGGTTGATATCAAGCACCTCAAGGCTCAATTAGGAAATGTTCAATTTACTTCTAATGATTGTGTAAAGCATTTTAATAGATCAAAATTCAAAGGCGTGGTTGCACAACTTATAAAAGATAAAGATGCCTTGACAACCACAATCATATGACTGACAACCCACATTGCGTTTTCAAATTTGCAATTATTTTGTGCATTTTTTGTTCAATCATATGAGAAAATTTAAATGCAATTTTTACTCTAATTACGAATGGTTATAAATTTTAAAGGGGCATTTCACTAAATTTGTGTTGTCTAAACAACAAAAGGTTTTCAAGACATTAATACTATTTTGTAAAATTCCATGTTGCAAAACCCTAGGTGTTAAGAAGCAAAGCAACCCACATAGTATTGCAAAACCCTCTAGATGTAACAACCCAATTGGTTAGTCACCCCGTAGCTCAATTTGGTTAGTTTTATGTATTTTCCACTTGCAACTCCTCATGAGACAACCATTTACATTTAAACATGGAGAATCAAATAACTGACAACCCACATTCCCACATTGGGTTTTCCAATTTACAATTATTTTGTGCATTTTTTTTTAATCATATGTGGAAATTTAAATGCAATTTATACTCTAATTAAAAGTCATTATAAATTTTGAAGGGGGATTTCACTACATTTGATACTGTCTAAACAACAAAAGGTTTTCAAGACATTCATATTATTTTGTAAAATTCCATGTTGCAAAACCCTAGGTGTTAAGAAGCAAGCAACCCACATAGTGTTGTAAAACCCTCTACACATAACAACCCAATTGGTTAGTCACCCCTTAGCTCAAATTGGTTAGTTTTATGTATCCCCCACCTACAACTCCTCCTCATGAGACAACCCTTTACATTTAAACATGTAGATTCAAATAATTAAAAACCCACATTGTGTTTTCCAAATTATAATTATTTTGTGCACTTTTTTTTTCAATCATGGCGAAATTTAAATGCAATTTTTACTCAAATTAAGAGTCATTATAAATTTTTAAGTGGTCTTTCAATACATTCGTATTGTCTAAATTACAAAATCTTTTCAAGACATTCATTCTATTTTTTAAAATTTCATGTTAGAAAACCCTAGGTGTTAAGAAACAAGCAACCCACATAGTGTTGTAAAACCCTCTGCAACTCAATTGGTTAGTCACCCTCACCTCGATTCGGTCAGTTTTCTCCTTCAACTCTTCCACGTGCACTCTAACCTTCAAATTTCAACGTGTAGACTAAAAACGTTCACAACACAGAGTGTTTTCCACCTTTCTCAAAAAACAATTCTTCTTACAGTTGTTGAAAATGTAGGTCTTGCACACCTTAGTCCCCCTCCAACTTACACACCAATTTACACACTGAAAATTATAGCTTCTCATGCAAGCCATGGGCCCCAGTTTTATGGTCTAACTCCCACCCCAGAAACTGGAAAAAGGAGAGAAAACTGACCTGATGGCACCATTAGGGGCTCCCTTCTGTTGTCGTAACGTTTGCTCCTATTTTTCAGCTTCATCACTTTTATCTCCCATTCGGCGAGCCCCGCACTATGTTGTCCCATCATGTTATGTATGTTTCTATGTATGTTTTTTATGTATGTTTTTATGTATGTTTTTATGTGTTTTTTGTATGTTACATGCCTATGCGTGGTGCATTTTGTCGGGAGATTAGCCGTGTCCATGATTGTAGTGGCATGCCTCTCAACATAATAAATATAAAGATAATGAAGGATAAAGAGATTTGTTATATTAGGGTTTCAATTATTGTGGAAAGGAAAAAGGGTAAATTCTAGGTTTTTGTCTCATTTCAAGTCATGTATTTAAAAAAGTAAATCCTAAAATAATTTAACTAGGTCATTATTGTAGTACCGGATTTGGTTTTCCTACTAGCCTATGAATCATGGGATAATTCTAAATTTTCCTAACAAAGGGAAACAATGAAGGCCATTTTATTGATGTAGGGATATAAATGCAATAGAATCATGATGAAATGTAGAGGAATGAAGATCTAGAATGAATAGGTTTGAAGAAGTGACCAAGTTAATGAAGAAATATTAGAATCAATTTAAAGCTATGAGGGAAGCTCTAACCTTTCAAAAAAAAATCAATATGGTAAGGAAAAGTCTATTTTATAGGAAGAATAGAACTTTCAATGGTAGAGAACTAATTTTAATTGGAAGAAGAGTTTGATAAATTATTTAAAGATTATCAAGAACATGTGGATGACTTCAATTTTGCACTACCTATTAAGTTTTAGGAAGGAAGAAGAGGATTTAGAATCAAAAGAAGTCTCTAAGGAAGATATCATTGACCATGATAGACAAAAAAACACTCTTGCAAAATGAAGAGCATTTAGAACTAGAGCAAAAAATAAAAATAAAATATAAATCACTTTTAAAGACATCCTATTATAGAAAATCAAAAGGATTCTCACACAAGAAGAGACATTATGCACCCTATTAAAGATCACATCACTATTTGCTACATAGAAGATGAATGGAGAAACCAAAAATGAGTTGAGAAGACAATTTTTTTCTTCTCATGTAAAGAATCTTGAGAATTATGCCACAAATAACAAAGAAAAAAGAGGAGAAACTAAAAGAAAAATTATAAAAGGATAACAAATATTTAGAAAATTCATACTTGCAAGAGTTGGAAAGGAAGCAAACCTTGTAGGAATCCACAATGTAGGTGGAAGCTATGAAATGTGATGAAAAAGGGATATAAGTTTTTACTGATAATAGTGAAAACCAAAAATATGGATGTCTTCATAAAGTCAAGGGAAATTATAGGATATTTATGAGTGAAGGTGTAGAAGGCCATGTAATTGATGAGAAAGAAAGGAAAGGAAAGGAGGATTCAGTTCCATGTGAGAATGATTTAACAGGTAGATATGTTGATGAGCATGAATATATGAGGGATGTTTCAATTAAACCTTATTCTAGTAATGATTTTTATTTTGAGATTAATAGTGTTTATAAAAATCTCTCTAAAAACCTCAAATTTGTGAAAGGAAGTAAACATATCAATTACAACTCCAAAAATGTGGATGATAGTAGAAGTAGGAATTTATTGCATCATTTTAATATCATATTATGGTAATTTCCTTATCTTAAGGAGAAATATTCCAATGATGACGAGAAGGGAAGGGGAACTAAATGGAAAGGAGATTCATTGTATCCATTATAATATTTTACATGAAAGATGGTGTGGAACCTTAGTTGCATAACCAAAGGACTCTAAATAGATAGTATTACAAAACACACACAAATTGAAGTTTTTGAAGGGGTGAGTCACATCGTCACTAATAAAATTTCTATCCTATGCACTGGGATATGAAGCAACCCTATGTGTCTATGGATGAATATAAGGTATGCAATGCAACATTTTCTATAATAAATTTAATATAGGTGTATATTGGTGGTTTCTAGTGGTGATTTTTTAAGATTCATCAATATAGGAAATTTAAGTTTATATTTGAAGGGAAGTATGTGGTACTAGAAGGTATCTTTAATGGATCCATGGTAGTAGTTATAGATAAGAGGGATAATTGGAGAAGATAAATTGATAGGTTAGAAAATTTCTTGTTGATGGTGGGAATGCACACTTATTAATTCTCTAGATCGTTACCATATAATGTTTTTCAAAACGCTTTGGAATTAATTGAGATAAAATAACCAATGGATGTTGGTTTGCAAGGAATATGGGCTACTTTAAGATACATTTTTAAACTCTTTAAGTTGTTGTCCATGTCACTCAAAAGGACTAATGTATTAGCTTTTATACTTTTGATTTTGAGTAAGGGAATCATTAGTGTACCACCATGTTTCTTATTCACGCAATAATTTAAGTAAATTATGATAATTCTAACTTATTCCAAACCCTTATACATAAAGTTAGTTGAACTCTATCTTAGAGGGTTGACATCACAATATCTTTGAAAAAGTCATCGGATCTTAAAAGTTGGATCATGAAATTGAAATGAGTGTTCTAGATTCCCCATCACATGGGAGGAACCAAGAGGTGCAACACAAACATATTAATTATTTCTTGAATTGGAAAGGTTATCTACAATTATTAAAGGGGAAAAAATGGGGAGATTCTATACTAGGTTGTTTAGTGACAGAAATAAGATCTAGATGATATGGAAAAGTTCATAGTGTTGACATGATGGTATGTGAGTATTTGAGCCTATTTGGTGTTTATTGGAAAAAAAATGTTTCATTTGATAAGTACAAAATTTATCCCCAAAACAAGTTATCAACTGCAAACAATTGGATAAGAAAAGATGGTGAGTAAGAGGGTAGCAAGAATTTTTAGAGAATATATTTTAGAATAATATTTAGTAGGGGTTGGATGGATATGCTTGGGATAGAATAGTGGAGCTTTTCTAATAAGAGTAATAAATGATATCATTATCACAAATGAGGAATATGGTTCATGGAGCCAACACATAATTTGATTTATAGGGGAACCTATCTACAAAGAAGGTTATATGTAAATATTTAAGAAATTATAATATTTGAATTTTCATTTCTTGAGGGCAACCAATTTTTGGGAAGGGTAGACTCGTAATATCCCTTTTTCAATACCTTTATTTTTGTGGACTAGAAGTCCATTCCTAGTGTCTAAAATGGTCAAAGAATGTAGATTCATTTTTCCTTCTTCCCCCATGTGCCTATCAAGTCCAAAAATTTATAAACCTCCAAAAGCTTCTAAGTTTTTAGGTTGTTGGAGTATCAAAATTCCCTTTTCTAGGATATCTTTCCTTTGACCCTTGCTCCTTTCCCTTAATTTTTTGGAGATTCAAACTTACTCATACTAATATACATTATACCCGAACATTGATCCCCAATATTAGTAATAGTCAAGTGGTATGCTTGACCTTTGAACTCTAACATTCCTTCATTTTTGCATTATTCATTCCTACCTACCCATGCATGATTGATAACACCATCAATTATGAGTTTTAACTTAGTGGCCACACCATAAGGTATTTTCACACCAAAAAACAAGGGTCAGATCTTAAGCGTGTGTATTCAAACATGAATTCAAGAGAATGATGAAGTAGGTTGACACACCAAACCAATACAAATGGAAGCAAGAAAAGGGAGCCATTTTCTAGATCACTATGATTAGTCACCTACTACTTGGGTACCACTAATGTGGTTGTTGTGTCCATGGAAACTCATGATTCATGCATATATCTAAGCCATTATTTTGGTAGGATCTCTCATCATTCATCACTTTGAAGGATATCATAGGGAGGACATGTGTAGATGAGAATAATTGACTATTCTACACATAGAAATTACCCAAGATAATATTACTCTAAACACTTGTGTTTGAGTGATCATATTTGAGGATGAAAACCATCATATATGTAGGAAATTATAGAATGGAAATACTTTCATTTCTTTGAGCCAAAGAATGAAACCCCTTTGGTTTGATAGAGCAATATTACCTAAAGGTCATGTGTGAGCTTCAAGGTCATGGTCTTTAGTTGCTACAAACTATATAATCTATTATTTATTGTGGGATTTGAGCTTAATAATATTTTTTATTGTACTTATCATAAATTTAGGGTCATTGGATGTATTTCCAATGTTATTTTTAGTATTATCATTATATGTAACTTTCATGTATTACCATCTTAGTTAATATGAGAGTTTGCACAATGTATATGTAGTTAGAGTTGCTTTTGTATTAGTTGGTTATAGTATGTTTAGGGTTTATTTGATATAGGGTATAAATAATGGTATTTACAAGCTATGGTCATTTTTTTGTAGCATTTTTTGGTTTTCCATAACTATTTAATATAAGACTATGCAACTCATGTTTAGGGTTTGACACTATACTTTCCAATCCATTGTTGCGGTAGTTCCAACAATTGTTCCCATTGTTACCACAACATGTTCAATGTATTTAGTAATTTATTATCAATAGAAAAGGATTTTTACATCATTTTACATCATTGTAGACCTATTTGACAATGTGGGTGATTTATATCAAGGTGTAAATAGAAGGGACCATTATGGGTTAATGTATAATAGGCCGATTTATACAATAGATGCTCTACAACTTGTTTTACACCCTTATAAACTAGAATTTAATCATGTTATCAATGAATGAAAAGATGATGGAAGAGAAATTGATTTTGGACTAGGTCGTCACATTATTGTGTAAAGGAAAAAGGGTAAATTTTGAGTTTTTGGCTTATTTTGGGCTAAGTTTTTAAACCAAAAGTTTATAACCCATGAAATAATCTTGGCTAGGTTATTACATACTAGACGAAGGTTGATGGTTGGAAGTCAAGGAAATAAGGAAAAATCAAAGACATGACAAGCATGAAGATGTTTCTCAAAGAGGGACGGGTGCTTACCAAATTCTAGATTGACTTTAAAAAGTAAGACTTATTGACCCTATGGGATGAGGTAAGATGGATTTTGACTAAATGCTTCACAATGGAGGGTCGATTGAACTGTATATTTCACTACTATTTCCTATTACTAAATCATTTTTCCCATAAGATGAGGGAAAGATTTTATTTCTTCATTATTCTCCCTTGAGTCTTCTATTATGGAACTCATACTTGATAGGGCCAATGTGTCATTGCACCAAGGTCTTATCTTTAAGCTATACAAATGTCGTCTTTCCTTAAAAGCTTGAATGCTTATCACACTAGTGATTTTATTTCCCCACATTTCTAATGGGACCCATTTCCAAAATTTTAGAGGTTAGTGTGATAGAGCTTGGGAAGCTTGTTGATGGGAAATCAAAGATCAATAAAAATAAAAAAATAGTTAAAAGCTACCATTTTCCTAAAAATAAGTTGATGGACACTAATGTGGTGGACGATACTCCTAAACATACTTCACTAGTCTTTGTGCTTAATAATTTTGCCACTAAAAAATAGCGGAAAACTCCACTGTGATGTTGGTTCCTCTCAGGACCAAGAAACACAATGCACCCTTTTCTAGTAAGGGCTATATTATGAAAGATATACACTAAATATGACTAGAGGTGGGAAGGGTTTACCTAGACCTAAAAAGAAAAATGTCTATTAAGGAGCCCAATTTTGAAAAAAGGTTAGGTGAATATGGATGTTCTAGAGACCATTGTTGTAAAAAATGCTACTATCGACTTGTGTTCACTAGGAAAATCCCCCATCCCCCTCTCAAACAAAAAGAAAAATAAAGATAGTAAGAAAATGGAGTTAGCAATGTCTACATCCAATGCTTTGATGGATAATGATGATCTTACTAAACATGGAATATTGAAGGAGATAATTGTTTGAGTTTCAAGAAGAATAAGATAAGGGACTCTACTATGTGAAGGTAATCTAGATTGGAAATTAAATCCCCTTATAATTTCAACCCCCCATAGAATCCAATGAGGATATCACCAAGGTTTTAATTGAATCTAGTGAAGATATAACTTTGGGCAATGTGGAGGATTCAACTAGTGTTTTTGAAGAGGAGAGTAGTGATATTGAAAGCATGAGTTTGGGGGCTACTAAATATAAATAAGGTTGGCAACCTGTGAAGATGGGTGAGAGAACTAGTTATTTTGAAGAAATGAATGGATCCTAATATACTAATATGAAAATAAAGGACAACTCTTTTGATGAGCCAAATAAGAAACCATGTTTTAATATCTCTAACATCGACCAATTAATGATTTAAAAGTCTTTGACAATGGGACCTCATGTGCCAACTGTGAGAATAATACCAAGCTTCTAAATACCCTACAAGATAGGGTGGATACTTTAGAGACCAAGGTAAACATGATTCTTTCATTCAACACAAATGTTATGCATAGATCTTCCACTACTCTTTCAATTCTAGAATCTCCTATTTGTGAGAAAAGAAAAAGTATTAATGATGTGGCTACTACCAATTCTAAAAAGAAAAAGGTGAAGAAGAGTAAGAATCCTAAAATTAAGTTGTTTAATTTCTTGTTGGAGGACAAAGGGGATGTCTCTACCCCTAAAGATTTTTCTTAAATCTGTGCTATTTGTTTGTTGTTTGTGTTTGCTCTTTGACTAGGTCAATCTTTTGGGTTGATGGTCTTGTTTAATTGTATTGCTTTATATTATCTTTAAGCTTGTTTTACTCTGACTCTTACTTAATATTACCATCAGATTTGCTATATAATAAGCTTGAGACTCTTGTTTTCCACTTTATCTAATTAAAAATAAATATTTATTTAATTAACATAAATAATAATTACTTGTTGAATTTAAATGTCCAAAAGTACATTTTAACTTCACAAGACATTGAAGTTAGTCGTTGAACTATTCTTTCCGTCATAAAATTCTATACTCTGTGACAATATATCATCATGAATTGTTTAATTTTTTGGATTGAAACTATGCGCATTTTTGTTTTCTGGATTCACAAAAATACACACAGTTTCAATCCAGAAAACTAAACAATTCATAATTATGAATTGTGGAAACTTGATGTTGTTAAGATATCATCATTTAATATGAGTTGAAAACTTCTAACAAATTTTAATAACACAAACACATAGAATAAGGTTTTTTTTTTTCAATTAATACGGTTGAAAATTAAACCATTTTAATAAAAAATATTTAATTGTCTTGTTGCTTTCAATTCAAATGAATTCAAATCTTTAATTTAACTTCCATAAATACTTCCCCTAGTTGTTTATGTGTATGGGGACTCTCGCAAGCATTACACAAAATTAAGACCTTTCTATAATAAGAAGTTGATTTTATGTCTATCGGCCTCAACAACGCCTTGGAAGAACGAAGCATGAACGTGTTGGGAATCTTAAAATTCTCTAAGTAAAAAAAAATTCATTAAACATTTTAATTTTTGTTTTCTCATGTACTATTGAAGTTTAGGTGGAAGAGGCATTTTTAATTTATTATACTATTAAGAGAATTATAAGTCTAAGTCATTAGATGGTAGTTAATAATTTTTTTAATCTATTTTTCTCTTAAGAATGTTATAAATCTAAGTCATTGATTGTTCGAAGCCATTATATGATTGTTTAATCAATATTTAAAGATATTTAGAATGACTTTTGATAAATGCTTTATTAGTTCTTGTTATGGAATTACAATGTGAATAGAGTATTTAATGAGGTATAGTTTTTTAGTTTCAACTAGTCATTTAATTTTATGTTTAATGAAATAAAGACAATGTGAATAGGATCTACTAGGTTTATTGGTTAGGTAAAACATTTTATTCACACCAACACCCTCCCTCAAGTGCACTTTAGGGAGTAGTAGATAAATACAACAATGCAAATATGATCAAAGGATGCAAGGATGGGTCTCAACTACTAGGCCATGTTAGATACCCATTTACAAATGATCTCTTAAAAATTGAGTAAAGGAGAAAAACCACATGGGAGAAAACCCCTTTCTAAAAGAGGGAACACAAGAAAATAATTATGTACATGTGATGAAAGAATACTAGTTGTTGCATCCGCCTAGTACATAGGACCACGTACTAGATACATATCTCACTCCAAAGAAAAACCAAGGAAGAATTATCATAAACAATATGATACACCCCCATAATGCTAACAAGAGAGAGGAATGGCATGTCAATTGAAAGTTTGTTACCATGTAATGCACAAAAGAGAAGAATCAATATCTAAAAGTGCACAAGAAAGTAACCGCAACTAAAATGGGTGTGCAAACCAAGGAAAACATGCATGAGGAAAGAATCACTAGGACTCATTTTTGTCATGGAGGGATACTCACTTGACGAAGATGTGATGTAAAAATAGGCAATTACATAACGCCCCATGGAATTTTATAGTATAACTTGCAAGTACAAAATATGGCACAACATGATATGAAAAATCCCAAGAAGCATGTATTGTAGTGACACTTTATCTTAGTGCATATACAAATAAAAAGTTCTTCCAAAAGATGCTTAAAATTTCTAAAAATGAAAAAATGTTGGCAATACATATAAATCAGCCCAAATGAATCCATCCCAACAAACAAAAGGTTTTCATGTGTCAAAAATTCAAATAATCAACCAAAGTGTGAAATAACAATAATCTGAATAAAATATACTTAGATCATAATCTAGAAAAAAAATGCATGGATAAATATGAAGAGCTCTAAAAGACCTTTCCAACATCACAAGAATCATGAAAAATGGAGGAATTGGCCAAAAGTTAGGAGCTTGGAAGTGGAAAATGCGAATAGAACTTCAATAGGCTATAAAATGCACTAGAAGAAAAATATAAGAAAAATACTTGAACCACTAAAAAGTGGATGGAACCAACTTTTTTTCTATATCTCGTTTGAAATTTTTTGATACCTTGGTGGAAAGTTATAGCTCCAAAAAAATAGTTTTCCTATTAAGGAATTAAGGCCAAAATTTAGGCCCTTTGAGGGCTGGGTGTTGGTTTCCCATGTGACCACAAGTTCAACTAAGGGTTTTAAAAAAGTCGCCCTATTGTCAGTGGAAGTGCAAATGGGTGATAATGGGGGGCATTGCTTGGGGCAAGTGGTAGGTGCCTACACTTTCTGAGCTTAAGCCCCCCAAAAATGACATCCCCACAAGACCACATGGGGAAAAATAGGTGATGAAGTGCCAAAACTAACTCAATGCAAAAAAAAAAAAATTAAAAATTTAATGAAACCGTAGAGTTTTTTGTCAACATTGATGCAAATAGTACCCTGACCAGTGTAGAAGAATATTCTAAAAAATATGATCGATTCTCTATCAACCTGAGATTGTACCCACTTATGTATGACTTGTATGAATTTACAAATAGTATAGATCCATATGAGCATATGGATTTTATAAGATGTACAAAAAATTTGTCTCAAAAAATCTAAAAACCCCCAAAATGGTCAAATATTTTGTGTCGTCCAAATATGAATGATTTCATATCAAAATGAGGGTTTTGGGGTCTTCTAGACTCAATGGCGAGGTTTTTTTTGTCCCAAAGTGGAAATAGTAATATATCATGCTCAAATCACCATCATATTTGAGAAGGGGATATGCAAATCTTAAGATCTGATACCATTTAGAAGTGGATAATGAACTCCAATGGCCTAGGATCACTTGCAAAACCAAATAACCTTCCATGAGAGATTATGAAAAGATATACTATTCCAATTAGAGTGTACTTACGATATTTTTATTTTTCTGTCTAATAGATGAGTGCTTTTTTTTTTTAAATTACATATTATGGTTCTATTTTTCTAGTTGGAGTGGTACCAAAAGTTTCTCTAAATAGGAAAAGATATAGGTAACAAAGCAATTCCTACTATGCTATATCCCAACCATGTAGATATCAAATCCAATGGCCATAAAATGGCTTGGTAGTAACAAACTAAAATTGAGGGAGAAAGTTCCTAGTGGGAATTTGGATGTACTTAATGAAAAAATATGGTTCTTGCATCAATAAGAAAAGAAATACCTTGGTGTCTTTAGTAGACACAAGTGACCAAAATTCACCTAGAAATTATGTTTATAGTCCTATACCTAGTAGGGACCAATAAAACTTGGAATATTTTCCCACTAAATATGATAATGCTTTTATTCTTTGTAATAAATCATATAGCGAGGATGATATCCATAAGAGCATAAAATATAGTGTATGGATAGGAACTCAATGAGAATACAATACTAGATGAAGTGTATCCAATTGGTAAAAAGAGGTTTGGAGAAAGCTTGAAGAATATCTTGTTAATTATTTTTTCTACCTTTTTTCTATGCATGAATGTGAATTGATGTTGAAGCACCTCATGAAACTATTGTTTCATTATAAAATTTCATTGTGTTATGTGTTCATTTTTTTGAAAATATAAAAACCTTTAGTGTTTTAAGTTAAGGGAGGGAACATTATTGTATTTTGATAAGTTGCTAGTAACTACTATTTTTTATTATGTTTTGAAGAATGAGATAAAAACATTTGATAATATGATCTTATGTCAATGTAAGTGGTCATTCTTATATCGTGGCTAAGATGGGCAATCTTGTGGAATTTAAGAAAAAATCACGCCCTTTTGGAAACTAGAGAAGTGGTACGATTAATTTGTAGTAAAATAACACTTCATTAAAAATGTTTCTAATTCTTAGTTTTGACACATCATTCTAGAAAGCAGTGATAATAATCCAAACAAAAACCACACTAACTGTGAAAAAAGCCAATTATAAATTAAAAAATAAAAATAAAATATAATAAATAAATTACTATCCCATCTTAACAATTTTGATTATAAAATTTAGAGCCTTTCAATGGAAGGAGAGTACTTGAGAATTGGATTTTTTTATAAAAATACTAAAAAAAATATTGAATCTCCATTACTTGAAATTATTGGTTTGTATTTTACATTCTAGCAATTATTTTAGGCCTCTTATTGATTTTGGTAGTTAAAATATCTACCTATTTTTTTTACCTAAAGGACATTTCTCGCTTTATTAACATTATTATGACAAAAAAAATATTCACTTGATTCTAAGATATACATTTGTAGTCAATTTTTGTTATTGTTGAATATTAGTAGAGCCTAGTAACCACTCAATCTTTTTATAGTGTTCTTTTAAGTGCCTCTATTGTATACTTAGAGCAATGGAATCTTGAAATTTTATTATAAAAATGACTTCACTTGAATCTTGAGGTGCAGATTTATATTTAGTTTTATTTTTCTATTGAATATACCCAGATTTTGTCAAGTTGTGCATTACATCATCATTTAAATTGTTTGTTCCTTAAAACCAATTTATCTAATAAAGGAACAAAGTAAGAAAGTTCAATTAGGAATATGTGATTGTATGAATGGGATCACAAAGGGATATTATGAAAATTTCAATAAAGGGTATGTGGAAGAGAAAATAAAAATAAAAAATAATAATAATTATTATTTTTATTTTGAGTGTTGTTATGTATTAACACTAATATAAAGTAAACTAAAATTAGATGTTCCTCAACAATAAAATTTAACAATAACATTTGAGTCTAATATTTGGCTATAATACATACATAGAAACAAGAGAAAATAGAAAAACACGTGCTAAACAAGGAAACCTAAAACAACAAAGAAAGTGGAATAGATACACTAATGTAGGAGCATCTCAATATGTAAGAGAAATCTTGCATCACCAACAAATTTTTATTTTATTTTATTATTTTCTTATAGTTTTCATTCAAATTTTAGTTATTTATAGTCATAACATATCCTATGACATTTCATTGTTTTTGCACATATCACCTGATAGTTGCAAGTAAATATTTTACATTGATACTTCAATATTGCATTCAATACTCAAGAGGTTTAGATCACTGCAAAGGCATAATTAGGTATCTTACTCATGATAATGCATTATTGACTAACACTCAATTTCACTATCATGGCTTGTGGATGTTAGCATATTGTTGTCATTGATGTCAAAAGGGGGATTGATGTCATTGATGTTAGCATATTGTTGTCACTAAGAAGAGATATGGCATGTTGAGGATCTAGTTCTAGAAGATGGTGTGTAAGCTGAAAATCTTGCTTAGGGTGTTGCTTTATTTTCATGCAACTTTGTCATGGTGTTGCGGTGAATTCTTCCAATGTTTAAAAGTAAAATCAAAGGCCATATTTGACATGGTTTTTCTGAGAGCTTATCATAAATGTGATGAGCAGATCCAGAGGATGTATAATTGGTCTAGAAATGAATTATGGTTCTTCTTGGCTTGAATTAGGGATTTTTAGTTAAACCTTAGGGTTGTAGTCATGGCACCTTCTATTTTTTCGTTGACTGCTTGTTGGAGGTTGCAGGTCACATAAGTCATAAACTTATGTCTTCAAGCTCATTCAATGATTAACCCCATTACCTGGTCTTCCGGTTGGTGTCACTGGTGTGTTTGTTTGAAGATTGGATGGTGCACACTCCATATTTACACATCTGACGACTATCGCTAAGGTCACATGTATCACATAAAGCTCTTTGAATTCAACTTGGAGTTTAACGATGCACGATGGAGATCTATCAATGACTACGATCAAGTAGATCCTATGGTGCCTGCTAGCTCGTGTTACCTGTGGTGGGACCCCATCCATGCCTCACAGGGGAGTGGTGAATGGTAGTGATCAAAGTGGGTTTTGATCAGACGATGCACGATGATGGAAAAAAAAACTTTGGTGGGTCCAGTAGACATGTGGCGACATTAGCTCGATTGCTTCCCATTGTTGTGAAGCAAAGCGATAGGATGTTTTGGGTGATGAGCAATGTGTATAGTGCGATAGTGGAGAATAACGTCAAAGCTAGATATATGGCATTAGACCGTCAACCCGTAGAGATTTTGTGGGCCCATAATCAGAACCAACGAGATAGCAGGGGACAGTGTAGATTGAATGGTCATTGATCCAATGGTGATCACCACGTCCATTCACATCGCTGATGGAGAAATAAAGGCATATGTATAACAACGATACATGATGTATGATTGAAGGTGTAGGTTCAAAGGTATGTGATCTGATGGTGATTGCTATGTATCTTCACATCATGGATATAGATGTGGATGTCCTATGTAATGTAGCGATACACGATGGCTATGGTTCCAAAGGAAATGTGATCAATGATGGAGATTTAAAGACCGTTTATCTGACAGTCATGTTTTAAAGGTAAGAAAATGAACGAAGGACACTGGATCATAGCACAAAGACAGGTGATTGATGACTCAGATTTGAAAGCGCAAATCACAAATGAGTAAGTCCGTGTAAATAGGGTTTCTCCTGTAAACTAACATAGAGGTGAGAATAAAATTTCCTACCTACATCAACGAAAATTGTAATAAATATTTTATGCATAGAGTGGCAGAAAAGATGTTTATAGAGGTTGGGATAAAGATTAAATTAGATAATCAAAAGGATGCATTAAATGCATATCTGATCTTAGAGTTTGACAGAGTGAAATAGGGGAAATTCTCTACACCAGAAATGAATGTTGTGTGGATCAATGCAGAAGCATGACAGTGGAGAAGATATCCTAGAACCCTAATAGAGGATCAAATCATGATAGTGAATCCCGAGGAAATCACCATCAGTTAGAAACTACACAAAATAGATAATCAAATATGGTGAAGATTTTTAAGAGTGTGATTGTAGAGGAGAGATAGTGCATAGTGCAAAAAGTATGCTGATCCATTGATGCAGACCGAGAATGTGTTGCAAGTATGAATAATTATGGTGGTGTTGTCATTGATGTCAACACAGTACAAGTTGTTTTAGAGAAAGGAAACAAGTGATTGGAGGTGGTGCATGTATAGTTGAGATACTATAGAGATGTTGTGAGTACATGGAGCTATCTTTATGGTGTTGCAGGTGTGTTGATGTGATGAGTTACCAAGTGCTTTTGAGAAAATTAATAAATAGTGAAGACAAAGTTGTGTGTGTGTTTAGAATGTGCTCCACATTTCTTTTGTGTTGATCCTATGCTTGTGTAGATCTGTAGTGTTTTCTATGGATTTCCTTGGGTGATATATCCTGGATTATAGCTTGTGGTTTGATGAAGAGTGAAAGTTGTGTTCACCAATTTGTGAACTAGTCTGGCAGAGTTGTCTTTCTGTTGACTAGGAGAAATGTATCCGCTCCCTAGTCCTCTGCTGGTTTGTTTCCGGTCTTTTGGATTTGGAAGAAGGCTTGTAATTATGTTATCTATCTTCTATCAAAGGTGTTCATGGTTTGGTGCTCCAAAAGACTAGTTTTAGAGTTACTATGTGTTTTTGTACAATCTGGATGGACTGATGGAAAGTGTTCGATGTATGAAGGTTGTTGCAGCTATTGCAGATGAAACTGAAGGAATCTAACATGTGTTCCAGTGTATGGTGAAGTGTGTTATGTGGTCCACATGTTATCTTCTTGTTGTGGAAGCATGTACTTCAAAGTTCATCTATGTTTTCATTAGGTTTGGTTGACCTAGTGTCTACACGTCATGCGAAGGATAAGTATCAATTGAGGAAGCGTGTGATTGATCCAAGATGTTGTTTTGGGTCTTGGTTAAGTGTTGGTTTGGTCCGATCTCATTCTCTTCCACCACGAGAATGTTGAGTTGCCGACCTAATTTGAATTTGTAAAATGAATTATGTGTAGCTGACCTTGGAGAAAGTTTCTAAGGTTGAAGATGGTATAAATACAAGACAAGGTGTTGAGGATTGTAAGCCACAAGTTTGAGAATCAAGATAGATGCGAAGATAGTGAGAAAGTAAGTTGAGGCAGCGAAGGAATTTAATGTATTAGACTGCTGAAAGCAGTGAGCTGATGGTGTCTACAATTCTCTGATCAAGGATGTGAATGTGTGCGAGTTATTGTGGTGGATCTTCTGCTGCATTGAGATAGTGTTCTTTGTGTAACATTCTTATTTCTATCTTTTTGTATCTGTAGGCAGTGAGCCTCCCTGTAGGACAGTGAGTCCTATCTTGGGCAGTGAGCCTCTTTGTAAACATTTTTTCTATTACTTTATATTATGAGTTAATCCTCACCGTGGTTTTTCCCTTATTGGGTTTTCCATGTGTAGAATAGGGGGATTCGCTACTCACAAGTTCTCTTCATTCAGAGAGCCTCACGGGGTGAATTCCCCTAAACTACCTCAAGGAACAACGCATAAGAGTTCTAGAATCCGAAAGAGCAAGTCACAAAGATTCTCTGGACAAACTGACAAGCTCTTGGCCACAGGACATCAATGCAAAATATGGACAACAACACGGCGCATTGGCGTCTCGTACGGACCAAAAAGTGAGTTTATCTCAAAAAATGGCTAAAGTGACTACTTCTACTCTGAATGCTAAAAACCATAGAATACAGGAAAACAACAGAAAGTGATAGAACTGAGATAAAGTAAAGAGTAAATGATAAAAAGAAGGAGAAGAAAGGAAGGAAATACTTACAACCATGCGAATGATGAAGTTTCCAGCTCGTGAATGTCTTCAATACCCGCACACAAGAGGGAGAGAGAAATTTTTGGGGCTGTATAGGGGTTTGCCTCAGTCAAACCCCCGCTTTGGTGTTCCCACCTCCACAAAAAACCAAGAAGGTAGAGAGAAAGAGTGTGATGAACAAAGCACGTGGCAAAAGAAAAATCCACTTAGGAGTAGAACCCACACCACAAAGTAAGCGTGTGATTAAAGAAAACCCCGCTTGAGGAGGAGAACCCATATCAAAAAAGAGGTGATAAAAGCAAACCCCACTTGAGGAGAAATCCTATGACCAAGTAAGTATGCGAATAGTAGGGGATATGGAATCCTAGGATGCTCACAAGCATGAAATGAGGGAGATGAAGTTGCAAAGAGTGTTATAAGGGGAGCTTGAGAGAGCTTTAAGCTACTACAAAAACTGTTATGAAGCTATGCAAGAAAATGCTAAAGTGTATAAGGCTAGAGAGAAACTAGAAGTGGAAGAAGTCCTCAAATGAAGTGAAAAAAGGAATTTTAAAGAGAAGAAAGAAGCAAAAGGAAGCTTCTCAGGTGGTTACACAACATCTCGAGCCATTACCACCAAAAAAAAGAGGTGACAAGTGGAAAAAATGCTTGAAAACGGTCGTTTGAATGTTGAAACATTGCAGGATGCTAGCATGGTGTGTGGACGTCCACGTGGTGTGCTGGTGTCCGAACATGTCACGCTACAAAACAACACGAACGGGAAAAGCACAAGGTTCAATGAAAAGTTAACATGCAAGGGTGGCTACTGAAAAGGGGTCTTGGAGCATCTTGAGAGGGAAAAGGATGATGCAATGGTTAAAATGAGCCTACTCAAGATGCTAAGGGAGTGGACACTAAAGTAGATGCAAGAATGTAATTGAAATTGCAAGGGTACAATTTTACTCTTATACATTTTTCCCCCACTTTAGTGGGCATATGAATCTACGCTAATATGCACGCTAAAGTAAATCTACTGAATATAAATAATATCATATGCCAAAAGGATACTATAGAGGAAGCAGATGGATCTTTAACCCATGGAAGCATGCCCCTATTTTGACGATCTGCTAAACCAATACATTAGACAAGAAGAAACTGCACCAGACAACAATGTTAGAGAATAAAAAGCTAATAGATTTGAGTCAGCAAAGTGAAAGAGACCTCGATGTAGAAGGGTTGTCTCAGTACTATGCATCATCCCCAAATTAAGAAATAACAGATAGAAGCATTCTAAGATGAAGAGAGGAAGGGCATATACTTAGGATGAAGAAGATGTTGATCTTCGATCCGGTATATACAATTGAGAAGAGAAAGAAATGAACTAAGTGCATGGTGAAAGCAAAACCCGCTTAGGAGTAGAACCTGCACCACAAAGTAAGAGTGATAAAAGAAATCCCTGCTCAAGGAGGATAACCTGTATCACAAAATAAAAATGTAAGCGCCTCACAGGCCCGCTGACCTACAAGGAGGCATCCCCCAAGATCTCTCATATGGAAGAAGCTGAGAAAGTGCCTTACAGACCCACAAACCTACATGGAATCTATCCTTCAAGAACTCTCACATGAAGGAAACCCCAAGAAAGCGCCCTACAGACCTACAGGGGAGCCACCCCCAAGATCTCTCGCATGGAGGAAGCTCAAAGGAAGCACCCTACAGGCTCTCAGACCTGCAGGGAGGTATCCCCCAAGATCTCACATGGAGGAAACCAAAGGAAGCAGACTCTACAGAGTTGAAAAACGGTGACAAGTCTATCCACAGATAGAATGTGTCAAAAAGTGGTCATGTAGACGAGTAAGAAAATAATCACACAAACCGTCGATAAGTTGGAAAAATTTCAAAGGGTTCCCTCGGGAACTCGATGTGAAAAAAGAGGGGTCCACTCAAGGGACACACTATTTGAAAAGCGAAGTCTAGTCAGGTTGCCCCCAAGCTAGACACAAAGTTATGAAATAGGTCTAGTCGGGCTGCCCCCAAGCTAGACGCCATAGAATTTATTTGAGAGGAAAGCTTTCAAAGAGGTCCCTTAGGAACCCTTCAAAATAGAAAATGGGTCCTCTCAAGGGATGCTTCATCTGGAAGACATAGGGAAGAGAGGGGGTTCTTAAGAAGGACACACATCTCTGAAATAAGTTATCACTGCCCCCATCATACAGGGGAGGAGAACTTGCAAGATACTTCAAACGAGATAGAGGTAAACCTTGATATCACTTGTCATGTGAAGTAAAGGCAACACACCAATCAAATGGGATTTTTATGGCACGTGAATCACAAAGTCATTGTATTTATCCTTCAAGGCCTTACGTTCACTTGTGGAATGGCCAAGCACTCGATGGTATGCACAGAAAGAATGTTTTCCTTCATTAAGTTTATGAAATTTCTTACGTATAGGAGAAGGAAGAGTGATTAAGCGGGTTTTTAGAAGTTGCAACAAAATATGCTCTTGCTTAGATAAAGAATGAGGACCAGGAAGCAAACCTTTCTCTTGTGGAGAAAAGTTTGACTGCTCACAAGAAGAAGATACAAAGGTAGAAGACAAAGGAGGATCTACATGTTGAGTATTATTCAGGAAAAGGGGATCATACTCCTTTACGAGATCGCCATTGTCTTTCCTAACAACACTACCAATATTAACCTCTTTAATAGAAGTGTGATCGTCTTCCTCAGAAGGAGGATCAACACCAAGGACATTACGATTTACATTCACCTTATCCCGCGATACAAAAGAATGACCATCTTTGATAGAAGGTTTGGATGATGTTATTAGAAAGTCTAAGTGGTTCTGGGTGACTTTATATTCTCTGATGAAGGATTCTGTAAAGTCTAAAGACCCCCAATCATCACCAAGACATGCATTCTTTTTAGAAGAGGTAGAAGGAGCACACTTAGGACTCCTTGCTTCAGAAGGATCTTCTTCAAGGACATTTATATTGAGAGTACCTTTTGTAGTAGGTATTGCTGGAGTAAACATAAACACATTGGAAGACACAAAAGGGATGAGAGTAGGCACAACCGAAACCTGACCGACAACTGCCATCTCACACAAGTGCATAGCATCAGGGTCAGCCTTGATTGTGACTACTTGATTATTTTAGAGGAACTTAATAGATTTATGTAAGGTAGATGGGATTGCACCCATAGCATGAATCCATAGTCTACCAAGAAGAAGGTTATACGGTAGCTTTTTTTCCACAACATATACTAGAGTAGGTACAGTAACGGGTCCTAACCTCAAAGGCAAGACTATCATGCCTAGGGCTTGTCGACTGACATTATCAAACACATGAATGATAATAGAAGAAGTATTAAGAGAAGATGGGTCAATATTAGTCTTAGGCAATAGATCGATGCTACATACATTGAGCGCCGAACCAACATCAACAAGAGTATGTCTAATGCCAATTTTATTAATATTAACTATGATCATTAGAGGATCCACTTGCTTCTGTACTTCCAGAGGTGGGAACTCTTGCAGATAGAACATGATATTCAACGAATCAACACGAATATATGCCATCAACACATCAGCATCTGCCGACCTAGGAAGAGAAGGAAAGAGGATATTTTGCAAGGCTTCCTAAAGCATACCTTGATAAACCGGAGCAAACTGAACTAGGTCCCACAGTGAGATCTTATCCGTAGTAACCCGAGGTTGCTTGACAAGATCGTACTTACTGGGTACTTTAGTTGTAGGTTTAGGTGCTTGAAGAAGACTTGGTTGTTTATTTATTCTATTCTCATAATTATGGGCTACTGCTCTATAAGAGGGAGCCTTAGAAGGATAAAAAGAACCACCATCAAATGGAACACCATCAATAGAACATATCCTTTTAGGAGAAGGAATAGATGGAGTTATGTGAATGATCGGTCTCTTAGGCCTTTGAAGGGAAACAATGACATAGATTACATTTACAAAATCATCACAACTAGTAGTACAATTATTTGAATATATATTCTCAACATTGATCCAAACAGGATCAAATGTGGAAGGAGATTGATCATTCACTAATGCAACCTTTCTAGGAGAGAGTGCATTAGAACAAAGATGAGATTCATCATCCACAAATGCAATTTCTCTAGAAGAGAGTGCATTGGAAGCAAAATATTCATCATTCATTAATGCATCATCTCTAAAAGAGAGTGCATTGGAGTGAAGAAAAGGTAGAGTAACGTTAAGAAAGGTATCAATGATTTCATCTTCTTGCAAAAATATATCCTTCGAAGTAAGAGGACTCTCATGAGAAGGATCAGAGATACAAAGTGACATGGGAAAATCCAAGTCACTATCACATGCATTAAATAGAATATCATTAACATTTTGAACAAAATTAGATATAGAACTAATAAAAGAAGATATTAAATCCATTACAATTTTTTTGGTATTTTCTATGTTCTAGTAATTCACATTTTCGAAGGTCTTTAGAGCAGAATTTGAGGTCGAAACCTCTGTCGGTCCCTCAAATTCAACTGCCTAAGGCACTACTATTTTGGTGATTGAACTAGTTCTCTAAGAGACCTTTCCAACTATGCAAACAGTTCTGAATTCTGAGCATTGAGTCAAAATTTATGACCTCTCCAAGTAGGGGTAAATAAATTCCTAGTTTTTCAAAGAACACTGTTCTTCACGTAGGGTTCACCAAAATGTAGAATAGGGGGTTTAGCTACTCACAAGTTCTCTTCATTTAGAGAGCCTCACAGGGTGAACTGACCTAAACTACCTCAAGCAACAGTGCGGAAGAGTTCTAGAATCCAAAAGAGTAAGTCATAGAGATTCTCTGGACAAACTGATGAGCTCTCGGCCACAAGACATCAGTGCAGAATATGGACAACAGCGCGGTGCGCTGGCATCCCAGAGGTGCGCTGGTGTCTCGTACAGACTAGAAAGTGAGTTTATCTCAGAAAATGGCTAAAGTGACTACTACTCCGAATGCTAAAAACCATAGAATATAGGAAAATAATAGAAAGTAATAGAAATGAGATAAAGTAAAGAGTAAATGATAAAAATAAGGAGAAGAAAGGAAGGAAATACTTACAACCATGTGAATGATGAAGTTTCTAGCTCGTGAATGTCTTCAATACCTGCACACAAGAGGGAGAGAGAAATTGTTGGGGCTATATAGGGGTTTGCCTCAGTCAAACCCCCATTTTTGTGTTCCCACCTCCATGAACAACCAAGAAGATAGAGAGAAAGAGTGTGATGAACAGAGCACATGGCAAAAGAAAAATCCACTCAGGAGTAGAACCCACACCACAAAGTAAGCGTGCGATAAAAGAAAACCCCACTCGAGGAGGAGAACCCGTATCACAAAAGAGGTGATAAAAGCAAACCCTGCTCAAGGAGGAGAACCTGTATCACCAAGTAAGTATGTGAATATTAGGGGATATGGAATCCCAGGATGCTCACAAGCATGAAATGAGGGAGATGAAGTTGCAAAGAGTATTATAAGGGGAGCTTTAGAGAGCTTGAAGCTACTACAAAAGTTGTTATCTAGCTATGCAAGCAAATGCTAAAGTGTATAAGGCTAGAGAGAAACTAGAAGTGGAAGAAGTCCTCAAATGAAGTGAAAAAATGACTTTTAATGAGAAGAAAGAAGCAAAAGGAAGCTTCCCGGGTGGTTACAAAGCATCTTGAGCCGTTACCACCGACCAAAGGAGGTGACAAGTGGAAAACATGCTCGAAAATGGTCGTTTGAGCATTGAAATGTTGCAGGACGCTAGCGCAGACGTCTGCGTGACACGCTAGTGTTCAGACACATCACACTACAAAACAACATGAATGGGAAAAGAACAAGGTTCAACGAAAAGTTAACACGCAAGGGTGGCTGTTGAAAAGGGGTACTGGAGCATATTGAGAGGGAAAAGGATGATGCAATGGTTAAAATGAGCCTACTCAAGATGCTAAGGGAGTGGATACTAAAGTGGACGCAAGAATATAAGTGAAATTGCAAGGGTGCAATTTTACTCTTATACACCATGTAAATCTAATGTTTCTTATGTTGATATTGATTTATGTTATTTGCACTTCAAGCTCATACTTAATAACAAATTAAAGTGGATGTGGAGTTAATTATTGTTTGAGATTTGTGAATTTGATTGGTGACAACTGATTCACCCCCCTCTTAGTTGTCTTGCGCATTTCAACAATTGGTATCAAAGCTTTGGTTCCTTAGAGAAGAGCTTAACTGCTTGAGGTAGATCCAGTGGTACACAAATTGACAATCCCTGTGTTTGATGGATCTGATTACAGTTTCTGGAAAGTGCAGATGAGATGTTACTTGATCTCTCTAGGTTACAAGACTTGGAAAGCTGTTGAGACAAAATATGTTGAGCCGACAAGTGGTCCTTCTTCTGTAGATGAGATTTCTGCCTATGAAGAAAATGAGAAAGCAAGGTATGCAATCTATAATGCTTTATCTAAGATGAAGCTGACAAAAGTTATTTCATTGGGCACTGCTTATGAAGTTTGGGAAAAGTTGAAAGATATATATGATGGAAATGATAGAGTCAAACTATCAAAGAAGTTAACATCCAAACACATATATCAGAACTTGAAAATGGAAGAAGGTGAAGACATTGTAGGATACTTTCAAAGGGTTGATATTGCAGTAAATGAAATAAAAAATCAAGGTAGTACTCTGACAGATGAAGATGTAATGGAGAAGATTCTAATAACCTTACCAAAGAGCTATAGTGACAAGGTCTCAGCTATTGAGGAAGTTTATGATCCTAAGAAATTTACTAAAGAACAACTATTTGGAACATTGACTACATTTGAAATGAGGAAATTTGGAAAAGAAAAGGAGAAAATAGAAACAATCTTCAAAGCTACAAAGACAAAAGATGATCTAGATGGTGATAGTTCAGAGGAGTTGGAAGCAAATTTTACAAGGAAGTTGAAGAAAGGTACTGATAAGTACAAAGGTATGTTACCCTTTAAATGTTTTAGTTGTGGTAATATTGGTCACTATGCTTCAAGACGTCCAAATAGAGCCATACACAAGAAGAGTAGAGACAATAAATACAAAAAGGACAAAAAGTTCAGGAAATTGTATTATGTTAGTGAAGCTGCTGAAATTTCTAATGATGAATCTGATTTTGAGGGTGATAATGATGAATGCTTATTTCTAGCTTTAGAAAACAAATCAATGTCTACTAACCATGGAAGATGTGAAAAGGAATGTGGTCTCGAAAACAAGAAGGAAGAGATGGAAGGTACTCTGGTTATTTCCTTTCATGCTAGACCAATGCATTCAATCATTTTTCATCCAATAACTCTAGCTCATGCAAATGGGATCTATGATATTTTTCCTCATCAATGAACTGCTACATAGAAACTCTCAAGGATGGTAACTCAACCTCAATGGGAAGAATGGCTTCAAATCCAAAAATGGGGGAATATGGAGTAGCTATTGTGGGAGTGTGGATGCTAGGGTGATAGGCCCATAATGAGGGATTGAGTTGGATGTGCCAATCATGGCCAACATCATCGATAGTCTTCTTTAGGATTTTAAGGATAGTATTATTAGATGCCTCAACTTGAACATTACCTTAGGGTTATTATGGAGTGGAAAAGTGATGTAGATGTGGAATCTCTCACATAATTCATAGACATCCTAATTTTTGAAAGGATAATTGTTATTCATGAAAATGGATTGGGGAACACCATATTGACATATGATGTAATTAAGGATGAACTTGGATATTTGTTTACCGATGATGTAGGTCATTGGAATGGATTTGATCCATTTGGTAAAGTACTCAATTGAACTGATGATAAAATTATGAGAATTAGTGGATGTAGGATGAATCTTTACCATGAGGTCAAGTCCCCATTGAGAGAATGGCCATGGTGACGTAACTAGATGAAGTTCCTAGGAAGGTGTGTGCACAAGATCTCCATGTATCTGACATTGGAAACATTTCTTAACAAAGTGATAGGCATCTTGTTCCATAGTAGGCCAATAGTATCTCGTTCACATAATATTTTTGGCTAGTGTAGGACCAACAGAGTGAGCTCCGCATATACCATCGTGTACCTCGTGTAAGGCTATTTGTGCTTCATATGAATTGTGACATATTTGGAGGGTGCTATCTAAACTATGAAAATAAAGGGTATCAACAATGATGACATATTTGGATGCTTGTTGAATATAGGTCTTACATTGATTAGAGGATAAGTCATGAGGGATAATTTGGTCATGCAGGTAATTGTAAAAGTATTTGTACTAGGGAGAATTAGGACCAACAATTTCACAAACGAGTTCAGATTCGAGGACATCAAACACAAGGATCAATAATTATTCCACCAAGAAATCATACTGCAATACATTATTAGGTACATCCAAAAGAGATCCAATGGTTTCCATTGCATCAGATGCTTTGTTCTAAATCCTTAGGATTTGCATGAAGATGATGACATCAAAATATTGTTTGAAACTATCAACCATTCATTTGTAGGGAGTGATTTTTCATCTTTTGTATCAGTCATTATTAACCTGATGGATAACCAATTGGGAATCACCATAGACTTGAAGATTCTTGATTTTTCATTTGATGGCCATTCATAGTCCTGTTAGCAATGTTTCATATTCAACCATGTTATTTGTGCATCAAAATGTTATTATGTAGGACTTAGATATTGAATCCCCTTGAGGTGTGACAAAGAGGATACCAGATCGTAAACCATGACTTGTATAAGATCCATCAAAGTACAATTTCCATGTTGTAAAAGTCTCTATTTTGAAGATGGATTCATTAGGAAAATTAGACACTAGAGGATGATCTTCTATTGTTGGTGCATCTATGAGTTGGTCAGTTATCGCTTGTCTTTTCATTGCCTTATGATCAACATACTCTATGTCATATTCACTCAAGATCATGACACATTTTGCTAGTCATCCCATCTAAGTTTCTTTGTTGAAGTGTTATACCTTGCATAACCACCCCATTTTTCTTTTGGTCAAAATGGGTCCCCCTTTGTTGTTTTTGTCTTTGGTGTTCTTGTTCAAGCTTTAGGAGTTGTACTTTTTCTCCTAATTCCTTGTTTTCCTTTGTCTGTCGGGTTTAGGTTTCAGACTATCACTAGCACTTGGTACTATTCTAAAGTGCAAGTTTTTGTTTTCAGCTCGATCTCGATCCCCATGCTTGCCTTGTGTTTTCTTTGTTCTGTCAGATTCAGGTATCAAATAAGAATCATCACCTTACACCCTTAAAAGTGTAAGTTCTTGTTTTTGTTCCGATCCTGACCTCCGCTTTTCTTCCTTGTGTGTTTTTGTTTGTGTCAAACTCGGACATTAGACCAAAATATGAATCCAAAGTTCTTGTTCCTATCTTGATCCCGATCCCAATTTTTGACTCCCTTTGTGTGTTTTGAAATCGGACATTAGACTAGAACTGGAACCAAGAACTTTTCCAAAGTCCTTGTTCCGTGTTCCATCTTGATCTCGATTCCTGCGTCTTTCTTCATTCATCAAGGTTCAAATTTTAGAACTTTATTGGAACTTTGCACTCACTGAAGGTTTTGGTATCATGTCCCTTCTTGATCCTGAATCTTGCTTAACTTCTATTCTCACGATAGCTCATTTATGACTTCCACTCCAATCTTGAGGCTCGACCTACTCGCATTAATGAACACTTGTTTGCACACACAAATGATTTTTTTATTCCCATGAGTGTCTTATCTACAATCAACTAACAAGAAACAACAAACAAGTGTTAATCATGTTAGAAAACAAAATAAAACACTCCCTATGGGATTCTTTAACCAAATCAAAGAGAGAACATGAAAATGAGAACAAACTAACTAAAGATAACATGAAATCCAATTGAAATTGCTAAACCTCCATCCCATAGGGGAAATGGTTCTCCTTTGATGTGGAAAGAATCCCCTTCCCAATCCATTTGATAATATTTGATGATTGAAGATGATTCCAAGTATGAAATTGATGCTAAATGATGAAACTATGCTAAAAAATGATGAAAATGGTGATAGCTATGACTTGAAATGCCTATAGTAAGAATGCTTGAAGTTGTGGATCCATTGTCTGAAGAGAATGATTCTATTTATAGAACTCAAGGGTTGAAGAATGAGAGGAATTGTTGAATGTGGGATAAAATGAGAGCCAATGAGAATGTGACACTTGTCACAATTCTATTGGAGGAAGGTGGAGCACATTTTGGGAAATGTGTTGAGGAAAGGGGGATGTAAGAGGAATAAATGAGAATGTAAGAGGATTTGAAAGGTGGTAAGAAGAATTTATTGAATGTGGTTGGAGATTTGAAAGGATGTAAGAGAATTTATTGAGGATGTGAGAGGTTTTTGAAATATTTGGAGGGAAATTGAATGAGGAGGTAGTTGGGAGGAATATTCTTAGGAATATGCTTTTGTGAGGATAAATAGAGGATTTAGTTAATTACAAGAATTTATTTTCATGTGCAAGTGGGTTAGTTAATCAGGGTTGGGTTTGACCAAGGTTGAGTCAAAAGCTGGAGAATGGGTAATTAGGATTAGGAGTTAATTAATCAAGAATTAATTAACTTGGAGGAATTATGGGATTTGAAATTTGATTTAAATGATTTGATTTATTAAATCAGATGAGAGGACTTTAGGGATTTGATTGATTTATTTAAATCAACATGATGAACATTGGTAAATTAATCTAATAAATTGCTTTATTTGATTAATAGAAGAATTTGATGATAATTAAACAAAATTAGGTGCACAATGTCAGAATTATTTAAGTGTCTACATTTTTCTCCTCTTTGAAGCAGCGTACCAGTTGCGTTGTTCAAAGACTGATGTTGCCAAGATCGAAATTCAAAAATTTCTTTATTTTTTTTAGATGCCCTACTATTTCCCCAACAGAAAGAATTATGATGGTACACTGCTCCCTCGAGAGATCGGGAAAAAAAATTGATTTTAGGTCAAGCTCATGACAAATATTCTTTATGGATGCATGGATGGATGCTTAGAGTAACAAATCTATATTATGATGACAATGCAAATGATATTTTTTTAAGACGCTTAGAATAACAAATCTATATTATCCTAAACAACTTAAAGGATGATGCCATGCATGTGAGATGGATGATGTTTCCTATTATGATGATATGTATGAGTATGCAGGATGAATATGTTGATGTGTTATGAATGTAGAATGGATGCATTGATGCTTTGGTGAATGTCATGATAACATGTTAGCGTGAAAGAGGATATAAGAATGAGAGGGATCAACCCTTGATTCCGAGAAGATGCAAAAGTCCAACAAGTCTATGAGTCATTGAGACTTTATTAGATATGATGATGAATGATGGTGTTTTTCTTATCCAGGGATTGGGAATGTAATGAGAATAAATTTCCTTATGTTTGATAACACACATAGATACAATGCATCAAGGTATAGACAACTAGGATGGCATGGTATCTAGTGTGATGGAATTTGACTCAACAAATAGATAGGAGTATCCTTGTTCACACCTAACATATGAAACCTTTTTAGGATGTACTTCATACATTTCAAACTTCTCAAACCAAAACACAGAAAGGAAAAACCTCCCAATGTAATAGTCAACAAGCTGTCCAAAGTATCCTCTCTACATACCTAAGAAAGTAAGTATCACCAAGGTTATATTACAAGAATATCCAACAAGCAAGACAAACAAAAGATAATGATCAATTCCCCATTCCTTTCTCTCTAAATCGTTTTGATTAGACATCATTGAGAGGTCATTGGAATGAGCACAATAAGATAAATCAAAAGAAAAGATAAAGTACACAAACAAGTCAATGTTCTTCATGCCTCTAGCCAAAGGGATGTGTTTTGCTTAGGATAAGTATCCAAAGTGATTTCCAAAGATAATGCCCATTGTAGAAAGGATGCATCTTAGGAAATGTTAGTGGATGGTGGAAAGTTGATAGGTTGTTCAAAAGGTTGTTGATATAAGGCTCGATTGACATGTTTGAGAACGATCAAGAGTTTGATTTTGCATTTAAAAGTTTGTTGTTTGATTTTGATTTTGTGTTTGAAGTTTGCTTTTGTTGATTGTTGTGGTTGTTTTTTGTTTGTGTTGCCAAAGGGTGAGTGTGGGGATTTGTTTATTATGGATGAAATTATTGTGGGTGAAAGAAAAATGGGACGAATGGATTTTTTCAAATATTTGAATGTTTTTGATGTTTTTGAAATGTTATGAGGCTATTTTCTTGGATTTTCGGGTTATTTAAATTTTTTGTGTCTTGGGGATTGATCAATGATTAGCCTTGCCAACGTTTAAGCAGAGACGATGTAGTTCGGTTGCCATTTTTTTGAATTTTTGACCTGTTTTGGGATTTTGATATGATTGAATGTTTTTGGATTTTTGCATGATTTTGATGATTTGGATATGGATATTTGTATGATATCAGTGATCTTTTTGGGATTTTGTTGAAAACCAAGCTATGATTGATTGATCAAATTGATGGATTGATAATGATAACACTGTTGAGGATGCACAACAATGTAAGGATAGGGTTGAGCAACACAAGGACTGGGAAGGACATCCCGAGATGATGATGGATTGATTGGATTTGATTGATCAAGATTGTGAAGCTCGGTTTGGAACAAAATTTGTTTAAATGATTTTTTGTAATGATAAAGTGCAAATTAGATGCGACTGATAGTGATTGTTTGGATTGATGTTCGATGAAAGATAAATCTTGATAAGGAACATCTTCTTGTCAAAATGTGCCATGGACTAGTGATTTGGATTCTTGCTTACAAATGCTTTGACCAATTTGATTTCATGTTTTCCAATGTTTGGATCACCACATAAGTTGGAAGATATAGATCAAGATTTATTTCCAAGGAAAGATGTAAATATCTTCCCCCAGTGTCTAGCAATGTATGTAATTCCATGGGTGGATGCTTGGATAGATGTATGGATGGATGGATATGGTAAGCATGCAAAGGATGCCAAGGATTATCTTGTGACAAGATAAGGTGTTCAAATAAATAATGCTTTATGGCTTAGATAATGCTGGCTAGGATAGGATCAATGATAATGAACCATGTTAAGATGTTTACCATAAGCAAGTGTAAAGTGTACACCAAACTTTTTCAAGATCAAGATAATTTGGAAGATGGATGTAGATGGATGAAAATGGATTGGATAAGTGGTTTATGGATGAATGGATTTATTATGGATAAGATGGATGGAATGATGGAGTTTATTATGGATGGGATGAGATGCTTCCACTTGAACTAGCACATGTAGATGCTTGATTCTACACATGATTCCTTTTTGCTAGGTTTTCATCATGGTACCTGCCCAAAGCACCACCATAGTGGTTTTCACTAGATGACAATTTTTATCTTTACTATTTTCATGCTTTTTTTTAATTTTTTGATTTCTTTGAAATATTTTAAGCTCATGCTAAACCACCTAGTGGTGTTGATGTAGATGCTTCTTTCATAATGTTCCATCAATATCCTTCTTGAAGAAGCTGCTTTGCCAAGATACATGCACTTGAATACAACTTTTGAGATTCCCGATCTACCTTGTTGATACCAGAGTTAGCTTTGTCTTTGTGCGCACATCGCAATAGAATGCATTTTGAATCCTTATGTGAAGGGTGGCTGCCAATACATGGTCAATGTGAGAATTGGATATCATGCATGGAGGAGTGCATGGTGGAGTGTGTTGTTTGACAACTTGGAACCTTTGACTCTCCAAACTTGGGAAGATGAGCAATAATGGGTGGATACAGAAGTATGCATGGAATTAGGACCAACTGCTTGATATACTTTGTACGTCACTTGGGAAGCCTGCTTTTACTTTTTTGGACATCTTGGATGGATACATTTCCCTTTTTTATTTTTCCCCATAGTTTCTTTGACTGGTGGAATTTCATAGGGATGATCTATCTTTTAATTTTTTGGTATCCATGTATATTTGATTTGTCCATAATGCTTCCCAAATTATTTTTCTTTGATAACTTTCTTTGTTCTTTCATTCAAATCTTTCTTTTGATGTTGGTCCCAATTTGTTGATGGGGTGATGAGTGGATGAAGATTCATTACGTGGCTGGTTGTAGTATTAGCATTGGTTTCATCATAAGGATTCTTTGTGCTCCTTATGTTGAAATTTTCTTGAGACATAGTTGCCCCCAGTATGGTGGTAGTAGCACCTTTTATCTTTGATTCTCCTAGTTCAAGATGTCCTATCTAGAAAGCATTGTTTGATAAATGACCACTGCAGATGATGTTATTTCAATTTGCTGCTTTGTTGACTCTGGAATATCTTGTTTGGTTTGACCTGTTTCCTTTAGTGGATAATGCTGGATATCTTCATACATGATGTCCTCAATCTGAACTTGGGATATATTTGATCCTGATGTTGTCAACTCTTCCTGACTGTGGGAATCAATTGCCTCTTGTTCTTGTGTAATAATGTCAAGAGTAGAGGAATCTTGTTCTAAATGAAGATCATCTATGTTTCCATCCAAAGAAAGCATCTCATGGGTAGATGGGGGAGTATGTGTTATATGGATATGATCATCATTTGTGACATCTTGTATACATTGGAGAGTGTTAGGAAAAGGTTTGTTGTGCACCTTGCATAATGTAATTATTCTTGGGACCAATTTATATTGTATGTAACATTGGGACATAAGTTAAGTTGCTAAAATGTAATTATTTAATATTGGGGAAAATAAATAAATAAAGTACCCAATATTAAATGTGGGGGCATGGTTTTGTAATATCACAGTTTTAGTCACATGGTTTTGTGTAATACCACTCGGGGGTTTTGTGGGAGCTCTTCTATAAAAGAAACCACAAAGGTAGTTGTTTAGGGTGGTTCAATTGGTAGGTTAGCTCTGGTTAGCATTTGTGAGGGTTTGAAGCATGGCATGGGATGTGTGGTTGCATGCTTGTTCACATGGATTGCTTGGAGAGGGCTTGTTGCTTCAATGGTGTTCATGGAGAATCTAAAGATGTATTGTAATCTTTATTGCTGAATAATACATGAGAGATGGATTCTTTTGGAGGCTTGGTTTTTCCCTCTTGAGGGTTTTCCCAGGGTATATCTTGTGTCATATTTCATGGGTATGTTGTCTATTCTCTTGCATGTGGATTTTGAATACTCAGTTGCATAGATTTCTCTTTTGGGTTATGTGGAAATTGTCTTTAAATGGCTGCAAGTTTCCAGAAGAGAGTTTCCATTAGATCATTGTAGTAGCTTGGAGATACAAATTCTTGATCTTTAATGATTTCAAAATTTCTTTCGACATACTTTGGATCAATTTCTTGACATGGGTCAATTTCGAAGGATGGATTGCTTACAAAGGGTTATGGGATATCATCATTAGGCATGGGAAGTGGCTCAATATCCTCTTGATCTTTAAGTGGATTTGGATCACGTGTTGAGTTGAGGATTCCTTCAATATCTACAACCATGAGGTCGAAGGATGTCAATATTTCTTGGAAAGGACTATTGCTAGACTTTGGTGAAAGATAGTGATCATACTTTGGAATAAATTCATGAGATATGTCCTCTAACTCATTAGGTGATGTGGAGAAATTTTCATCATGATCATTGGTGGCTGGATCTTGGATTATGTCAATAGGATCAAATAATTATAATACTCCTTGAAATAGATCATTGTTGGATATTATTTGTGAATCTTGATTATTAAAAAGTGACTCTTGATGTATGTTGATTTAATCATTAGATGAGGTAGAAAGATATCCAAGGTGATCATTGATGGATAGATCTTGATCATTGTCCTCAACAGTTGTGGTGGAGAGATTGTCACTGCTCTCATTAGTGGTTGAATCTTGGTCATTGTCTTCAATAGTTATTATTCATTGATCAATAAGGTCTTGGATGAGATTTTTGAGTTGAATAAAATTTGATGTTGTAGACACACAAAATATGCATACATTTCAATCCAATAGTTTAATCAAATAACCTTCATTTAATCAAATCTAACATTTCATCCTTCAAATTAAATAAATCCACTTCATCATTACCTCATAAATCAATCAAATCCATTTAATTAAATAAACCAGGACTTTATTTAATTAAATCTCCAAATGCATATTCCATCCCTTTTGATTTAAATAAATCAAAATATTCAAGTCAAATGGGTCAAATAAACTAATCATCATCTAAGCTAATCTAATCCTGATTAAATCTAATCTAATGCATGTCACATCCTCTAGCTTTTCCCAATTGCACCAATAAATCAATTTATTGATTTATTAAAATCAACATTTTCCATCAACATGGCATCTTTGAGGAATATTCCATCAAGTTTGAATTAAAAAACAAGTGGACATGTACATCCAACAAAGCAATTAATAAGCTCTTACATGTCCCTTTGCAAAGGTCAAACTAAGCATTAACTCTCAATTTCAAATTTGAATCTCCCCCTCTTTGGCACATTGACCAAAATGTGCTCATCCTCAAGCCTATCACATGATGACAAGTGGCTTCATATCATTGGTCCAATATTTGTCCCACATTCATCCATTTGGCTATTTCTCTCATCAAAATAATCTATAAATGACAACTTCATCTTTTATCAAATCTGACACAACTCCACATCTTGATCCACAAATCCTATGCAAAGTCACTCTCTTCATTTGAGAACTGATTTTTCCCATCTTACTCCATCATCATCATTGGAATTATATCATTTAGCTTATCTTAGCAAGGGTTGGGAAAGGGCTATTTTCCACAATAGCACCAATCCACTATGGGATAGGGTTTGGTCATGATTTTATGTGCTTGCATTTAATTATCTTTGTTTTATTTAGCTTGCATATTTTAGTATGATCAATTATTTCATAGGGATGCTCTATCTTATGTGCTTGATTCAACTAACAACTCATGTTTGTTTTTTTTTTGAGCCAAAAAATGTAGAAAGGGATTATTTCATAAAGAATGCCATTTTATTTGCTTTCTTTTAACTAACTTCATGCTGATATACATGGAATAGAAATAAAAAGTTTGCACATTTTTAGTGTTACATTTGGCGCCCACCGTTGTTTCAAACAACTACTCTATCGTAATATTGGCTTTACTTGTAGTATATTTTGTGGAAGTATCTTTCATTATTTATATGCTAGTTTACCATTATCTCTTCCATTCAGATTAGTTATATCATGTTTGGGTGTTAGTAACTAATCAATCTCTTTACAACAAATCTCTGCAACCCATGTTTACACGTATTTAATCTTTTTCTTATTAAGATACAAATCCTGTTCTCACCAGTTGTAAGCATGTTCAGAGAAAATAATCATGCTCAACCTCTGTTTTATGTTTTCTGAGAATTTGTATAAAAGCAGAGAGGACGCTAGCAAAGGGAGGATGCTGATTGAAGATTTTCAGACGTGGCTTTAAGCCTGCCAAAGACATTCCACTCACCTAGAACATTGAAGAGGCTTCAGTGCGGTCAAGGATCAGCTTTCTTGGTGCCATTTTTTGTCAACTTGGAAAGGACAACATAAAGGAAATCTCGACTCTCTGACAGTGCTTTAACCGTATTTGTAGACATGGCAATAATTGAGGAGGAAAAGGTGTCAAAAGGGAAACAAAGGAAAATGAGGTACAAGGAAAGCGAGGAAGGTGAAAGCGAAAAGATAATGAAGGTACAATGTGAAAACGAAGGAGAACAACGAAAAAAGTGAAGAAAGAAAACGAAGAATGAGGAGGATATTTTAAAAAATCAAAGTGTTTTTAAACACTTTAAGTGTTTGTTTAACACTTTTTCACGAAGTTGCCATCTCTTCTTTCTTAGGGCACTAATTTTTGTTTGGCTTTAAAAAGAATTTTCAATTTCTTCTTGCAAAGGCTAAAATGAACTCTAGGATCACAACTTACTAGATTTTGTTTCTTGGATTAACAATTGAACAAAGTGTCTCTCACTCGTCTTTTAGTGCTTAAAAAGAACTCACATTTTGCTTTGTGGATGTAAAAAGAACAAGTGCAAATGTTGTTTTTCATGAAGGCTTACTTAAACTAAAGGCATTGAAAAATAATGTATGCGCTTCTCTTGCACTTTATAGAGATCTTGAGAATCAAAAGGCCTTTTTCATGACTTTAGGGTGAGATAAAGCAATCACCTCCACACTTCGATTTGGGTTTAAAATTGAACAATATCTTGTGTGAGTGTGAGTGGGGGAATTATCGTGTATATTATCTCTCTTTGTTGCCATCAAAGATTGATCGAGTTACAGATTTTGTCTTTATTCACTTTTGTTTATCCTAGAGGGCCTGCCTTGGGGAAAAAGTACTCACCCAAGGGAACGAACTCAACGGATAACACTCTAAAGCCAAGAGTATTTCCAACCGGGATATAAATGTGGATATTGGAAGAAACACCAATATCACGCGGTTGATTCTGACAAGATGGATCTGAAAGGGGACTCTTGCCGTATGGGTCAATCTACACGAATGGAAAGTCCTTATTAAAACCCATGTGCTAGAATTTTCCAAAATCCTTTAATCTATTTGTTGGTGCAAGAACGGTCATTCTGAAGCCACCCCACATTTTTACGGTCTTTAGTAGAAATGGAAAAAATTCCATGGGAGTTTCATGGGTGTTGATGCTTGGCTGCCCCGATTGACGTTAATGAGCCGTGGAGGGGAGCCAGTGGAGTCAAGCATCTAACCATTCGCTAGAGATAAGTGTAGCTAGACTTGTCTAAGTGTGGATTCAACAAATATTTCCTTACACATCCATAGGGTTTGTACTTGTTCTTGGTTTGAAAACATAGTGCTTTGATCGAAAACATCGAAACCAACATTCAACGAATCATCAAAATATCAAACCCTTTAGGAGAGGCAAATATCCTTGAACAAATTCACATGTTATTGCTTGCCCTTGGGATTCGTATCCTTAGAGGCATCTAAACATTTGGATTTCATCTCAATTTTCTTCTACTAAAGTCAACTTTAGGTAACTCTTGCCTCAAATTTCCTTGGTTTCCGCATAATACACTTTGCGGGATAAGGGGAAAGTTGAGACATTAGACATCTAGATTCAAAATCTAATCAAGAGTGTGTTTGTGGTAAAAGTAAATCCATTAAGCAAAGATTAAATCAATTGGACCCCACACATGTGTTTGACATCTTTTGGTCAAATGGTTTTCATGCAAACATTGGTCTTTTGATTTTGAATTACTCTTTGAGAAATGCATGTTCTTCACTATCTTGGTCTCATAAACAAGTCCTTCCTAGGTTCATTTAGGATCAAATCAAACACACTCATTCATTCCAAACATCTATCAAAACCCATTCCACCAAACAACTTTAGAACTTTGGAAACATCATTCTAGACTTGGGTAAATCATCAAAACCGAAAATAACCTTGTTTAGTTAGGAGTATGGGAATGCATCCTTTCTCATACCTCTAATTAAATTAGCAATCCTTTGAACAAGTTCATCCTAAAAATAACATCTTACATATTAGGGTTTACAAGTTCATTACCCAAATCAAACCAATCAAAATCAAACCCTAAGTCTAGCATTGATGCAAAGTCCCTAAATGTCCAAACATCCATATCATTCACCCCTTTCATAATTCACCTCATCATTGGTCCTAAACACCTTAGAGGTCACTTGTGTAACAAGGTCAAAACACAAGAGGAACATGGAATATGAACTTGATCCATACATCCTGAGTAATCCAAATCAATTGAACTTTCAAAGCCTTACAATGTTGATTGATTATCAAAACTCACACTTATACAATCCATACATGGGATAATTACCTTCTACAAATGTCAATGGAACAACAAGTGTGAATATGCCCAAATCAAAGATTGGATCACATTTCCCGATGGTAGATCTAAATCCAAACCTACAAGTCTATCAACCGAACAATCAATGCATGAGCCTTCAAATGAACAACGTCATCCCACCAAATCCCTACATGGCAAATGAGAATGTACCAAGTACAAGTTTTCCAAACATGAATCCAACAAAATTTGGGATAAATATGTTTGTGAATCACACGAATGTTGTTCAAAGTCCAAACAAGACATTAACAACTCCATGTATCAATCCAAGTCAAGGTAACACCATGCAAAATCAAAGTTACCTAAAACAAGGCAATGTGATTCCCAACATCAACAATGTTCAATTTCAACCTATCATGCCAAATCTGAACAACATCCCAAATCAGAACATTGTCCAAAATCAATTTGTCCATGATACCATTCAAAAACCACAAGTATGCACCCCAATTATTCTTGAAGAAAAACGAAATCAACTATATCAAGGGGGTCAAGATCGAAATCAAGATCAAATTTGGCGAGATCAAATTGCTACACTTACCAAAATAGTTGAGTCCTTGCGCCAAGGGAAAAATCCACCACCATTACTTATATCATTCCTTGGTTTAGGGCTCCCCCCTTTACCTAGCACCAATAACTCCATCCAAATCAATCCACCTAACATCAATCAAGTCATCACATCAAATCCTTTGAATATACCATCGACATCGCACCAACAGATGGTATCTAATCAAATGACAACATCAATCCTGAAAAATCAAAACATGGTCTCCCAAGGACCTATCACCTCGGTCATTCCAACCATTCCTATCACCTCGATCACTCCAAACACCCCTATCCCACCCATCATATCTCAACCCCTCACTACCATGATCGCTCCAAGCGTATCTCAACCACTTGTCACTACATCCAACACAATTCCAAATCCACCTCCACTACCACCAAAACCAAGTGCAATAAGTCAATATTGTAACATCCCACTAAAAGCACATCAAGCTTACCAACAAGCGCTTCAACAATATCAGGTGGCTCCACAAACTGCTCAACCTACCCAAGCTGCCCAAGCCTCTCAAGCTACCCAACAAACACAAGCACAAACACAAAAAATGATAATTATTGGGGATACCAATGACCATTCAACCACTGGTGATAGCATTGACAATCTCCCCACCACAATTGTTGAAAGCAATGATCAAGTTTAATCCATCACTGAGCACCTTGAAGCTATGTCTACTTCATCCAATGATCAAATCAACATATGTCAAGAGTCACTTCTCAATCATGATCAAAATCCATCAACAATACCCAACAAAGATCCAATTCAGGAAATGTCAACATCACTTGACTCTGTGGTTGAAGACATTCACAATCTCTCCACCATAATTGTTGAAAACAATGATCAAGATCTCTCCATTGATGAGCACCTTAGAGATGTTTTCACCCCATCTGATGATCAACTCACCATACATCAAGAGCCACTTTTTAGTGATTTATTTCAAGGAGTGTTAGGATTATTTGATCCTATTGACATAATGCATGATCCATCGACCAATGATCACAACGAAAAATGTCTCTACATCACCTAATGAGTTAGAGGACATATCTCAAGAATTTATTCCAAAGCAAGATCAAAATCCTCCACTAAGGTCTAGCAATGGTTCGTTTGAAGACATGTTGACACCTTTTGACCTCATGGTCACATATACTAAAAGAACCCTGAACTCGACACTTGAGGATATTGAACCACTTACCATGTCTAATGATGACATCCAAGAACCTTTTATAGGAAATCCATCCTTTGAAATTGATCTATGTCAGGAACTTGATCCAAAGCATGTCAAAAGAAACTCCAAAATCATTCAAGATCGAGAATTTGTATCTTCAAGATACTACAAAAATCTAATGGACACTCTCCTATCTATGCAAGATGATCATATCCACATAGCACTGAATCCTCCATCTACCCATGAGATGCTTTCTATGGATGGACACATAGATGATCTTCAGCCAGAACAAGATTCTATTACACAAAAAGAGTAGATTATTGATTCCTACAATCAAACAGAGTTGTCAACAACAGTATCAGATATATCCCAAATTCATACTGAGGACATCATAAATAAAGATATGCAACATTTTCCGTTCAAGGAAACAATTCAGACAGAACAGTATAATTCAGAGTTAGCAGAGCAGAAAATTGAAATAACACCATCTGCAGTGGTCAGATATCAGAGAATGCATTCTAAACAAAAGCTCTCAGAACATGCAGAATCAAGGAACAAAGGTACTACTACCACCATACTGGGGGCAAATTCGTCTCAAGCAAACATCAACATAGGAAGCACGGAGAATCCTTATGATGAAACCGATGCCAATAATACAACCAGTCACGTCATGAATCTTCATCAACCCATCACCCCATCCACGAATTGGTCCAACGTCAAAAGAAAGATTTGAATCAAAGTACGAAGAAAATTATCAAAGAAAAAGAAGTTGAGAAGCATAATGGAAAAATCAAATACAAATGGATACCAAAGAATACAAAGAAAGATTATCCCTATCAAACTCCATTAGTCAAAGAAACTATGGGGCAAAATAAAAGAGGGAAAAGTATCCATCAAAGATGTCCACAAAAGCAAAAGCAGGATTTTCAAGCGATGTACAAAGTGTATCAAGCAGTTGGTCCTAATTCCACCCACACTTTCATATCCACCCATCATTTCTCATCTTCCCAAGTTTGGAGACCCAAAGATTCCAAGCTGACAACCAATCCATCTCCTATCCCTAAACACACTCCATCCACGCCACCACGCATGATATCCAATTCTCACATTAACCATGTATTGGCAACAACCCTTCATCATAAGGATTCAGAAGGCACTCTATCACGATGTGCGCTCCAAGACAAAGTCAACTCTAGTATCAACGAAGCAGATCAGAAGTCCCAAAAGTTGTATTTGAGTGCACGTATCTTGGCAAAGCAACTTCTTCAAACAGGATATCGATGAGACATTATGATAGAAGCATCTACATCGACACCACTAGGTGGGTCAACATGAGTCTTTCAGAAAAACCAAAAAAATCAAAAAAATATGAAAAACCAAAAATATCAAAAAAATATGAAAATCCAAAAAAATCAGAAAAAAGGATTGAAAATAGTAAAGATAACAAATTGTCCTCTAGTGAAAACTGCATGGGTGACACTTTGGGCAAGACCATGATGAAAACCTGGAAAACAGGCGTCATGTGTAGAATTGAGCATCTACGCGCACCACTTCAGGTGAAAGCATCTCATCCCATCTATAATAAATCTAACATTTCATCCATCCTATCCATAATAAATCCATTTATCCATAAACCATTGATCCAATCCATTTTCATCCATCTGTATCCATCATCCAAGTTATCTTGATCTTGATGAAAGTTTGGGGCACACTTTACGATTGCTTATGGTAAACATCTTGACATGGGTCATTTTCATTGATCATATCCTATGTAGCATTATCTGAGCCATGTAGCATTATCCAAATGAGCATGTTCTTTATCTGAACATTGTATGTTATTGCAAGATAATCCTTGGAATCCTTTGCATGCTTACCATATCCATCCATCCATACACCTATCTAAGCATCCATCCATCACATTCCATACATTGCTAGACATTGGGGGTAGATACATCTTGCTTCGAGAATAAATCTTGGTCTATGTCCTCCAACTTATGTGGTGAATTGAACATTGGAAAACATGAAACCAAATTGGTCAAAACATTTGTGATCCAAATTCCAAATCACTAGCCCATGGCATATTTTGATGAGAAGACGTTCCTTATCAAGCTTCATCTTTTATCGAACATCAATCAAAACAATCACTATCAGTTGGATCTAAGTTGCACTTCAAACATCACATCAAATCATTTGAACAACTTTTTTTCCAAATCAAGCTTCATCAATCATGATCAATCAAATCCAATAAAAAAAATCTTCATCTCGGGATATCCTTGTGTTGCTTAACATTATCCTTGCATTGTTGTGCATCCTCAACAATGTTATCATCATTAGTCTTGATCAAATCATCATCAATCCATCATCCTCTTGGGGATATCTTTCCCAATCCTTGTGTTGCTTAACACTATCCTTGCATTGTTGTGCATCCTCAACAATGTTATCATCATCAACCCTAATCAATCCTGATCAATCAAATCCTTGCATTGTTGTGTATCCTCAACAATGTTATCATCATCATCAATCCATCGATTTGATCAATCAACCTTAGCCTGGTCTTCAACAAAATCCCAAATAGAGAACTGATATCATCACACATGTCCATATCCAAATCGTCAAAATTGTTCGAAAAATCCAAAAACATCCAAAACATCAAAAAATCCAAAAACATCCAAAATCATATAAAAAATCCGAAAACATCCAAAAAACATCAAAATCCAAAAACATTCAAAAAAACACAAAAACACAAAAACACAAAAACATTCAAAAAACAAAAATCCGAAAACATCCATAAAATCTCAGAAAACCCCAAAACATTGGAAAATAAAAAATCAAAACATTTGTAAAATCTTGAGAAATACCAAAACAACCTCAAAACATTTCAAAAATGTCAAAAACATTCAAATATTTGAAAAAATCCATCTGTCCCATTTCAATTTCACTCGAAATAATCAATCATCCATAATAAACTGATCGTCACCTTCATCCTTTGGCAACATAAACATAAACAATCATAGCAATCGACAAAAGAAAACTTCAATCGTAAAATGAAAATCGAAGCAACAAACCTTTAAAGCAAAATCAAACTCTTGATCATTTTCAAACATGTCGATCAAGCTTATATCAATAGCCTATCAATCAACTTATCAACCCATCATCATCCTATACAATGCATGTCCTAGGATATATCATTCCGACAATGGGCATCATTTTGGATATCACTTTGGATTCTTATCCTATCAAAACAAATCCCTTTGGCTAGAGATATGAAGAACATTGACTTGTTTTCATACTTGATCTTTTCTTTTGATTTATCTTATTACGCTCATTCCAAGGACCTCTCGATGATATATGAACGAAGGATTTAGAGAGATAGGAATGGGGCAACGATCATTATCTTTTGTCTGCTGTGCTTGTTGGATGTTCTTGTAAAATAACTTGGTGAATACAGGTTTATTCTTTGAACCAACGCAGCAAGTACATTGCTTCAAAGAGGGGCAAAATGTAGACATGCAAAATATGCATACATTTCAATCCAATAGTTTAATCAAATAACCTTCATTTAATCAAATCTAGCATTTCATCCTTCAAATTAAATAAATCCACTTCATCATTACCTCATAAATCAATCAAATCCATTTAATTAAATAAACCAAGACTTTATTTAATTAAATCTCCAAATGAATATTCCATCCCTTTTGATTTAAATAAATCAAAATATTCAAGTCAAATGGGTCAAATAAACTAATCATCATCTAAGCTAATCTAATCTTGATTAAATCTAATCTAATGCATGTCACATCCTCTAGCTTTTCCCACTTGCACCAATAAATCAATTTATTGATTTATTAAAATCAACATTTTCCATCAACATGGCATCTTTGAGGAATATTCCCTCAAGTTTGGATTCAAAAACAAGTGGACATTTACATCCAACAAAGCAATTAATAAGCTTTTATATGTCTCTTTGCAAAGGTCAAACTAAGCATTAACTCTCAATTTCAAATTTGAATCTCCCCCTCTTTGGCACATTGACCAAAATGTGCTCATCCTCAAGCCTATCACATGATGACAAGTGGCTTCATATCATTGGTCCAATCTTTGTCCCACATTCATCCATTTGGCTATTTCTCTCATCAAAATAATCTATAAATGACAACTTCATCTTTTATCAAATCTGACACAACTCCACAACTCCACAATCTTTATGCAAGGTCATTCTCTTAAATTGAGAACTGATTTTGTCCATTTATCATCTTAGCATTCCATATCATTCTTCATAGCATTTTCATGATGGAGCTTAAGCAAGGATTGGGAAAGGGCTATTTTCCACAATAGCACCGATCCACTATGAGATAAACATACTTCATGTTTTTCATATGCTTATTTAGCTTACTTTTTGTCATTTGTTTGCATTTGGGAAGCATTGATGTATTATTTCATAGAGATGTTATTTTCTTTGTTTTAAACTAACCATGCTAATGTGTGTTGGAGGTTTTAGCAAAATTGCAGATTCACCATCTTTAGATGTTTTATAAAAGTTTTCTCTATGATACTAACAATAAGCTTTACCCTTATTCCGAGGGAATTTTATGACAGAGTTGAAAGAACTTTTTTCCGAGGGAAGTTTTTGACAGAGTTGAAAGTACTTACTTTTGGAAGAGTGATGAGTTTTTCATTAAATAGCTTGTGTAATGCAGATTCAATTGGCTCTCCCAAAGGAGTGTATTCACATTTGTCATCTTGTGAGGTTTGTACTTGGTGAGATTGACCTTGTGGTGATTGATTTTGGAGATGTGGTGATTGGGTTTGTTGTTTATCTTGATATCCACCTTCTTGAAATTGGAGATATTGTTCTTGATGAGGTTGTGGAGACAACTCAATATTTTGATAACATGGTTTAACCAATGGGGGAGTGTGTAGATTTTGGGTGGAGATGTCTCTTGGTGATATGAATCAACAAATTTTCTAAGTATAACAATTCAAATTATTTCACAAAATTTGTTCTTGATTTTGATCTTGACACCCTTGATATAGTTGATTTGGTTGTTGGTCAAGCATATTTGGAATATACACTTGTGGTATTTGTATGGGATCATGCACAAATTGATTTTGAACAATGTTCTGATTTGGGATGATGTTTAGATTTTGCATTATAGGTTGACATGGAATAATGTTGTGGTTGGGAAACATATTGCTTTGAGTTGGGTAACTTTGATTTTGCATGAGGTTACCTTGACTTGGATCAATACATCGAGTTCTCAATACATTGCTTGGATTTTGAACAACATTGATTTTTTTTGCAAACGTGTCTATCACATAGTTCACCAAGTGTGTATTTGATACGTTGATGTTTGATATGTTTTTACTTGGTATATTCACATTTGGCATATATGGATTGGATGGGATAATGTTTTTTTGTTTAAGACTCATGTATTGATCATTTGATTGATAGATTTGTAAGTTTTGAATTTGATTTAAATCTATCATAGGGAAAGGTGTTCCAAAATTTAGGTTGGGCATACTCACATTTTTTGTGTCACTGAGGTTTGTAGGAGATAATGATCCCATGTATGGATTGTATAAATGTGAGTTTTGATAATCAATGGGTATTGTAAGGCTTTGATAGTTTGGTTGACTTATATCACTCATGATGTATGAACCAAGTTTATATTCCATGTTTTTCTTGTGTTTTGACCTTGATGACCTCTAAGGAATTTAGGACCAATGATGAGATGAAAGATGAAAGGGGTGAATGATATGGGTGTTTGAATTTTTTGAGAACTTTGGGTCAATACTAGACTTAGGGTTTGATTTTGATGTTTGGATTTTGGATAATGAACTTGTGAATCCCAAGATGGAGTTGTTCAAATAGGTGATAATTTAACTAGAGGTATGAGAAAGGATGCATTCTCACACTCCTAACTAAACAAGGTGATTTTGATTTGGTTTAATGATGTTTCCAAAGCTCTAAAGTTGTTTGTGGGATGGAGATGATAAATTTTTGGGATGGATGAAGTGTTTGATTTTATCCTAAAAGAACCTAAGAGGGATCTTGTTTACAAGACCAAGATAGTGAAGAACATGCTTCTCCCTAAGAGTAATTCAAACCAAAAATATCAATGTTTGCTTAGAATACCATAAGACAAAAGATAAACCAACACATGTGTGGGGTTAAATTGATTTCATCTTGATTAAATGGATTCTTGTTACCACATCAACACCTCTTGCTTAATTTTCAAACTGAATGTCTATGTCTCCAATCTTTTTCATTCCAAAAGGTCCATTATGTGAAAATAAAAGGATCAAGGCCATAGTTTCCTAGGTTGACTTTGGAGAGGAAATTGAGATATGGGCCCAAATATTTAGAAGCCTCTAAGGATAAAATCCCTAGGGACAAGCAGTAATAATTGGACTCTTCAAGGATATTTGCTCTTTCCAAAGGGTTTGAAATTTTGATGACTTGTTGAATGTTTTTTTCAAAGTTTGAGATCCAAGAAATTATTGAATTGACTCACAAATTGTACAATCCTAGGATAGAAATGACTATACATGTTGGATTCTCACTTGGATTTCTCCAAACACTGAGACAAAGCGAATAGTTAGAGATTTGGCGACACTAGCTCCCCTCCACGACACACAGTTCTTGGGACCACCAAATCTAAAAATCCTAAAGATCCAAAGACCTTGATGATTTTTTCTATTTCTACTTTGAACAGTACAAATGTGAGGCAGCTTCAGAATGACTGTTCTTGCACCAACAAGTATTAAGGATTTTTGGCTTTTAAACAAAGGGTTGTAGTAAGGACATCCGGTTCAGGGGGTACAATGATAAACTCTATCAAGAGGTCTCCCAACCCTTAGAACAAGGGCTTTATGCATCATAAAGATACTAGGTGAGAGCTATCATATACCGCTTCCCGTCGATTGCAAACTTTCCTTGCAATCACAAATTTATGTAGCGGTTTAGAAGAGCTTTGCGCTAGCTCGTTACCGCTTGGGTCGTTCCCTTGGGGTGAGTACTTTTTCCCACCAAGGCAGACCCTCTAAAGATAAACAAAAGCAAAGAAGTAAATTTGTAGTTCAACCACCTATATTGAGTAAAGTGCTAGGAGGGAACACACACAATGACTTTCCTTCACACTTGCATGGTTGTTCAATTTTAGCTCCAAATTGAAATGTGTGGGTGACTTTAGACAACCAAAGTCAATGAAATGCTTTTGATTCTCAAGATTGCTGAGTGGCACGAGAGAAGTGCATACACATTCAAATGACACAAATTGAAAAAAATCACAAAATAATGAAGGCACAAGTTCTTTTTAAACCCAAAGTAAATATGAGTTTGTTTTAAAGCACCAAGCTTAAATGTGAGTTTGTCTTTTTAATTTTAACCCAAAATAAAAGTCTAGTAAGTTCCAAATGTTCAATTTTAATCCAACTTTGACAAAGCTTGAGTTGTTTGTTAATTTTAAGCCCAAAAATAACTCAAGTTGGTCTTAAAACAAAATTTAAAAGTAGAATTGGAAAGCCTAAGCTATTACAAAGAGCATTAAAAAATGCTTTTAGGTCTCCAAGTCAACTTTTCTCCCTTTCCTACAAAGGCGACACTGGGCAGCAAAGGTGACAGTCTACAACTGTCAAATGTGATGCTAAAAATGAAGGCGATGCTCTGTTGAAAAGTAAAGGTGACGCTTTGTAGAGGACAAAGAGCACATATGCGACACAATTTCAGAAGCAACGCTATGTCAAAAATAGAATTTAGACAAAGGACATAAGAGACAAAGGCGATGCTTTAGCAGATGCGACATGGTGAAAGCAGTGCTGGAAGGAAAGGCGACACTCTGTGTGCAAGAAAATGCGACACTGTATGCAAAGGTGACACTTTATCAGTCAAGTGTGGCGTCGCTTTGCTGTAGCTGTAAAAAGTAGAAATTTTAAGCAAAATTCATCAACATAAACTATTTAACCCTCCTTCTAGTTTTTATTCCCGTGAGTGTCTAATATGCAATAAACTAAAAAGAAACAACAAACAAGTGTTAATCATGTTAGAAAACCAAATAAAACACCACGTATGATATTTTTTAACCAAATCAAACACCCCGTATGAGATTTTTTAACCAAATCAAAGAGAAAACATGAAAATGAGAACAAACTAACTAAAGATAACATGAAATCCAATTGAAATTTCTAAACCTCCATCCCATAGGAGCAGTGGTGCTCCTTTCATGTGGAAAGAAGACCTTTCCCAATCCCTTTGATAAGTTTTGATGATTGAAGATGATTCCAAGTATGGAATTGATGCTAAATGATGAAACTATGCTCAAAAGTGATGAAAATGGTTATAGCTATGAGTTGAAATTCCTATAGTAAGAATGCTTGAAGTTGTGGATCCATATTATAAAGAGAATGCTTCTATTTATAGAACTCAAGGGTTGAAGAATGAGAGGAATTGTTGAATGTGGGATAAAATGGGAGCCAATGAGAATGTGACACTTGTCACAATTCTATTGGAGGAAGGTGGAGCACATTTTGGGAAATGTGTTGAGAAAAGGGGGATGTAAGAGGAATAAATGAGAATGTAAGAGGATTTGAAAGGTTGTAAGAAGAATTTATTGAATGTGGTTGGAGATTTGAGAGGATGCAAGAGAAGTTATTGAAGATGTAAGAGAAGTTATTGAGGATGTGAGAGGTTTTTGAAATATTTGGAGGGAAATTGAATGAGGAGGTAGTTGGGAGGAATATTCTTAAAAATATGCTTTTGTGAGGATAAATAGAGGAATTAGTTAATTAAAAGAATTAATTTTCATTTGCAAGTGGGTTAGTTAATCAGGGGTTGGGTTTGACCAAGGTTGAGTCAAAAGCTAGAGAATGGGTAATTAGGATTAGCAGTTAATTAATCCAAAATTAATTAACTTGGAGGAATTAGGGGATTTGACATTTGATTTATATGATTTGATTTATTAAATTAGATGAGAGGACTTTAAGGATTTGATTGATTTATTTAAATCAACATGATGAACATTGGTAAATTAATCTAATAAATTGCTTTATTTGATTAATAGAGGAATTTGATGATAATTAAACATAATTATGTGCACAATGTCAGAACTATTTAAGTTTCTACAATTCTGGCCACTCCTCGGTTTTCGCTCATTTTTGCTTGTACACTTCGATGGAGAAAACCAGAGCGACGCTAAGGGTTGGGGTTTGAGGTTGCTCTCAAATTTCTTGCCATGCTTGTTGACCTCCTCTAATGGTTCAATAACTAAGCCCTTAAAGCTGTAACTTAGAGATTAAACATTTGCACTAAGTAGTTATCTTGCTCATCATGAAGGTTCATTTCATTGTCAACCTAGGGACATGAACTTGAAATGGGTCAACACTGTATGTGCATTGGGACTCAACAATAGTCATCCTTAACTAGAAAAGGAACAATAATAAAAAATAAAATGCTGGAAAAAAATTATCATAAGCACTGAGCATGAATCAACAACTACATTGAGCATCAACAACTAAACTGGATTGGATGAAAAAAATAGAAATCTCAGCAAATAGACAGGAAGTTACTTTGTCTGCCTTGGCTGTAGGAACAGTCACAGAACTTAGTTCCAATGGATGTAGAAATAAACAACTGCTAAGACTAAAACTAGTTACTGAATAGAAAATAACTATTAAACTAAATGGATGGAATTCTCACCAAGTGGGCCCCCTTGAATGAGTCTTCCTTAAGCTAACTCATATGCAACAAATCATAATATCATTTTATTCATTGAAACATGATTACATCATATCACCAATATAACTATATTACTTGAAATTGAAAAATGCAAGTACAATCTCAAAACATCCAACCTTGTGAAAAGGGGCATCTGACCATTATTTATAGAGGGAGAAGCTTCTAATTAACCCTAACTAACTAGGCAGTCGACTCCAACAAAATAGTACACCATTTATTGAAAGCATAGAAAAGAGAGGAGGGAAGTTATGCATGTGCTAGATTTAGTCAAAGCAGACTTGCCTCAACAAGGATCCAACACAACAACACCTCCTAGCTTTTCTCAATAACAAACATGATCATTTAAAAGTTAGTTACAACTTCCACACAAGCTAGGAATTTCCCTCCATTGGAAGTTTCCCTCCATTGAGAGTTTCCCTCCATTGACCTCTTTAATGACCATCTTTTTGACTTCCTTAGCAACTGACCAGTTGGCATGAACTTCTTCCACTTTTCAAGCTTCATTTATATCTACATCTTAATGTGAACCTGCATGATGACATTAGCACACACAAAATAGTTGCATATCCATAATTACCTTAAAGTAACATTCATTCAACCACCTGTAAAATTAACATAGATAATTCACATAGCAAGTCAATATTATCAAAATTCACAAGGATAAGTTCATGCCCAAGGTTCATAAATTTAGGGAAATAACATGGAGAATGTCAATAACTAGGTGCTAAAGTCTATAGTAGAAACAACAAATACATGATAAACCCTATCAAAATTGAGCCATTATTTGGACTCATCATCTCACCCCAACCTAATGATATGTTGGTCCTCCAGTAGAGGGAACTCTATTCCTTTGCCTTGTCAAATCTTTGAAGTCACCAATTGCTATCTTCCCCAAATCAGTATAAACAATATCTGAATTTGGATCCCAGTAGAACCCCTGCTTGTTTTCCAATCTGCTCCACCTTGGCCTTTCTGTATCTATATCATACTGATAGTATCTGTAATCTAGTACTGGACACAACAAAGTAGGTGGCTGAAATTTCAATGGAAGCTAGTAGTGTTGCTTCATCCTTCCAAGTTTTATGTACCTAGTGCTCCATTTACATGCTGCAAAATAATTTTGCAAAGAATGGGGTTTAGCTTGTTTTAATTGATCTGGTAAACTATTCCATCTTTGTGATATGTACCACAACACTATTTTCTTGTAGTAGTAGCTACCCACTCATATTCTTGGTATGTCTCCTCCATAGTAGACATAATCCTCTTTTTATAGTCTGGATTATAGAGAATTATGTGCCATGTGTAGTAAATGTTTGAAGGGTTACTAGATTCAACTCTAAGAGACAAGGGGGTATGGAGTTCTCTTTCCCTGTATATTTTAAATTGCTGCCCCCAACTGATTTCTTTTTGGATCCATGAAATGAATGCCCTCAAATAAATATCTCCAATGTATAACAATGGATTCTAGTCATGATCATTAGGGAAAACATAATTATGCAAGTGCAATTCACACAATAAATTTTTAACTTCAAGAGGAGAGGATTGATAGACTTGGAAAAAATCATGTGGTGTTTCAATGGAAGGGCTTAAACCTAAAATAACCCTTGGAAACTTGAAAGAAATATGACACTCTTTTAAATGCAGTGCATACACTTTTTGAGGAGTTTTGCATGCCATCATCTGTGGTACTAGAGCTACCACATTATCTACCTTATCCTTCAATGCAACAATCTCTGTATTCTTTTCCTCAATTTCTGCATTCTTATTTTTGACTTCTTCCTGTAGCTTGAGTATTTCCTTATTCCACTCCTCTTTCTTTTGCATTTCATTCCATAAGTTCAGGGCTATAGATGCCCATGAGAAAGTGGGAGGTTTATGTTTCCCTACCATGATCTTTCCTCGCACTGGCTCATGCTGTTCAAATTGTTCTGGTTGCAGTGGTTCTTGTTGTTCATCCTACTTTGGTTGTAGTGGTTCTTGATTTTCAACCTACTCTGCAACAATAGTAAGCTATGCTAGTCCTATGTTTGCTTGTTCCTCAAAAATTTCTTCCACCTCAACATTTACCTGTCCCTTAGGAGCTTTTATCTCCTTCCTAGGTGTTCTTATGAGTCTAGAGCTTCTTTTTAGAGGCATATCAGTAGCTAGATCAATTGGTTTTGATTTCTTTGGAGGGCTTCTATGTTCCTCAACGGCTACAGGATGACCAACGTCATCAAATTTTTGTTTCTTAGGGATAGGTGTTACTTTTTATGATGTTTGATTCTTGGCCTTACCTTTTCTAATTTTTGCCTCTCTCATTTTTTCTTCCTCTTTTCTAATGACATCCCTAGTACAAATTGGGGTTTTAGGGAGAAAATTGACATTAGGGTCTGAGGATGAACTTCCTTCATCTGAATACTCTGATTTAGAGGAGCCAATTTCTATTATTGATTTGACTCTAGGAGGGTTTGTGCTAGGGTTTGTGCCAGATGTTGAAGCTCCAGGAGTGGTTTTAGTAACCCTTTCACCTCTACTAACCCTACAAGCTTAGGGTTGATCTCTAGGACTCACATTTTCCAATCTGAACTGATCAATGCTCAAAAATTATTTCCATGACATACCAGAAACTTCTTGCAAATATTTTTCTACTAACAATTTTATCAAATAGTGATGGGAAACATAATTGTTCCTACCTTTTAGTGTTTCAGCTTCCATGATTGCAAGGATGTTGTACAACACATTGGGCACATTCATCCTTCTGCCATGTATCATATGGTTCAAAAGCTTAAAATGCACAGAATGGAGGCATGATTGGAGACCTTCACAAGTAATGTATTTAATAATGTAGACAACAACTTGTTTCCATTTTTCTAGAATAGAAGTTCTCCTTGTTCCTTGCTTATCTACAACAAGTGGAGGATCACTAGACTCAGTGAATTCTTCCCTAGTTGACCTAGCATCCCTGGAAGCAGGGTAGGGCTCTCCTTCAGTAGGTAGACCCATTACTTCAATAAATTATCTCCTTAGTAGCTATAACTTCTAGCCATTTTACCATTTCCTTACCGTCATAAAGTGTGTGCAAATTCCAGAGCAATGTACTCATTGAAATTGTCTAGTTGCAGAAAGTAGTCCAACCATCCATAATTTTTGAATTTGGCCAAAGAGAGTGCATCCTGTAGTATCACTTGATGAACTATAGATTCATTTCGGACCAGCTGACCTCCCATTGCTTCTACTTACAATCTAGAAAATTCCTCTACTAAATTTTCTTTCCTGCAATCCTTCTTCTGAAAACCCAATTTCTTCTGCTTCCTACAACTCTTCTTTAGTGTTAATGCCAATTGTCGTGTGACTCTTCAATTTAATTTTTTGGTGATGTTATGACTATGACTAAGGCAGTACAAAAATCATAAATGAGGGGTATCATCAAAGAGAATGGCGGTTGTTCAGTGTCATGTCATACATGTGAGCCGTCATTTCAACTATACTATTTCAAATTAGCTCATTTCAAATTTTTTGCCATGTTGGTGCATGGATGACATGTATGATGTGTGGACATATGGGTTCACACTCACCTCCCAACCTAAATTAGAGCATGTGTCCACACAAGATGGGATGCAATTATGATGTGATAGGGCATAGTAAAAATATGTGCTATATGAAACATCAACATTAATATACAATAATTAAACAAATGCATTTAAGATAATTAAGATACATCAAGTTGTTATGCACATACCTAAATGTTTGGAGTGTCGTTTACAAAAAATGTGGAAGGAAGTAGGGGTTAATTTAAAAGTACAATTGAGCTTATTGAAAAGAAGTGATGATGGAGTGAAGTGATGGTGGAGTTATGGAAGAGAGAGAAGGTATGGAGATGGATGGGTAGATATATTTATTGATGGAGAAATTGATTCCCACAAAAATGGAAATCTTTATTATGATTGCATGCATACATTGACTAGTCAGAAGGAGGGACACTCGGTCCACTTCTTTCAGCTGCAGGAACTTCAAAGGTTTGCTATTGGATAAATTGTTGCATGAATTCTTGTTTGGAGGCTGGTTTATGGTATAACCTAAGACATCGACCCTTGAATAGGAGGTTGAATCTGACATGGCCAATGGTTGTGAATTGAACAACACCATTGGAGAAGACCTCTGCGACCTCATATGGTCCCAACCACATGGTTTGAAGTTTGCATGCATTATCTTGATACCTTGAATCATAAAGGAGTGCCCAGTCACCTGACTAGAATGTCTTTTCCTTTATGTATTTGTCATGCCATCTTATTCTTTGATTTTGCACCATCTCATCATGATGAAGAGTTGATTGTCTCATCTCATCTAAGTCATTCAATTGCATGGTCATGTCCTATTGTGGCTCAGATATGTCTATCCCAAGGTCGAGTGCTATCCTAAGAGTTTTATGTTCAAACTTTATGGGCATCATGGCTGTTTTTCCATATAGTAATTCAAAAGGAGTGAAACTAGTGGTTGTTTTCCAAGTGGTTATATAAGCCTAGACAACTTCTAGCAACCTATTTTCCCAATCTTTCCTATGAATAGCCACTATTTTTGTCAAGATAGCCTCTACTTTCCTCTTTGTCACCTCAGACTGGCCATTGGCTTGAGGGTGATAGGGGTGGATTTCCTATGCCTTATATTATATTCATTGACCAATGCTATGACAAGAGTTGATGTAATCTAATCCCCTTGATCAATAACTATCTCCCTAGGGACTCCATAACGTGTGAATATTTCTTCATAGAGGAAATCTGCAACTTTATTGTCTCTGGCATGTTTCATGGCCTTGACCTCAACCCACTTGGTCATGTAGTCAGTGCAAACCAAGATGTAAGATTTTCCATTTGATGGTGGATCAATTGGACCTACAAAATCAAGTCCCCATTTATCAAATGGTGTGATGACTACTTGAGGGTATATAGGCATCTCATCAGATTTAGTTGGATGACCCATCCTATGACATCTATGACACTTCCTAGTGTACTTTCCCGCATCCTTATGAAGTGTGGGCTAGTAATACCTTGTATTAAGAATCTTCATTGTTGTTCTCTTAGCTAAAAAGTGCCCTCCACAAGGTTCATTGTGGCATGCATGCAAAATATCATAGGTTTCATCCTCTCTTACAAATCTCCTCATCACATGATCTAGTTTAGTGTAGAATAAACATCCTGCAATCCATGAGAAAGGAAAACTTTTCTTAATAAGAACCCTTCTCTCTTTTGAAGATAAATGAGGGGGAACTCTCCCTGTAACTAGATAATTGGCTATATATGCATACTAAGGTGTGTGCACACTGATGGAAAACAAATTTTCATCAGGGAAGGAGTCATCAATGACTTGAGTGTCCTCTGATGTAGTCAATCTGGAGAGAAAGTTTGCCACAACATTTGCCTTGCCTAGTTTTTCTACAATGGTGATATCAAATTCTTCCATTAACAACAACGACCTTGCTAGCCTACCTGAAATTAAGGGCTTATTCATGAGGTATCTTATGGTTGCATGGTTTGTATGGACAAAAATCTGATATCTTGTTATATAATGCCTGAAATTGTTAAGAGTATAGATGACTGCCAACATCTCCTTCTTTGTCACCGTGTAGTTAAACTCAACTCCTTGTAGGTTCTTGCTAACAAAGTAGATTGCATTCTCAATTTCTCCCTCTTTTTGTCCAAAGACAACTCCTATTGCATAATTACATGCATCTGTGTGAATATGGAAAGGGAGCTCCCAACTAGGGCCTTTGAGCATAGGGGCATGGGTTAAGGCTATTTTTAAATCAGAGAATGCTTTATCACAATCCTTTGTCCACTGGAACTCAACATTTTTAGTTAGAAGATTATAAAGTGTTGCTACCATCTTACTAAAATTATTTATGAAGTGCCTATAGTATCCTGCATATCCCAGGAAACTTCTAACATCTTTTTGCTTGACAGGAATATGAAGATTGGTAATTACCTCAATCTTGGCTGGGTCCACTTGAATTCCTTTCTGAGAGATATAATAGCCAAGGACTACTCCTTCTTACATCATCATAAATCATTTCTCACTGTTCAAGGACAGATTATGGTCCTCACATATCTGTAAAAATTTCTTTAGGTTTTCTAATGCTTCTACAAAATCAACACCATAAGTAGTAAAATCATCCATGTAGATCTCCATACAATCATGTGAGATCTAAAAATATACTAATAACTGCTCTTTGAAAGGTTGCAAGTGCATGACATAAACCAAATGGGAGTACTAAATAGGAATAAGTCCCCCAAGGACAGGTGAAATTTGTCTGCTCTTGATCCTTAGGTGAAATTTGTATCTGATTATAACCACTAAATCCATCTAGGAAAGAAAAATATTGCTTTCCTGCAAGTGAATCCAGTACTTGGTCTATAAAAGGAAGAGGAAAATGATCCTTCTTGATGGAAGAGTTTAGTTCTCTATAGTCAACACAAAATATCCACTTACCTCCCTTTTTAGGCACAATTAGCAATGGGGACACCGATTGTCTATCTGAGATAGGGTAGATAAATCGTACATCCAATAACTTCTGTAGTTCCCCTTTTATAGTCTCTCTCAATGCAAGGTTGATTCTCTTTTGTGGTTGCCTTACTAGTGTGTAATCATCTCTAATGTAGATCCTATGAGTATAGAGCTTGGGATCCAATCCTTTCATGTCATGGTAATCCCATGCAAATGCATTCTGATGCAACTTCAAGAGGTTTGTTAGGGACAACTGCTGCTCTTGACTCATCTTGTTGTTAATATTCAAATGGTTTCCTTATAAAACTTGTACTTCTGTGGTCAACTCAATCATGGTTGTTTCACTGATGCATGGAATTTTTAGTTCATGTGGTAATAATGTATGAATAATATCTATTACTGTAGGAAATTCAGGAGTAGGAGTGGGAAGAAGTGTCTACGATGGACATGCAGAACTAGATGATTCTTCATGTACTTCACAATGGTTCTAAATTATATGAGATAATATTTCATCTTCTTCTTGAAGCTGCATGAAAGGAATTCTACCTATCATCATGAGTTATTCCATTGAATTGACTTCCCCAGTCTCTTCTCCAACATGTGGCCATATGAGGTTGTCCATATCATGGGATGGTTGAGAAGGAGGATAGAGGACAAGCTTTTTAGTGCTTCTCCCATAAAAAATAGTCATGTCCCCTAGCCGACATCCAATGTAAGCATTTGTTGTAGCTAACCACGACGTATCCAGAATAATGGGATACCCCCCCAATGTATCTTTAGGGGAAAGGATGATGAAATCTGTTGGGCACCCCCAAGAGTCTAGAGTAACAACAAGGTCTTTTACTATAGCATATGGCTTAATAGTGGAACTATCAACAAGTTGCAGGAAAGTAGGAGTAGGTCTCATATTTGCAACATTTAGTTGTTGCAGGACACCCTTATTCATCACATTTATTATTTCTCCCAAGTCTATTAGAGCATTCTTTACCTGGATTCCATTTATAGTGACTCATATCACATGACTACTTGGGTCAATGTATTTAGGAACAATAACTTTCCCAAGCATGATATCTGCCAACTGTCCCACCACATGAACGGTAGTGGGGTCCTTCTTTTTCCTTCTTGTCTTTTTGAGACATGCTTCCTTGATTGCCTTACTCTATATGGGAACATCTTTTATGGCTTGGAACAAGGGTATCTTGACACATATGTGTTTCAACTGATCTAGAATATCAAAGGTTATTTCTTCCTTTTGTTCCTTTTGTTTAGCAACTTCTAATCTTTGAGGAAATGGTGGGTCTTCATCAGAATGTAGAGTTGGTTTAGGATTCTTAGGCACACTTGACTAAGTAGGGATATTAGATAGATTTTGATGCTCCTCTTCTTCCGCAGGAAACTTTGTTATGATAGGAGTGGAAGGAGATGAAAAAGTAGTTCCTGAACGTAGATGAATATCACTCACACTCACAACATATGTAGGAAATATATTAGGATCTGTAGAGTAGACTGGCTACTGATGTGGTTTGTTATTTGGGTTAGGTGTGGGTTGAGCTGGTAATTGAGCAGGTCTAGGGGTGCTATAATTTTAGCTAGTAGGAGGCATTATGGCAGGCTGCGTGGAGGTGGCTGCATGTAACCAGTTGCCTGGTTTGGCCGTTGTTGTCCTCCCCTCCATTGGGATGTTTACTATAAGTTTTATGGAGGTTGCTACCAATTCCCTTGAAATTTCTGCCACTGGGTGGAGAGTTTTGTTAATTGGGCTAGGTATTTGGAGGGTTGTTCTAGGTTTGAGGTGGATAGCCTCCAAAGTTTGATGGGTATGGGGGCTGCCATTGATTACTAGATACATAGGAATTGAAATAAGACCCACTAAAAGATAATGGATCTAGTGGCATACCTTATCTTGGAGCCCATGGTCTTCTTTGTGCAATGTAGAAAACCTGATCATCATCAACCTGAACTAGCTTGAATTCTGGTGGAATTTGCTTGCTTTCAATGTTGGCTACCATTTTGCATCTGCAGTCCTTCATCTTTTTCCTGTAATGAGGATAATATTTTTCCAACATTGCCTCTGCCTCTTCTTTTTTCTTCTTTGCTTGAAGAGTGTCTTGCTAAGTAGCCATATTGTTTATGATATCCTACTTTAAATCTTCCAGCAAGTGAGTAATTTCCATCCTCGAAACTCCACTAGTGGAGGATTTACCCATAGAGGATTGGTAACCTCTTCCTTTCTTTAGAGCTGCCCTGGAGTAGTTCTGACATATCTTCTTAATATCATCCCAGGGAACTTGGGTGATATCTCCTCCTCCTATCAGGTATAGAGCATCAATGCAAGTTTCACTGATCCCCCTGAGGAAGAGGAACTTTTGAGACTCCTCATTGAGTGCATGATGTGGAGATTTCTGAAGGGAAAATAGGAACCTTGAAATATAGTCCTCCAAACTTTCATCTTCCTTCTGCTGCATCCTGAAGAAGTCATCTCCTCTCATATCATTTCCCCTATAGTATTCTTTATACTTAATAAAGTTTGTTTTCATATCATCCCAAGTCTCTACAATATTCCTAACTAAGCTCATAAACCATCTTAATGTAGTTTCTTTCAAGGTGGTAGGAAATAATTTAAGCCTATGAGCATCAGTAGTATAGTCATAGCTTCTATAGAGGATATCAAACTCAAACAAGAAAGTGTCAGGCTCTTCTGTTACAAGCCCATAGAAATTAGGAAGAACTGAAGTAGGGATTTTCTTGAGGTTATCAACTTCATTCTAATGGGTGATAGGAAATGGAAAAGATGGTTGGTTAGGTCTATTTGGATTGTGACTAGCCATATCTGCTTGATAGAGTGCCAAAGCAAATTGATTCTCAATCAAGTTTTGGACAACTTGCTCTTCAGATGAAGTTTTAGAACTGGTCAAATTGGGAAATGCATCAACAAAAAGATTTTCCTCCTCTTCTTCTTTGTCTCTTGGTAGATTTTGAAACTCAACTAGTTGGTTATTAGGATTAGGGTCATTAGGAAGGAATCTCCCATGAGCATCTCTTCTCCTACCTCTATGCATGCGATATTAACTTAGTATTAGCCAACTCACACAAAGAATTGGTGAAAGAATAGCAGATCATTACTTTTCTCAAATGAAGGGTATGCTAAGGAAAAAATTTAGAGATACTAGAGCAAGAAAGAAAATAGAAATGACTCCAAAGAACTTCCTAGCTTGACACCATCCCCAAAAATGATGCCAATTTTTTTGGCCTCCTCTAATGGTTCAATAACTAAGCCATTAAAGTTGTAACTTAGAGATTAAACATCTGCACTAAGTAGTTATCTTGTTCATCATGAAGGTTCATTTCATTGTCAACCCAAGGAAATGAACTTGAAATGGGTCATCACTGTATGCGCACTAGGACTCAACGATAGTCATCCTTACCTAGAAAAGGAACAATACTAAAAATAAAATGCTGGAAATAAATTATCATAAGCACTGAGCATGAATCAACAACTACACTTAGCATCAAAAACTGAATTGGAATGGATGATAGAAATAGAAATCTCAGAAAATAGATAGGAAGTTACTCTATCTACCTTGGCTGAAGGAACAGTCACAAAACATAGTTCCAATGGTTGCAGGAATAGACAACTACTAAGACCGAAACTAGTTACTGAACTGAAAAATAACTATTAAACTAAATGGATGGAATTCTCAAGTGGCCCCCCTTGAATGAGTCTTCCTTAAGCTAACTCAAATACAAAAAATCAAAATATCATTTTATTCATTGAAAACATGATTACATCATATCAACAATATAACTATATTACTTGAAACTAAAAATGCAAGTACAATCTCAGAACATCCAACCTTATGAAAAGGGGCATCTGAACATTATTTATAGAGGGAAAAGCTTCTAATTAACCCTAACTAACTAGGAAGTTGACTACAAAAAAATAAGACATCATTTATTGAAAACATAGAAAAGAGAGTAGGGAAGTTATGCATGTGCCAAATTTAGTCAAAGCAGACCTGTCTCAACAAGGATCCAACACAACAACACCTCCTAGATTTTCTCAACTACCAAACATGATCATTTAAAAGGTAGTTACAATTTCCACATGAGCTAGGAATTTCCCTCCATTGGAAGTTTCCCTCCATTGAGAGTTTCCCTCCATTGACCTCTTTAATGACCATCCTTTTGACTTCCTTAGCAACTGACCAGATAGCATGAACTTCTTCCACTTTGCAAGCTTCATTTATATCTGCATCTTAATGTGAACTTGCATAATGACAATAGCATGCACAAAATAGTTTCATATCCATAATTACCTTAAAGTAACCTTCATTCAACCACATGTAAAATTAACATAGATAATTCACATAGTAGGTCAATATTATCAAAAGTCACAAGGATAAGTTCATGCCCAAGGTTCATAAATTTAGGGAAATAACATGGAGAATATCAATAACTAGGTGCTAAAGTCTATAGTAACAACATAAAATACATGATAAACCCTATCAAAATTGAGCCATTATTTGGACTCATTAGTGCTATTGGGTTTATTGTCACGTTTGTGAGGTAGGTATCTTTTTCTTGTGTTTTCCTTTCATTTTCAGTTTACCTCTGTTTGTTTGTGTTCATGTTTCTTGTTTCTTGTCTCTTATTTTCTTTTCTTATTTTTTTAGGTTTATTTTCCATTTCTTTGGCAGCCTTTTGGTGCATTTCCTTTTTCCTTGAACCCTTTGGTTCATTTTCCTTTATTTTTTTTGGGTTTTCTCTATTTTCATTTTTTTGTGTGTTTTGTTTCTTGTTTCTTGTGCAATTTTTTTGTAACCACCGTGCCCTAGTTTACCTTGGGTTTTCGTACTACCTGATTGAGTTTATTTTAAATTTAATAAGTTTTAAAATTTTGACCATTACAAATCGAGAGTCTAAACCTTTTCTTTTCCAGCATCTGATTCCCAAATGAGTTTAAAATTTGGCTAACTTTTGAATTAGTCCATGTGGTTTTGAATCTCTCTGAATCCCCATCCCAAAGGCATGTTTAAAGATACTGTTAGATTTATTTAATTTCCTTTGTATTTGTTGAATTTCTTGATCTTGATTCCCACATCTCTTTCGGAATCAAGATTCAAAACTACACTGTGGCCTTTTACCACTGCCAGGGTCCAAGTCTTTTCTTTTTCCTAATTCCAATTTACGATGTTTCATCAGGATCGGGGGTCAAGTTGTTACCTAAAATTTTAAATGGTTTTCATCATTATTCCAACTCATGCTCCAATTTCGATCCTCGTTTTGTCGTCGGGATCAAATTTTAGATGAACAACAAACCCTTGACATAGTTTTAAGTTCCATCATTTGGTGCCATCTCGGTCCTGATTTTTGACACAGCATTGGGATTGGAACTCGGGGTTGATCCATGCCCACTCGTATTCTAGAAGTTTGGTTCCAAATAGGATCTTTATTATGACTCGTAATATCTTATGGTGATTGAAACTCAGGGTGTTACTCAAACTTGTTCAATCCTTTGAGTTCATTCTCAAACTATATCCTAATTTTGACTTCCGATGAATCATCAGGATCAAAACTCGCAGAGAACCATCAACCAACTCCATCTGTTAAATATCAACGTTTGGTGTTAACCTGATCTTGATTTCCGAACACATTATGGGATCAAATCGTGGAACTAAACTAAAGTCTTTTCACCATTGCTAGTGTTGGTGCTGATTTTAAACCCAATCCCAACATCTGATACTATTGAAAGGGTGTTATATTATGGTTATGTTCAAGGTATTCCCCAATCCCAACTTCTGACATAGTTCAGTGTTAGGCTTAAAATGATCAAGTTCTTGGTTTTATCCCGAACCCAAAACCTGAAAGTACTAGATTGACTTGTAAAATGGGATTTTTTCTTAAATGAATGGGATTTAATATGAATGATTGTGCTAATACATTTCCTTACATTTTTTTTTTATAATGGTTATTATTACAGGTATTAACAAATGTCTGATTCAGAGGAAGAAGTAGCTGGTGAAGGAACATCGAAGGGAGCCAGGGTTAAAAAGCTAAAACCAAAACAAGTTCCTATCACTATGAAGTACAAGTTTCAAGGGACCCCAATGCCATCCAAATTTGGTTATGAGGTCATGAAGATTATTGATATATTTGTAGGTCATATTGATTTGAAGCAGTTTTGGGAAGATACTTTTTTAGAAGATGCTTCCCCAAGGGAAAATAGGATTGCAAATTATGCGTTGGAACATTTAGCTACATTTCCTATTGTTGTGCAATGTCTAGAATTCATATTAACTATTGCACAATCTTATAATCCAACCCAAAGAAAGTGTATTGATTCACATGGGAATCAAATAATTGATTTAATTCCAGAGATGATTAGACTGGTATTTGATCTTCCTCCTCATGCCAACCCCAGGATTATGTCTTAAGCTGATGCACTAAAATGGTGGGAAAAAAATGAGGATGGGAACAAAAGGCTTATTAACAAGAGGTGGCTAAAAATAGAGAATAAATCACTAAAGAAGATGCCACCTAAGCCTAACAGATCTGATTTCTTAGAGGATATTGGTGATATGATCACATTGCTAGCAAGAGTATTTGGAAAGGAAGATTCTCATGCCTTTAAGAACTGGATGTTCCCATTTATCCAACTAATTCTAGATGGATCACAACACTTGGATTAGGGAAAAATAATTTCAAACAACATCCATGATCAAATGATTAAAGTAAGGGAAACCAAGAAATTTTATATGTCTTCATATGTAGTCTATTGTGCTACAAAAATGGGGCAATTCCTGGGTTTAACTGCTATGGGATCAATGTATAATGGTCCAAATCAGAAGAAAGCATGGGAACACTATGACCAACTGGAGCTGAAGGCAGTAGAGAGACATTTCAAGAGAGTCAATGATGCATTTTTGTATGTTGTCATTAATCAGCTCACATGAGATGTTGGCTTCAGGTTGTCATGGGAAGCAATGGCATTTATTGAAGAGTGGGGATATTGGTTTATCCAATACCCCAAATCCAGTTATTTCAGACTGTTTAGATATGACAAGAACCCTTTCAAATTACCAAGGTGCTATGGTGACAGGTGGATTTTGATGGAGTTTTCTTGTTAAGTAGCTGAGGTAAACACCAAGTTACTTGTAATGCACAAGGCTGACTTCCATTCATTCCTCATGCAGTTGGGGCTTTATTCTTGTTCTTCTTCTATAGCAGCTAAGTTAGCAACATAGGAATTTTAGTCAATGAATTTCAAATATCATACATCCAGGAAGGACTTTTATCCTAAGAAGAAAATGAATGGTCTATGTGCTTCACAATTTCCCCTCCATCAACCACTTCTCGAAGACTTTTGGGAAAACTTGCAAGATCATTTTGAAGTGAGAAGAGGGGGATATGAAAGGTTGACCATTCCCCAAATGAAGGACTTTAGGGTGAAAGAAGACATACCAAAACATACTTCTGATGATGGGATCACTCTTGATCCCCGATATGAAATGGATAAAGTGGCCACCAAGGATTTGGATCCAATCAATTGGATGGAGAAGGAGGAAACCAAAATCCATAAAGTTTCACAGGTAGTTGTTGATAGAAGCTTGAAATGGCTTAATCTTTGTCTTAAGCAACCAAGAGTTAAGGCCTCAAGAAAGAATGATTCCAATAGTGAGCCTACTTTTATAGAAACCAGGTAGTACAAGAGGTTGAAGAAAATTGTTACAGCCACATAAGAACCTTCCCCAACAAAAGAAGAAATTTCAATGAAGGTCACTGAAGCTTTGGAAAAGGCTAAGGTTACTTATCAAACTGTTGTTGTAGGGGTTATTTCAGGTCTTGGTGCTACACCCCTAGCTATTGTGTATCCTAGGGAAGAAACTACTAAGGAAGGTCCTTCTACCGTGCCTTTGCAAACTAAGGATACCCCTCCCACCGCACCATTAACTATGAAAACAACAACTATTCAAGAAGAAGGGCCTCCTGTAATTGATGTGATAGAGTCACCCATTCCCTTAGACTCTAAGGAAGCTCCACTTCAGGAAGAAAAATAAAATAGGAAGAATATCTTGAGAGGGATGAAGAAGGTGGAGAAGAGGACACTGGGTTCTAGGAAGGAAGTCTTTGGGATGAAGCCCAAATGAGAGATGTTTTGAGAAAAGAAGAACAAAAAGATATATTAGAGAGTGCTCAAAGACAAGAGGTTGAGGAGTTAGACAATGAAGAAGAAGAGAAAAGAAAGAAATATGAGGAGCTAGCTTGGGAGAAAGAAGCAACATAAGCTCAAAAGAGAGATGACGAAGAGGCCTGTGCATAAGAGCTTGAACTATAAGAGAAATCCGAGCAAGATAGGGAAGTAGAAGAGGTAGCTTATGCAATAGATTTGAAGCAGAAGAGATTAAAAGATGAAGAGGAGGCTACACAAAAGGAGGAGGAGATGAAGAAGATAGAAGAAATAAAATCACAAAATGAGATGTTAGAGCAAGAGAGATTACTCAAGGAAAAAGAAGAAGAAAAAAAGACTTCTTTTGAGCAGATAGTGGAAATAATCTCTTCTACACCACCTTCATCAACACCTCCTAGTACTCAATATGTAACAACTCAGCTAGATACTCCTACATGGCTTAAGTTAAATTTGGAGAAAAGGAAATAGGTTCAGGCCCAACCAGTAACATAGGATGACATGATAAAAGAGGTTGATAAAGTGAAGCCTAACAAGAAGCCCCGAGCCATTCATTCCATGAGGCTCACTAATGATGGAGACTTGGTAGCAGACATTGCCACCCTAGTGGCTGAAATAGATGACAGGAATTTGCAGGCTTCAAATTATCAAGTAAGCACTATGAATCTAGTTAAACAAATGAGAAATCAACAAATAAATCTCATTGATATCATGGCCACCACCACCAAGTCTAGACCAATTAAAGACAATCAGACCAAGGTTGAGCTCAAGGCTTAGGTAGGGCAGATGAAATTTTTTCTGAAAGAATTAATAACATCCACTCCCAAAAAACCAACCTCATAAGAGGTTCCTTTCTTAATGAGCCGCAAAGAGGTGGATGAGCTTACTGAAATGAAGAGGAAATATCAAATGATGGAAAAGTGGTTTGACCTTATTAAGAAGGATACAAAGGATCTTTTCACTGCTAGTTCAAAGAGTTATATAGAGGTGGGTCAACTGTTCAAGTTTGTAGGAGAATACATTAAGTTTCTAGGAATGGAAGAGGATAAATATGCAAGGTATATGCAAAAGTTGAGGATTTTGAAAAGGGTGCCTAAGGAAAATGTGATTGAATATTCCATTTTGGAAGATCAAGATTTTGGTTATCTTGATAAATGTATGAATATATTGTTCTTCAAAACAAAATTTCTCATGGAGCACAAAATAATATTGCAACATACTCAACAAGCCATGTCTGAAAAAAGAAAGGTCATTAAGGGGATTATTCCTGAAGTGATTGGTAAGGAGGTTTCACCAAATGATGGGTTGATTTCTTTACAAGAAATAAAATATCAATGGAATAATAGGTTGGAAGAAATGATTAAGACAGGAGATGATGATGAAGGGATTCTTCTAGAAAAGTTGATTGACATTAGATTTTATGTATGAGATGCTGCCCAAAATTTTACCAAGCTGCAAGATGTGTATACAACTACCACCAAAGAGTTCGAAAGAGGAATGTTCAGGGTGGAGTGGGTAGATGCACCTGAAGATGAGACCTTGTAGTAGATTTTCAACAATGCTGATGATTATTTCAAACAAGTTAAGGCATCCAAAGAAGCTAAAAGCGGCTAAACACCTTGTGGAAAACACCTCCAGATCAGTTTTTGACTAATAGACAACTCCAAATCAATTTTGGCTAATCGAAGATTGGGCATAGTAATCAGCAATATACAAAGTAGTAACTCCCAATCAAATTTTGACCAAATTGGCAAAAAGTGTACTTCCTAGCTTCAATAGTTTTAGCAAAGAGAAGACAAAGGCTTAACTAGAGGCATCCCTATAATTGTGGATATGGGCCCCAAATTCGTGGATCGTGATTTTTGATAGGAGAAATTAATGTTAATTATTTCTATGTTAGAAATTTCTCCTCATTGTAAAGGTTGGAAAATTGAAGTCAAATTTGCTGCCTAAAACTAGACATCTTTATTTTTACAACTTTATGCAAATAGCTAGTTTCCAAAAAAATGTTAGTTTAATGGTAATGTTGATAGGAAATGGTTTTCCATATGCCAGTGGATTTTTTTGTGCATAAATGTCTCTTAATTGATGAAAATCAATAGAAGGTTCTGAATTTAAAACCATCTATTATGTTATCTATGGATGATGTTTCTTGCTTTTATTGATATGTGAATTTTGGTGATGATCTTGTGATGTTTTATGGTTGAAAAATTGATTCTAAAATAAAAGTGATGATAAATTATGTTACAAGTATTAAATCTGCACTATGGATGGATGTGAGTGCATGATCTTTTTGTGAATTACTTTATTCTACAATTTTAGTTAATTAGGAAATGCTCATTACAAGAATTGCATGTCTAAATTTAAAGAAATATGTGTTCATATCTTGTCATTCTAAAACTCCGATTGATCTTTTTCTGTTTATTTAAAAACCCCATGTTAGATTACTTTGTATTACCAAGTTTGTATCATTCTACCAACAAAGGCCCCTTGAACATTATAATTGCATGAACCACTCAATGATGACAACATAGTTGAGAACTGACTATAGAGACCTTGGAAGACAGGTGATTTTAGATCAATTTTCTTTTTTGGGAGAAATAGAGTAGAAATATTCTGTTTAAATGTTGATGTGTTATTTTGACCATCAACAGAATTGGCACTAGGAGGGTGCAAAAGAACAAACTGGAATGAATTGGGTACTTTTCACTAGACAGATTTGAAAGATTTCTTAGATCTGCTATCAATCTAGAACCATTAGTTGAACTCTGATCTCCTACTAGACCTAGAACGCGTAGGGCCCCAATCCCAAAACCATTATCACCACCACCCACTCCACCTGGATTTCTATTAATACCACAACTGGCACAACCAAATCCACCGCCACCAATGGCGTTCTTTGTGAATAATCCCTTGCCACTGGGAACTATTCTTGGTGGCATACATGAGATGCCTAAAAGTCTAGAAATGTTATGCCCTAGGTACGCCCATGGAGAGTCCTGAAGTGCTGAAGAGCACATTCATGCATTCAAAGATGCATGCACTCGGGCCCAAATAGCCCATCATGACGTTACATGTAGAATTTTTTTCATACTCACTGGGAGATATGGCCTATAATTGGTACTTGAACCTACCTACCAGATCCATTCTTAGTTGGACTAATTTGGAGGATGCCTTCATCAATCAATTCCAGGTTTACGTAGACCCAACCATCCTATATCACCAATTTTACATGATTAAGAAGGAACCGCACGAAGAATTTCCTTTGTTCAACACACAGTTCCAAAGGATGTATAGGTGATTACAAGAACCATACATGGTGGCTAAGAATATCTCCATCTAGACATACCTTAATGCCAGAGATCCCTTGATTGACTTATTTCTATAGGAACTTATCTACTAGTAGACATTGATTCACTGTCCAAAGTATACTAGATAGCCATCAAGCTGCAATATTAGATAAGTTCTCAATTAGGTGGCATGGGAGGGGATTTGTCTCCCCTAGGATATCCTAGAATGCCCAACGAAACACCTCTATTCAATACAGTTCTAAGAATGTATCAACTTGCTTATGGACCTTTGGCCGAATTGCATCCTCCACTTTCATTACCATGGATGCTCAATGGTGGGACTTTAGATTCCTCCCAACAACATCAAAATTCTCACAATCATGCTAGAGGATCTAGCACCATAACCAACCCACCGACTGTAACAGCTACAATGAATGAGTGTACTGCTCATCTGATAACAGAGTTAGAAATTCTAAAAAAACTTTATCCCAAGTGACCAATGAGATGGAAAAGTTTAAATTGAACCCCCCTCAGAACCAAAACCAAAACCAATACTAGAATTAGGGAGGGTATTCCAATCAAAACAACTACTCCAACTAGAACACTAACCAAAATCAAAACTTCCAGAACCAAAACTATCAGAATTAGAAATAATAGAGGAGTTCCAAATAATAGAGAAGTTCCCCATAACTATCAATCCAATGAAGATAAAACACATACTACAAACATTGCAGATTTTAACTTCATGACTAATGGGTGTAGGTTGCATGACACTATCGTGCATTCTGAAGTTAATTGCCTAGAGGTAGAAAAAATGGTTAAGATGGCACAAGGTAATTCCCAATCACCATAGGGTAATCCTAACAAAGGTGGTGGATAGGTGGATATTTCTATGGCCTTCAAAACATATGATGAGGAATATCAGTTTCCCATGCAAGGAGAAAATGAACCAGAAGTAGATAGATATGGTACCTAGGGGTTTTAGGAAAAGGCAAGTCATTTTATGAGAAATTATAATAAGGGGCCATTCACCACATCTTCCCCTCCCAACAATATGGTTCCCCCTAATAAGAAAGAAGATAACAATCCTCCTCCACAAAAAGGCCCACTTGAGTTTCCAAACAAAGGTAACTCTGCTTTCATTCCTAGACAACATTATAACAGTGGTAAAGAGTATGATCTAATTTCAGAAATGCAGAAACAGATGAATTCATTACCATTCTTTGACATTCTGAAGTGGTTTCCCGCTCAACGTGAACTCATGTTGAAGGCCTTGGATGAAGAAAATTGGTTGAAAGGAAAGACAAAGGTGACTCTAGTTGCTGACATGAATGCATCTCTCTATAGAGGAAAGATAGTGGCACCCCCATTCCTGTTGAGTCTAAGAATTTTTAGGAAGAATTTACATAGCTGCCTATTGGAATCTAGAGCCTTAGATATTGTTATGCCATTCTCTATTTCTAAAAATTTGGGCCCAACTCCAGTTCAAACTCATAAGAAAGTTATATAGTTAGATAAAACAGAGGTCAATGTCATAGGGGAATTGAAAAATGTGCATGTACAAATTGTATTAGATCCAAAGATTCAAAGCTATATGGATATTCAAATTGTTGATATTCCCAAAATGTATGACATGTCGTTAAGAAGAGACTTGATGAAGGCTATAGGAGGTTACCTCTTGCTAGAATTCTTGCACATGTGGTTGTTATGGAGGGGTGTAGCAACTAAGATTAGGATAGAATGTGAATCCTGCTTAAAACACATGATCACAAAGTACAACCATACTAAGAAAGTAGCTTATTTTGAAACCAAAATAGGTGTCTATAAGAGAGAAGAAGTTATGACCTTCTTAATGCATATTCCAGATTGCTCATAGCCTTTAGAAGACCATGATCCTATGACTACTATTAACCAACAAGTGTTAATCCATAAACTACAACAAGAAAAGTTGTTCCTTGGAGAAGAAGTTGACTTGTGGAGTTTGTTACTCCAAAATTGGTGTCGGGTCCATTACCAAAGTCATTTTGAGTTGAAATGTCAACCCTGTTTAGACATTTTGAACCATGTTTGTTAGTTAGGAGATGTTTTTAACTACAATCTTAGAACATATTTGAATTGATTTTCATTCAAAGCTAATGTCATGACTGTTTTGACAAGAACAAACAACATACAAGAAGGAACCTCATTACTTTCTAATTAGGCTAGCACCCCATCTTCTTATTTACATACTAAGATTACACAACCCCAGGAGTTACTAGGTACCCTTACCTTTTCTAATCTTCCAATTCCCAAGGAATTACTCAAGGAAAAAGTTATTTTTAGAACTGTTAGTCATGATGAGTTGTAGGAAACAGTTTCTGCACATGTTTGTAATTTGAGTGAAGTACCTGACAATCCTCATTTATAGCAATTCCCTGACCTTAACACCTCAAACTAGTCTAAGCCGCCATCTAATTCTTTTAAATAATCACCCACAACTAACCTGAAGAAAGAAGCCCTAGCCCAAGATCAATTGTGGAACCTCAAATTTGATGGTTCTAAATCCAAAACAGGGAGTGGAGCTGGAGTAGAACTAACCAACCTAAAAGAGAAAACTTATTTTTCTTCTTACAAGTTATTGTTTGGCTTTCCTAACAATGTCAATGAGTATGCGACACTTGCTAGGAGACTGATTTTTATACATTAGAAGAAAGTAACAACTCTGAGAGTAATGGGGGAGTTTGAGGTAGTCGTCAAATAGATTCGCAACTAGTACACATTCCATAATAAAGGATTGGTTGCATACAGGAACATGGTATGGAATTTGATAGAGGATTTCAATGCTTTTGGTATCAGGATGATTCCCAGAGAAGACAATCAAATTGTAGATTCACTAGCTATTGCAACTAGTACCTTGGAACCTATGCAGGATTCCAAGCTGAAAAGGTTTTATGTGGAATTAGTGTCAATTCTAGCCATTCCTAAAAATATCTGGAACTTCCAGGTTTTTGATGAAGATCAACATATCCTTTCCTTTTTGGAAAGTTTAGATGTCTTCGAAGGAAAAATCATTGATGAGTCTAACACGGATCAAGGAGATTGGGATCCAGAGGATTGTTATGCAGAGGGTATAATTAATCTAAAAACCAACAACATTCCTAAGGGAATGGTAGCACTAGAGAGAATATTTTATTCTAATCCTCAGGCCCATGAGAAATTTCCTACGTATATTGATGGAGGAAAGTATGAATCATACAACTTGGTAGACTCAGACATAGAGAGAAACATATTCATTAGTAAGACTTGTCTTAAGGATATTTGGGACAAAATATTGAAGGTACTAAAAGAAGATACTGCAGTAATTGCTTGGGGGTACGAAGATCTGAAAACTTTTGATACTTCGGTAATAACTCACACTATCACTTTGAAGTTTCAAGAAAATCCATTCTGTCAAAAGCAGTATCCAGTAAATGCCTTGATTGAACCTCTGATTCTCAAAGAGGTTCAAAACTACTGTTAGCAAGAGTTATTTTTTTGGTGAGGCATTCGACTTGGGTTGCAAATTTGGTGCCTGTCTACAAAAAGAACAGGAGGATCAGGCTGTGCGTTGACTTTAGAAACCTCAACAAATCTTCGGAGAAGGATAACTACCCACTTCCTTATCTTGACAAAGTGCTACCGATAGTTAACGAATCACAAATGATGCCATTCTTGGATGGCTATTCAAGATACAACCAAGTGTTGGTTAATTATGAGGACAAAATGAAGAATGCTTTCACTAGCAAGTGGGGAACATTTTCCTACCAAAGAATGCTATTTGGTCTCATTAACACTGGAGCCACCTTTTAGCGTGTGATGGATGTTGTATTTATGGATCTGGTAGGTAAATATATTATCATTTATATGGATGATTTGACCGTATTTTCCATGAGTAGGGAGGACCACGCTACTGATTTTTCAAAAGTTCTTGGAAAATGTATAAAGTATAGTGTCTCCCTCAACCTGAAGAAATGTGTGTTCAGGGTCTCAAAAGGAAAACTACTGGGTCATATAATATCATAAAGAGGGATATCAATTGACCTTGACAGAGTAGAATCCATCCTGAAACTGACCATGCTTGGTAGAAAAAAGGAGACGAGGTCTTTCTTCAGAAAGATAAAATTTGTAAGGAAGTTCATAATCAGATTCAAAGAAATTTTCAAACCCCTCAATGAGATGATGAAGAAATATGTGAAGATTGAATGGAGTAAAAATACGAAGGATTCCTTCTCACAAATGATATAGTCTATCTCAGAGGCGCTTGTCTTAACTAGTCTTGACTATTTAATTTTCTAAATTTACTCTTTTACGTCTGATCATTCATGTGTTGATGTTTTGACATAGTAGAAAGGAAAAGGGGATGAATGATCGATAGATTTTATGAGTTCCCCCTTCAAGAATGTTAAGGTCAGATACCAACCATTGGAGAAGTAGACCTTCACACTGGTAAGAGCAATTAAGAAGTTATGACATTATATTCTACGCAGTCAGATTATAGCCAAAGTTCCCGAACCTACAGTGAAGTCCCTTCTTATGCAGAGTGAGCTGGGAGAAAAAATGGGAAAGTGGATGATGATCCGACAAGTATTTGACCTCAAATTTCACCCTATGAAACTGGTCCGAGGAAAAGGCCTATCCAAAGCAATGGCTAATGTTGATTCCAAGATCACCTGTCAGTAGTATATAGTATAATCATTCACAGATGATCCTTGGTATGCTGATTTGATTTTCTTGCTGCTAAAAAACAAGTGTCTTGATGGAATGAATACCACACAAAGAAGAGCACTAAGACTAAAGAGTGCTCATTATATGATCAAAGGAGGAGCCTTGTACAAGAATAATTTTGAAGGTGTCTATCTGCGTTGTCTAGATCAACAGTAGGTGAAGTAGGCCATTACTTAGTTTCATGATAGACGTGGTACTGGGCACGGTTCAACCGACACCATGGAACATCAAATTTTGAGATTAGGCTACTATTTGCGTCACGTATTCTAAGGTGCACACCAACATGTTAGGACATTTCATACATGTCAAACTTCAATCTAGAGAGTGCAACCCAACTATGCCTCTACAACCTGTATACAAGGTAAGACCGTTTGCCCAATGGCCATGAGACTTTGTTAGGGTGATTAATCTGACTTATTTTGTAGGTCACAAGTTTATTTTGACTATGATGGATTATTGCACATGGTGGATCAAAGCTCAACCTTGCAAGAATTTCACCACCAATATCGTCATCAAATTCCTCAACAAACATCTTATTACCAAGTTTGGGGTGTCGTTTGCTTTGGTATGTGATAACGGCCCAACCTTTTCTTTTGTGCAATTTATTCAATGAGAATATGAATATAATATTTTTTTGAAGTATTCATCCAATTGCTATCCACAGGGGAATGGGTTAGCAGAGCCTACCAATAAGAATTTGTTGGAGGTAATCAAGAGGTTGCTAGAGAGTAATAGTAGGGACTAGCACACAACTAAAATTTTCCTTATGGGCAGATAGGACTAGAATAAAAATCATCTTAGGAAAATCACCATTTAAGTTAGTCTATGGCCAAGACCTGGTCTTCCCTATCCATCTACACATACCTTTTCTATGGTTTATGCAAGAGTTCTTCTCCAAAGAGGATAGGATAGAGGTCTGACTAACTAATTTGCTCAATCTAGAAGAACAGAGGGATGCTTCTTTGCAACAATTTTCAAAGAATCAAGCTATATTCAAACACTGGTTTGATAAGAGAGCCAAAATGAAGGCCTTCAGAATATCAAACATTGTGCTGCTATGGGAAAAAGCCAAGGAGATGAAAGGTGATCACCAAAAGTTTAGACTTTGGTTGGGTCCATATCAGATCGCTGAGATCCTTGGTGAGAATGCTTTTTGGCTTCGCACCATAATAGGAGAACCTATTCAATTGCCAATCAATGGACAACTTCTCAAACATTACTTTGGCTCTGAAAGAATGATCGTATGTCTATTGTATATATGTAGCTTGGTTGTTTTCTTGTTTTTGATTTGTTTGTTTGTTTGTTTGTTTGTTTTTTTTCCTTTATTTTCTATTTCGGTGTTTGTTTCTTTGTTTTCTTTTGTTGTTTTCTTCCTATTTTGGGGGACTTTCATTTTCTTCATTTCAAAATAATGGGTAGTTGTCCAATGCATGCTAAAGGTACTATGACCGAGAAATTGATTTTTAGGCATTTTTAGGTATGTCTATCAAGCTATTTTGTTTTGAAACTTTCTTTTATGTCCATCTTAATGATAGTTTGAAAGGTCAAGAAAAAAGAAGTATATTTTAAGGTGATTTGATAAACCATGGTTGAATCTGTCACAAATTAGATAGAATCATTTACTTCCTTAAGGTATTATCTATCTTAGGGTGACTGTATTCATGATTTAGGTGAAAAATCTGAGTCCCAATGCTTTCATGAGGTCCACCATAGTTCTCAACCTAATTTTCAGATTGTTACATCTGAGTATTGCAGGAAAAGATAAGAAAATAACTGCTTCAAGCAAACAATAAAAAAAAAGAGAAAGGGAGAGAAGTTGAAAAGTTGAAATTATCTCAATATTATAAGGGTGATTCAAGTATCTCTACTAGGGCTATGGGCGCCTAGCCGGTAGTAGAGCAATGATTTGAGAGAACTAGAGGTATCTCCATCAGGGCTATAGACACCTGGATGGTAGTGGAGCAATGCACAGGATATCATTGCACGATAACTAAAGTGACTCACCTCATGTAGCTTGAATCTCAATATAGTTGTTTCAAGGATATGTAAAGTCTTTAAGGGGAGGATGAATCACAAATACACATACTCAGATTTGAAGTTGTTATCTTGAGTCACAATTTGAGATTTCAACTCAACCTTATTTGTTGCAACTGATCATGCTCAAGTTAAAAAGTTCATAAACCAGAGGTTTTGGGTGACTGAATTCTTCAATATCTTGAAAATTGGTAAACCATTTTCCCAGCCGAGTCACCAATTTTTATGCCTTGCATAACCACCCCATTTTTTTTTTATTCAAAAGGGGTCCCCCTTTATTGTTTTTGTCTTTGGTGTTCTTGTTTGGGCTTTAGGAGTTGTCTTTTTGTTATCTTAAGTCCTTATTTTACTTTGTTTGTCGGGTTTAGGTTTCAAACTGTCATTGACACTTGGTACTTTTCTAAAGTGCAAGTTTTTGTTTTCACCCCAATCCTAATCCTCTAATTTTCCTTTTATTTTCTTTGTTCTATCGGATTCAGGTATCAGATTGGAACCATCACCTTACACCCTTAAAAGTGTAGGTTCCCATTTTCACTCCGATCCCGACCTCCACTTTTCTTCCTTGTGTGTTTTTGTTTGTGTCAGACTCAAACATCTAACTGAAATAGGAACCAAGAAATTTTCCAAAGTTCTTGTTCTTGTCTTGATCCCGATCCCAATTTCTAACTCCCTTTTTGTGTTTCAGAATCAAACATCAAACTAGAATCGAAACCAATAACTTTTCTAAAGTCCCTATTCCGTGTTCTATCCTGATCCTAATTCCTTTGTCTATCTTCGTTCGTCGGGGTTCAGATTTCAGAACTTTACTAGAACTTTGCACTCACTGAAGGTTCTGGTGTCATGTCCCTTCCCAATCTTGACTCCTGATTACCTTCTATGTCACGATGGCTCATTTATGACTTTTGATCTGATCCCGAGGCCTGACCTACCCACATTAATGAACACTTGTTTGCACGCATGAATGAGTTTTTATTCTTGCCACTTATTTTTTGCTCATTTTTTCTTGTACACTTCAATGAAGCAAATCAAAGTGGCACTAAGGGTTGGGGTTGGAGGTTGCGCTCAGATTTCTCAATGTATTGTTGGATTTTCTATCACATTTATGAGGTAGGTATCTTTAACCTATGTTTTTCTTTCTTTTTCAGTTTGCATGTGTTTGTTTTTGTTCACATTTCTTATTTCTTTTCTCTTGTTTTCTTTTCTTGTTCATTCAGGTTTCTTTTCCATTTCTTTGGAACCTTTTGGTGTGTTTCATTTTTCCTTGAACCCTCAGGTTCATTTTCCTTTCTTTTGTTTTGGGTTTTCTCCATTTTCATTTTTGTGTGTGTGTTTTGTTTCTTGTTTCTCATGCAGGTTTTTTGTTCCCATTGTGCCCTAGTTTACCTAGGGTTTTTGTACTGCTCGGTCGAGTTTGTTTCAAATTTGATAAGTTTTAAAATTCCTACTATTACAAATTGAGAGCCTAAACCTTTTCTTTTCCCACGTCCGATTCTTGAATGAGTTTAAAATTTGGCTAACTTTTGAATTGTTTCGTGTTGTGGTTTTGAAACTTGCCCGATTCCGATCCTGAAGGCATGTTTAAAGATATTGTTAGATTCATTTAATTTCCTTCATATTTGCTGAATGTCTTGATCCTGATTCTCACATCTCTTTTGGAATTGAGATTCAGAACTACACTATGGCCTTTTACCATTGTCAGGGTCCAAGTCTTTTCTTTGTCCCAATTTAGATTTCTTATGTTTCATCGAGATCGGGGGTTGGGTCGTAACCTAAAAATGTTAAAGGGTTTTCAACATTATACCAACTCATTCCCCAATTCTGATCCCCACATTGCCATCAGGATCAAATTTTGGATGATCACTAAACCCTTGACATAGTTTTAAGTTCTATCTTTTGGTGCCATCCCCGTCCCGATTTCTGACACAGCATCAAGATTGAAACTCGGGGTTGATCCATGCCCACTCATAGTCCATAAGTTTGGTTCCAAACATGCTCCCGATTTTGACTCCTGATATGTTTAAGGTATTCCTTGATCTCGAATTCTGACATAGTTCAGTGTTAGGCTTAAAATGATCAAGTTCTTGGTTCTATCCCGAACCCAAAACCTGAAAGTACTGGATTGACTTGTAAAATGGGAATTTTTCTTGAATGAATGGGATTTAATATGAATGCTTGTGCTATTATATTTCCTTTCATTTCTTCTTTTTGTTTGATAATGGTCAGTATTGTAGGTATTAACAAATGTCTAATTCAGAGGAAGAAGTAGCTGGTGAAGGAACATCGAAGGGAGCCAGGGTTAAAAAGCTAAAACCAGAGCAAGTTCCTGTCACTATGAAGTACAAGTTCCAAATGACCCTAGTGCCATCCAAATTTGGTTTTAAGGTCATGAAGATTACTGATACACTTGTAGGTCATATTTATTTGAATTAGATTTTAGAGGATACTTTTTTAGAAGATGCTTCCCCAAGGGAAAAGAGGATTGCAGATTCTGGGTTGGCATATGTAGCTACATTTCCTATTGTTGCACACAATGTGTGGAATTCATATTAACTATTGAAAAAGCTTACAATCCAACCTAGAGGAAGTGTATTGATTCACAAGGGAATGAGATCATTAATTTAACTCCAAGTATGATTAGGCTGGTGTTTGATCCTCCTCCTCATGCCAACCCCAGGATTATTTTTGAAGCTGATGCACTAAAATGGTGGGTAGTAGATGAGGATGGGAACAAAAGGATTTTTAACAAGAGGTGGCTAAAAATAGAGAAGAAATCACTAAAGAAGATGCCACCTAAGCCTAAGAGTTATGATTTCTCTGAGGATATTGGTGATATGATCACATTGCTAGCAAGAGTATTTGGAAAGAAAGATTCCCATGCCTTTGAGAACTGGATGTGCCTATTTATCCAACTAATTCTAGATGGATCAAAACACCTGGATTGGGGACAAATAATTTTAGACAACATCCATGATCAAATGATTAAAGTAAGGGAAAACAAGACATTTTATATGTCTTCATATGTAATCTATTGTGATGCAAGAATGGGACGGTTTCTGGGTTTAGCTGATGTGGGATCAATGAATGATGGTTTGGAGATCAGAAGAAAGTGTGGTAAGACTATGAACAACTGGAGTTGAAGGCAGCATAAAAAATTTTGATCAAGAGAGTCAATGATGTATTTTTGTATGTTGTCATGAATCACCTCACATGAGATGTTGGCTTCAAGTTGTCATGGGAAGCAATGGAATTTATTGAAGAGTGGGGATATTGGTTTATCTAATTCCCCAAATCCACCTATTTCAGACTGTTTGGATATGAAAAGCACCCTTTCAAATTACCAAGGTGTTGTGGTGATAGGTGGATTTTGATGGAGTTTTCTCATCAAGTAGCTGAGGTAAACAACAAGTTTTCTGTAATGCACAAGGCTAACTGCCATTCATTCCCAATGCAGTTGGGTTTTTATTCTTGGTCTTCTTCTATAGCAGCTAAGTTAGGAACAAAGGAATTTCAGTCAATGAATTTCAAACATCATACATCCAAGAAGGACTTTGATCCTAAGAAGAAAATGAATGGTCTATATGCTTCACAATTTCCCCTCCATTGGCCACTTCTTGAAGACTTTTGGGAAAAATTGCAAGATTAGTTTGAAGTGAAAAGAAGGGGATATGAAAGGTTGATCATTCCCCAAATGAAGGACTTCTAGGTGAAAGAAGACATATCAGAATGTACTTCTGATGATGGGATCACTCTTGATCCCTAGTATGAAATGGATAAAGTGGTCACCAAGGATTTGGAGCCAATCAATTGGATGGAGAAGGAGGAAACCAATATCCATAAAGTTTTGCAAGTAGTTGTTGATAGAAGCTTGAAATGGCTTAATCTCTATCTTAAGAAACTAAGAGTTAAGGCCTCAAGAAAGAAAGATTCCAATACTGAGCCTACTTCTTCTATAGAAATGAGGCAGTACAAGAGGTTGAAGAAAACTGTTACAACCACACACAAACCATCCCCATCAAAAGACAAAATTTCAATGAAGGTCATTGAAGCTTTGGAAAAGGATAAGGTTACTTATCAAGTTGCTGCTACAGGGGTTATTTCAGGTCTTGGTGCTACACTCTTAGCTCCTGTGTATCCTGGGGAAGAAACTAGTATGGAAGGTCCTTCTACTGTGCCTTTGCAAACTGAGGATACCCCTCCCACTACACCATTAACTACAAGAACAACAATTGTTCAAGAAGAAGGGCATCCTATAATTGATGTGATAGAGTCACCTATGCCCTCAGACTCTGAGGAAACTCCACTTCAGGAAGAAAAAGAATAATGGGAAGAATATCTTGAGAGGGATGAAGAAGAAGGTGGAGAAGAGGACATTGGGTTCCAGGATGGAAGTCTTTGGGATGAAGCCCAAATGAGAGATGTTTTGATGAAAGATGAACATAAAGAAATATTAGAGAGTGCTCATAGACAAGCAGCCGAAGAGTTAGCCAATGAAGAAGAAGAGCAAAGAAAGAAAGATGAGGAGCTAGCTAGGGAGAAAGAAGAAACATAAGCTCAAAAGAGAGATGAGGAAGAGGCATGTGCACAGGAGCTTGAACTATAGGAGAAAGTTGAGAAAGATAGGGTAGTAGAAGAGGAAGCTCATGCAATAGAATTGGAGCAACAAATATTAAGAGATGAAGAGGAGGCTACATAGGAGGAGGAGATGAAGAAGATAGAAGAAATAAAAGCACAGAATGAGATGTTAGAGCAAGAGAGATTACTCAAGGAAAAAGAAGAACAATAGAAGAATTCTTTTGAGAACACACTGGAAATAATTTCTTCTACACCTTCTTCATCAACACCTCCCAATACTCAACAGGTAACAACTCAGCCAACTACTCCTACATGGATTAAGTTAAATTTGGAGAAAATGAAACAAGTTCAAGCCGAACTGGTAACATGGGATGACGTGATAAAAGAGGTGGACAAAGTGAAGCCTAAAAAGAATCCCCAGACCATTCATCCATGAGGCTCACTGATGATGGAGACTTGGTAGAAGACATTGCCACTGCAATGGCTAAAAAAGATGACAGGGAGTTGAAGGCTTCAGATTATCAAGTACTATCAATCTAGGTAAACAAACCAAAAATCAGCAAATAAATCTCATTGATGTCATGGAAACCACCACCAAATACAAATTGATTAAAGACAAGCAGATCAAGGATGAGCTCAAGTCTCAAGTAGGGCAGATGATTTTTTTTTTGAAAGAACCGATTACATCCACTCCCGAACAACCAACACCATCATAGGCTCTTATCTTAATGAGTTGCAAAGAGGTGGATGAGCTGACTGAAATGAAGAGGAAATCTCAAATGATGGAAAAGTGGATTGAACTTCTTAATAAGGACATAAAGGAGCTTTTTACTACTGGTTCAAAGAGTTATATAGAGGTGGGTTAGCTGGTCAAGTCCCTAGGAGAATACATTAAGTTGCTAGGAATGAAAGAGGATAAATATGCAAGGTATATGCAGAAGTTGAGGATTTTGAAAAGGGTGTGTAAGGAAAATGTGATTGAATACGCGATTTTGGAAGATCAAGATTTTGGTTATCTTGATAAATGTATTAATATATTGATCTTCAAAACAAAATTTCTCATGGAGCATAGAAGAGTATTGCAACATGTTGAGGAAGACTTGTTTGATGAAAGAAAGGTCATTAAGGGGATTATTGTTGAGGTGATTGGTAAGGTGGTTTCACCAAATGCTGGGTTGATTTCTTTACAAGAAATAAAAGATCAATGGAATAATAGGTTGGAGGAAATTATTAAGAAAGGAGATGATGATGAAGGGATTCTTTTGGACAAGCTGATGGACATCAGATTTTATGTACGAGACATTGCTCAGAATGTTGCTCAGCTACAAGATATGTATACAGCTACTACCAAAGAGTTTGAAAGAGAAATTTTTAGGGTGGAATGGGTAGATACACTTGAAGATGAGACCTTGTAGTAGATTTTAAACAATGCTGATGATTATTTCAAACAAGTTAAGGTGTCTAAAGTAGCTAAAAGCGGCTAAGCACCTTGTGGACAATAGCACCTCCAGATCAGTTTTTGACTAATAGATAACTCTAGATCAATTTTTTCGAACCAAAGATTGGGCATAGTAATCAATAGTATACAAAGCAGTAACTCCCAGTCAAATTTTGACCAAATTGGAAAAAGGCATACTTCCCAGCTTGAACAGTTTCAACAAAGAGAAGTCAAAGTCTTAACTAGAGGCATCGCTCTAATTATGGATCTGGGCCCTAAATTCATGGATTGTGATTTTTGATAGGAGAAATTAATGTTAATTCTTTCTATAAGTTAGAAATTTCTCCTCATTGTAAAGGTCAGAAAATTGAAGTCGGATTTTCTACCTAAAACTAGACATCTTTTTTTTAACAACTTTATGCAAATAGTTGAACATTTTTACAGTTTTTAATGCAATTAATTAGTTTCCAGAAATTTTTTAGTTTAATGGTAATGTTGATAGACAATGGTTTTCAATATGCCAGTGGATTTTGTTGTGCATAAATTTTTGTTAATTGATGAAGATCAATAGAAGATTTTGAATTTAAAATGATCTATTATGTTATCTATGGATGATGTTTCTTGCTATTTATTGATCTATGAATTTTGGCAATGAGCTTGTGATGTTTTATGGTTGAAATTTTGATTTAAAAAAAAGTGATGATGAATTGTGTTGCAAGTCTTAAATTACACTATGGATGGATGTGATTGCATGATCTCTTTGTGAATCTTTATTCTATAGTTTTAGTTAATTAGGAAATGCTCATTACAGGAATTGCATGTCTAAATTTAAAGAAATTTGTGTTCATATCTTGCTATTCTAAAACTCTGATTGATCCTTTTCTATTTATTTAAAACCCCCATGTTAGATTACTTTGTATTACCCAGTTTGTATCATTCTAGCAACAAAGGCCCCTTGAACATTATAGTTGCGTGAACCACTGAATGATGACAACACAGTTGAGAACCAACTACAGAGACCTTGGAAGATAGGTGATTTTAGATTAGTTATCATGTTCAGGAGAAATAGAGTAGAAATATTCTGTTTAAACATTGTTATGTGATTTTGACCATCAACAAGTAGATACTTCAAGGGATCAATCTTAGCTATCAATTTTGTTCAGTGATTGAACATGTAATGTCTAAGATTTTGCATGGAGAAATCAACTACAAGGAATGCTCATTCAATAGGACTGTAATTAATCTCATACCCTAGAAGAGTGTGACTGATATATAGATAGCTCATTCTTTTCCATCATTGTCATTCTGTGCTAACAAATGACCTCGATGATGATGTAGTTTATGATATGTAGAGTATGAGGTTTCTACCATCGAGAAGAGGCATACGTATTGTAGGATTCAATAGATAATCTTTTATTTGTTGAAAATTTTCTTGACAACAATCAGTCCATATGAATGGCACCCCTTTGCGCAAAAAATGCTGAAATGGTTGACATTTATTGGCTAACCAAGCTATGAATCTTTAGATAGACTGCAACCTTCCTTGTAGAGTGCATAACTGAATTATGTTTGTTGGTGGAGGCATATCCATGATAGATTTCACTTTTATAGGATCAACTTCAATAGCTCTATGAGAGATGATATTGTAGATACTGAAAAATGTCTTGAATGATATCATACACTCGAATTAGGTATACTCACATCATTTCCTCTCAAAACCATCCTCCTTTTGCTTAATCGATTAAATTAGCCTAGCTTTTTAATTAATTACATCATTTGCATCTATTAACCTAATTCGTCAAATCAGGTTAATTCACCCCCTTTCATGCTAACATTGCATCTTATTAAATTAAATAAATCAAAGTATTTAATTTAATTCCCTAAGTCTTCTTATTTAATTAAATAACCCTAAGTTATTTAATTAAATGTCATTTCACCTTTCCCCATTCATTAAATCATTTAATTTAATGAATATCACTTTAATTCTTCTAAATCCCCTAATTGCATGATTAAAACCTTGTTTAAATTAGCAATTATCTAATTAATCTCTTTCCTCCCACTTGCAAGGGAATATTCCCATGGAATATTCTCTCCCCTTTTGCACAATTAAACTTTGCTTTAATTAGAAAAATATCCTTTTTCCTCACCCATGAATATTCCGAAGAATATTCTTTTTCCTCCAATCATTTAAGAAAGGGAATATTCTCAAAAAAGCTTCAAATGCAAGATAGCTTGAAACCTCTTGTGCAAGTTAACTTTTGACCTCTTGTACAAGTCAAAAGTGTGCTTGTTTGGAAGGAATGAGAACCCTAGATTAAATCTCATCTTGCATTCTCATCTGTTGATGAAAATCCATGATCCATGCCTCCCATTTCCTCCATCCTTGACCATTGATTAGCTTTTTCAATCTCAACCATCCATTTCTTATTTTCTTTCCTATAAATAAAGCACTATTTGGAGACAAATGCATCCATCTTTCAATTTGCAAACTTATGATGTTGATTTCATTCACACTCACACTCATTTTTGTTAGAGTAATAAGTTATTATGCTTAATTAATTACATCACATTGATTAATTAATTAAGTCACTTATTCCTCTTTATTACTTAAGCTAAACTTAGGCACACTAATAATTAATTAATTATTAATTATTAAGTGTGCACACTAGGGTTTCATTTAGGGTTTCCCTTTTAGGGTTTCTTGATCTCCTTCATAAGGATTGATCACTTTGTAATAATCGATTCTCTTAATGCATTTTTACTGAGAGGTTCAGAGAACATCTTTTTGGTTCTTCATATCTTTTGCATGTGACAAGTATTCATCTTGCATGCAGGTGATCTTGGTTTTTCTAACAATTTTAACTCACATTTAGCATATCTTAGTTCATTTTTTAGTTGCATAATAGATTAGCTTCCATTAATGGCTTCCATGCATCCATTTAACTAAATAGATAAGTAGGGTTTGAATCTTTTAGTTTAATCTGATTTAGATTAGCTTAGAACTTTCATATATACATATTTTAGCATAAAATCATGGTAGATTAACTCTTGCATCTTGCTCAATTTAGCATAAATCATGTTTTCATTCACATATCACAACAATTTCATCAGTTAAATCTTCAATAGAATCGATTGAAACAAGATCACTGATCACAGGATTAGGAAAGGGTTGTTGCTCCACATCAACATGATACCAATTCCAAAATGAGATAAGTTTTAAATGGGTTAGAGTATACATTTAAATGCTTTCACATTTCATAATGTTTAGTTTAACTCTCAGTTAATGATCTTGTTTTAGATTGAGTATTAGTGGCATGAATATGCTTTGATTCTTCATGGATCAAGCGTAATTGGCCCATATGAATATCCTTGGTTGACATTTTGGCGCTAGAAGGAGGGAAAAATGATCAAATTAAATTAGTTTCTAGCTTGAATTCCGATCATTTTGACTTTTGTAGGAAAGAGCGACACCCAACTCAATTTCAACGATGCCTTTGCAGGGCGTCTCCATATAGCGACACTATCATCATTTCAAATAGTGATGCTTATTAAATGCACCGATGTTGATTAAACAAATGGTGATGCTAATACTTTATAGAGGTATCCAGATTTTCAAATGGAGACGCCTGACCAAATTGTGACGCTATCATGATATTTGGTTTGTCTACAGAGCAACACCCAAATTCACCAGAGCGACGCCCTTGTTCACCAAAGTGATGGTATTGCAAATAGTGACGCACAAATTTGGTAAGAAGTTTAACAATTATTTTTCATCATATATTTTAATTTTTTTGATTGATCAGAGTACTAACCTGCCTCTAATGTTGTTCTAGTTTTTAGACTAATGCAATTTTGTAGGATTGGATGATATGAAGCTAAAGTGAAGAAGAATTCTCATCTTAATATTTTATGATTGTAAAAAGCATTTGACACTTTGGGGAAATTATAACCCAATTTCTTATGCTTTTTACTTTAAGTTCTAGGACCTCACTAAATTTCATTTGGGTTTAAAATGAATGCTCAAATGGGACTAAAATTGAACCCTCATCTTATCATTGTCTTTTGGGATTTAAAATTGAACAAGGCAACTTAACATTTCAGTTCGTGCATAAAATGAATTCATCTTAGCTATAGTCAATAAAATGAATGAGTTTCTGCTTTGTTGTGACACATTTTTAGTGCATATCCAATCCCCTTGCACTTCATGCGATCTTGGGTGAAGAGAAACTCTCCAAGTGTACTTCACTATTTGTGTGCACTTAGAGTATGTATCCAATCCCCTTGTACTTTGTGTGATCTTGGGTGAAGAGAAATACTTAAGTACACTTTTATGTTTTGTGTCACCCTTAAGAGAGGACTTACTATGAGATACACCCTGCAACAAGAAAATCATAGGAAAGTTCTTGCAAGCATGTTTACCAGTGCTCTATATTGAAGGTTGGTAAATTGTGAGAAAGTACCTTCTATCCTGGACTGTATAACATACTGCACCTAGTACCATGTCTTAAGTGGAACATGAACGGTAGTAAGAGTTTTAATTAGCAAAGTGGGTGCGCATATAGCTGGGTGTTCTCAGTTTGTTACTAAGAACCATTGTTTAGTTGCCAAAATCCTTAATACTTGTTGGTGCAAGAATGACCATTCTAAAACTACCTCACATTTTTACTATTCATTGCTGAAACAGAAAAATCCTTAGGATCTTCAAATCTTTACGATTTTGAGATTTGTTGGTCCCAAGAAGTGTGTGTTGTGGAGGGGATCCAGTGTCGCCAAATCTCTAATTGTTCGCAATGTCTTAGTGTTTGGAGAAATTCGAGTGGGGACTCAAAAAGTATGGCCATTTCAAACCTAGGTGGTAAATGATTGTGATTCAGTTGAATACATTGCTTGGTTCCGAAATGCTACAAAAACAAACATTCACTAACTTCCTCAAAATTTCAAACACTTTGGCTTGAATATGGATACCTCTTGAATTAGCCTTGATATTACTGCTTGTCCTAAGGATTTCTATCCTTCTTGACTTATATCTCAATCCATATTTTCCAAAGACAACATAGGCAATTATTCCTTCAACCTCATGATTTTCATGAAATGGACATTATGAAAGTTATGATGTTTTTGACATAAGTATTTAGTTTGAAAACATAATAAAGACAAGTTTTTTCGGTAAAATAAACTCATTAAGCATGATAAACTTGACACAATTGAACCCCACATGACTATTTGGAGACCAATTTCTCCCGTTGAACAACTTGATCTTGAAGGTGCTATCATTCAACTAAAATTTGAACTCATTAATGAAGAATAAATCGATATCATTAGTAGTTTGATAAGCTTCACTTTTTTCACAAAAAAATCACCCGCTCAATGGAGAAACACCACAAACATCTTAGACGAAGGAGAGGAACAAACCAATATTAAGGATAGAAGACCCATATTACCACCACCTATGTGGCAATAAATATCTTCCTTTCTTCCATTAACTTGAAATTTTCTAAATGATCTCACAGAAAATTAGAATCCCCAAAAGAAGGTCTATAGGTCGTCACTTCAAACTAAGGCATCGAAGTTCAAAGGCAATGAAAAACCGCATTTTTAAACTCTATCTCAACAAAAACAAGTTGTTAGTAAAATTTTATGAATGTGCATTGAGGAAACATCCACACATGTACATGTTCTTTATGAGTCAAAATCTAGGTCTTTTTCATGATAATCAACCTATCTAGAACATTGGTCCTTTTCGTGGTCTTGAACTCCTCTAAATGATCTACCACACAATCACAATCTATAGGGGAAGATTTACATGCTGCCATTATAGACGTAGGTATCGTACTTCAAATTCTGGCAGGAAGTGGGCCTCAATACTTTATCACAATCGTAACCTCTTGTTAAGAAACTATTATACTTGATCTAGGAGGAACAAACCAAATTTACATACCCACATTTATCCTCTCATTTAGGTCAACATTAGTCTTTAAGATTTGAACACTTTAGAGGTCTAGCATCATTCTTACTACCTTGGTCTTGGAAAACAAAGGTTCATTCTAAGTCAACATTGGGTCAAACATTTAATTAACCCCTCCATCAAATTTCATCCTTCACTTCACCAAAATTTGCAATTTTTTTGAATACACCAACACTTTTTTACTTAAACATCAATGAAACCCAAAACCTAACTTAGCTACTTTTTATGTGAAATGTATCCTTTTCCATGCATTTAGTTAAGTTAGTTATCATCATTGGACTAGTTTATCTTGAAGGTCATGAGTCTACCCTAAATATTTCCAAGTTCATAAATATCTATTATCCTAACATCAAAACATCAGCCTCAAGTCAAAAGTGTTGTCCCAAAATGTTTGCAAAGATCACTCTCCACACTATCCACCTTTTCATTTCCCATTATCATCATTTCTCCAAAAATAATTAGAGCATCCCTTTTACCTAGATTTGAGTCAACTAGAGAGTTAAAACATTACAAATCTAAACACAACTCTCCCAAAGGTGATACAAAATTTATGGTAAAGACAAGATCACAACACAAGAGAATCATGAAGAAAACCAAACTAACATTTACCTCAAGTGATCTAAATCCTCTAGAATTTGATATGAGAAGTCAATTTACCCCATCACAACAACCATTGTCTCCATCAGGACCATATGAGATAGAGGATATCACGAATAATCCATTTGAACTTACTAGGGAGGAAATAATGGAACATCAAACCTTTAAAAATGTAGCTCATATATCCCCATCATTTGTTGCACAAAATTTGACACAAGGCTTCATGACTCCGTTGCTAGGGAAAAATCAAACATCCACTCCTAGTCTTGCAACTAGTCTTACTAAGGACTTTGGTCTAACGCTTCCATTTGAAAGCAATAACCTTGTGGGTGCCCTTGATACCAATCCTCCACCTCCAACAACCACTTGGACATCTACCTTTGTTGCTCCTCCCATTTCTGAAGATCCTAAAAAACCATATAAACCTCTTGAACTTGATTACTCCACCACGACATCCACATATCGAGGAAACCCCTCTTCAACCATACCCATGAGTACCACAAGTCTTCGCACTATCACTCAAAGCAATATGGACCAAGTGTCTCAAAACAACATACAAGGGCATGTTAATACTGTACCATAGAGTCAACCCTTACTGTAGATAGGGACATCATTACCCAATCCTCCCATTGGTTCATCCATTCCATTAGTTTCAAAAATTACATCCACTCCATCCATTATCAACCCATCTTAGAACAATCCCTTGGTCACGATTCCCACCAACCTAGGTAATACCTTGTTTACATCTCTAACACAAGGAAATACTCAAGACATGGGACAAGGGAATATTTTTTTATCAATGTACTCAATGTCTTAGTGTGTCATTTCCGTCAAAAAATATAATGGCACCATCCTCATCTTTCCCCACGGTCCCCTTCACCATGTGAAATCAAATGGGACCTCAAACTTACATTCCTCCACCCCAATCCACTATCTTACAAGGAATATTACACCAAGGAAATCCTCAACCTCTCATCAGCAATCCACTACCCACTCAGGATATGAACACTCACATACCATCCTAGATATCCAAAAAACCACCTGATCCTACATTTCAAGCACATGCCCTAGCTTTACAAGAAGCACAACAAGCTTATCAACAATTCATTTGGTGCAGGAGCACCTAGCAAAATGAAGATTTCCAATGTTTGTCAATTTGTCAAGAGTTGGTAGTAAGGTCTTTTGGTTCTAGATTTGGTCTATTTATGATAAATAAGGTCTATTGAGACCATTCATTATGTAATAGGGTGTGTTTTGAGTCGTTTGTATTTAGGAGTCAAAAGTTGCACAAAATTGTAAATGTTGTCAAGCAAAATAAATTGTCAAAATGCAACTTATTAGGAATATGAAGGGAGAAAATAATTTGAAAAGTAGTTAGGAACATTGGAAAGTTGGAAGTTGAATGGAAAAATGTATATGAGCCTCTCAAAGGCTCGAAGAACAACTAAAGAAGATTGTATTGAAGATTCCAATAAAATACAATGTTCATTTTCTACATATTTTCTGATTTTCTAAACTTTGCTTCCTCTGTATAGTCCCGTACAACAACCGAATGACCTAAAACCTATCGTGTCATGTAGATATATGATTTAAATTTCATTTGAACTTATTTTGAGAGTCTTTCATTACTTTTAGAGGAAGTTCTCATCCATTTTCTAAAACTGTCTAATAAAAACCAAAGAGGCCCTGTTTGGTGATTGAATAATGATTTAGGCCATTCCTCCTCCTTTTAGATCTTGTGGCTCAGAGGAATGGAATGTCATAGGGTAGGTTAGATGTATTTATGACCAAGTAGGTAGGAGGAATGAGTTGTGAGAAATGGAGTGATGCCCTAGGGCTGATAAAGATATTTTTCTATGTGAAATTGGTGGGTTTGAATAGGGTTTTGTTAATTTTTTGATGGGATAGTATATGTAAAGGTTGTTTGTCCTTATGCAGAGTATATATTATGTGTTGGAGGCACTAGTTGATTTTGGAAAGCCTAGGAGATGCGTTTTTTAGAAAACCCTATAGTTTTGTATGAAATTGGAGGGTTTCATGGATCAATGATATAAAGGTCTTGAATCAGGGAAATAACAGTGGAATCTGTGGTTTTGGAACACAATTAAATTCTATCAATTGAGTTTTGGTGAAGAACAGTTGTTTAGGAGGGACCTCCTTTGTTAATTTGGGCTAATTGGTGTCCTAAAAATAGGGCAGTTTATTGGTTCTCTAAGTTGGGTCAAAGAAACCTTTGGTGATCTATTGGGATATTTATGTTTGGACCTGTGTCAATGCTTAAATGATGTTTTGTTGGCCTTTGTATGACCTTCTCTAAAAGATATTGTGTAAAGTTGAGTCTTGAAGGCTACAAGCGTATTGGTGAGAGGTTGGTTCAAGTTGAGAGTTTTGTGTCTCAAGGGTTGGTTTGTTGATTGTAACTAGTCAGTTTGAGTTAGTTTTTTGATTTCCATCACCTTTCTTACATAAGGTGGTATCAGAGCATAGGGACAAGGTCTCTTTGTTTGAATTTTTTAGGTTTTGAAGAAAAGTTGATTGGAAGGTGAAGATACAAATTGGTGAAGATGCCTCTGAAGGGTGTTGGTGCTGCTAGAGAGTTGCAAGATCTGAAGGAGAAGCATGCTAAGCTTTTGGAATCACACAATGCAATGTTGGAAAGGCTTGCTGCCTTGGAGACAAAGAAAAGAAAAGAAGTGAATGATGAGAGTGAAACATAGGAAGATGGTGAAGAATATGAGGATGTTGATGAAGAATTAGACCTTGAAGATCAGAGGATGGTAAAGATGCTCAAATAAGTGAAAGGTGAGTCAGTGAAGGTAAAAGTTGATCTCCCTATGTATGGTGGTAATTTAAATGAAGAAGAATTGCTTGATTGGATAGCTACTATGGATAATTACTTTGAAAGTGAAGAAATTTGAGATGAGTAGATGGTGAAGGTGGAAAAAAAAAACTCATAGGTCATGCTCTTCTATGGTGGGAATATGAAAAAATAGAGAGGAGAAAACAAGGAAAGTCAAGGATTACTTCTTGGGACAAGATGGTGCAGAAATTGAAAGGTAAATTTCTTCCAAAGGATTATGAAGTTCAATTATATAAAAAGTTGCAAGGTTTGAAACAAAAAGATCTAGGTGTCAAGACATATACAAATGAGTTTTATAAACTAAGTATAAGGTCAAGAAGGGATGAAGATGAAGTTGAAAAGTTGGCTAGATATCTAGGTTGTTTGAGATTTAATATACAAGATGAACTTGTTGTTGCTAACACAAAGTCTGTTGAGGAATGTTTCCAATTATCAATCAGGGTGTTGGAAAAGCTTAAAAGGAGACAAGAAAAATCAGTTATAGGAAGAGGTGCTACTAGTGAAAGAGGGAGATGAAAAATCCCTACACCAAAGCAGCCATTGGAAGAACAAGAAGGAGAAAATAGAGGTAAGGAGAAAGGTGTTGATACTAGAGGAGGTTTTAGGGGTAGAGGTAGATTCAATGGTGGAAGATATTCTAATGTATTTGTAGGGAGGTGTTATCATTGCAATGAATATGGTCATCCTGCATGGAAGTGTCCTAAAAATGTTGGTAGTTCATCTAGTGGTGAAAAGAGGGTTGATAGGAGGGAAAAAATCATTTAAGAAGAGGAGTGTGAGAGTAATCATTCTACAAGTTTAAGAGTTGCTCCTGAAATAGGGGAAATGTTGATGATGAGAAAGATAGTGTTGAAGGAAACCAAGGAAGTGGAACCATTGCAAAGAAAGAGCCTCTTCAAGACTACATGTAAGTGCAAAGACAAGGTATGCAAGATTGTAATTGATTCTGGTTCAACATAAAACATGGTGTCTAGTGAGATGGTTAGCAAATTGAGTTTACAAAAAATACCTCATGAGTTTCCATATAAGGTGCCATGGTTGAGTGATGGGAATTCTTTGTTGGTTAATGAAAAAGCTATGGTAGATTTCCAGATTGGGGGTTATAAAGATCAGGTAGTTTTTGATATTCTTCCTATGGATTGTTGTCACCTACTCCTAGGTAGACCTTGGCAATATGAAATGTGTGCAAAATATGATGGCAGAGAGAACACCTATACCATAGTCAAAGATGGGTGTAAGTTTGTTTTAACACCTTTGGTGGAAGATGAGAAAGGTAAGGCCAAAGTAATCGTGTGTGAAAAGAAAGAATTGGTAAAAGATGTAAGGGAAGACACAAGGGTGAGAAATGTAGTTAGTTTGCAGTCTAAAAATGTTCATACAGTAGGTGAGAAAGTTGTTTCAGATATGTCAATAGTAAATTGGTTTGAAAATGTGTTGATAGGGACCATGGTGTGTCCTTTAGTTGACAATAAAGTTGGAAAACTTGAAGGATCTATAGGTACAAGGGGTAATAAGTCTGACAGTATAGAGGTACTTGGTGTTGACTAGATAAAAAGTCTAATGATAGTGAAGAAAGGACTGATGACAGGGGTGAAAGGACATAGTGTGCAAGAAGTTAAGGGAAGATGCAAGGATGAAGTTGAAAGAAATAAGAAGTCAGGGATTGCTAAAAAAAATTTGTTTGTGAATGTGAATACATGAACAATGTTTGGTTTTGGTCAAGGAGCAAACAAAATACCATCATCAGGTCTGAAAGAAGAAATGAAGACAATTTCATATGCAAATACAGACAAGGATGCAAGAACACTGTATGTGAATCAGAGGAGGGGTTTTTCAGATTAGAGATAATTAGCAAAGCAAGGAGGAGTAGTGATGAAGCATGGAACAAACCGCAACTCATGTGGCATGAGTTCTTTTTCTGTGGGGGTGTATGGTGTAGGAGCACCTAGCAAAATGAAGATCTCCAATGTTTGTCAATTTTTCAAGAGTTGGTAGTAAGGTATTTTGGTTCTAGGTTGGGTATATTTATGCTAAATAAGGTCTATTGAGACCATTCATTATGTAATAGGGTGTGTTTTGAGTCATTTGTATTTAGGAGTCAAAAGTTGCAAAAATTGTAAATGTTGTAAAGCAAAATAAATTGTCAAAATGCAACTTATTAGGAATATGAAAGGACAAAAGAATTTGAAAAGTAGTTAGGAACATTGGGAAGTTGGAAGTTGAATGAAAACATGTATATAATCCCCTCAAAGGCTCGAAGAATAGTTGAAGAAGATTGTATTGAAGATTCCAATAAAATACAATGTTCATTTTCTGCATATTTTTTGATTTTCTGAACTTTGCTTCCTCTGTACGGTCCCGTACAACCACCAAATGACCTGAAACCTGTTGTGTCATGTAGATATATGATTTATCTTTCATTTGAACTCATTTTAAGAGTCTTTTATTTCTTTTAGAGGAAGTTCTAATTCATTTTCTGAAACTGTCTAATAAAACCTAGAGAGGCCCTGTTTGGTGATTGAATAATGATTTAGGCCATTCCTCCTACTGTCAAATACTGTGGCTCAGAGGAATGGAATATCACAAGGTAGGTGAGATGTTTTTATGATCAAGTAGGCAGGAGGACCGAGTTGTGAGAAATGGAGTGATTCCCTAGGATTGATAAAGGCATTTTTCTATGTGAAATTGGTGGGTTTGAATAGGGTTTTGTTAATTTGTTGATGTGATAGTATATTTGAAGGTTTTTTTATCCTTATTTAGAGTATATATGATGTGTTGGAGGCACTAGTTGAGCTTTGCAAGCCTAGGAGATGTGTTTTTAAGAAAACCCTAGAGTTTTGCATGAAATTGGAGGGTTTCATGGATCAACGATATAAAGGTCTTGAATCAAGGAAATAATGGTGGAATCTATGGTTTTGGAACAAAATTAAAGTCTATCAGTTGAGTTTTGGTGAAGAATTTTTTTTTAGGAGGGACCTCCTTTGTTAATTTGGGCTAATTGGTGTCCTAAAAACAAGGCAGTTTATTGGTTCTCTAAGTTGGGTCAAAGAAACCTTTGGTGATCTGTTGTGATATTGTGATTCAACCTGTGTCAATGCTTAAATGATGTTTTGTTGGCCTTTGTACAACCTTCTCTAAAATATATTGTGTAAAGTTGAGTCTTGAAGGCTATAAGCCTATTGGTGAGAGGTTGGTTCAAGTTGTGAGTTTTGTGTCTCAAGGGTTGGTTTGTTGATTGTAACTGGTCAGTTTGAGTTAGTTTGTGGATTTAAATCACCTTGCTTGCATCACCATCCAACAGTAGTAGCAACAACAAGCAGCCCTAGCAGCCCAGCAAGCAACCCAACAACAACAAGAAGCAACCTTAGCAGCACAACAACAACAAGAAACAACCTTATCAACACAAAAACCAACCTTAGGCTAGCAACAACATCACACTGATCAAGCAACCTTAGCATCCAAAAAAGAAAAAAAAGCCCAAAAAAAATCCCTCGTGGTGCAAAAACAACAAAAATCCCTCGTGGCACAACAATAACAACAAGACTTACTATCTCAATAGTATGCCCAACAACAAAAACAACAACAACCATGTTCCTACTATAATCCTCAACAAAACATCATCAATAAAAACGTGTTAGGAACTTATACATCAGCACTGAAATCACCCTCACAAAATATTACACCACCATACACCCCATACAACACCTTATCATATCAAAATTCCCCATACAACTCATCCATCATCCCACCATATGTTCCTCCACCAAACCTGCAAGACGATCTAGCATCACAATTTAAGGCGCTATCACAAGAAATGCAAGATCTTTGAATGGGAAAGACAAAGAAGCCCCATACACAATCTATAACCTTATCCATTTGATCAAAATATCACCACAGTACCATTCCCTCACAGATTTGAAATCCCAAAATTGGACAAATACAAAGGGAGAGGAAGTCCTGTGGACCATGTCAAAGAATCTAACGTTGTTTGTATGGAGGTGGCCTAATATGATTCTTACTTAATGTGCCTCTTCCCTCAAAGCTTAACAGGTCCTGCCATGGATTGGTTTTCTCACTTACCTCATGACATCAAAACTTTCCAAGAAATTACCAATAAATTCATCGATCACTTCTGCTTCAACCTTGACATGGACATAAGTCTAGAAGAGTTGTACACTCTTGTAAAAAACAAAGGAGAATATTTTGCTAATTTCTTGCAATGGTGGAGGCAAAGAGCTTGTAAGAGCAAGTGGCTTCTTCCCAATGAACAACAAGTGGGAATCATCATAGCAAATTTAGACCCAAATCTATCTTTCCACTTGAAAATGTAGTGCATTACATCTTATGACGAGCTTGTCCCTAGAGCCCTTAACATCGAGAGGGCTCTAATATCATAGGGAAATACTCAAGCTTACAAAGACCATCACCCATCAACTAGTTCAAATGACAAACCTTGTGTCTGGGATAAGAACAAGAACATAACAAATGATGGTGTGGTAGATGCTAAGGTGGTCCTAAGTGCTCCTATACCAAACAACAATCAAGTTGCTAACATTCAATCGATGGTGCAACAAACAAAACCTCCTTAGAACAATCAAATCAACAACACTGACATGCAATAAAGGTGAACCACCAACAAGAACAACTATCCTAAATGCAAGTAAACACAGTAATCAGAACCCATCGAAACCATCATGAAGAAGTTGGTAGAGTCAAATCTGATTACACTTCCAAACTTTGAAAACTACCGAGAACCACAAGAGAAACCATCCCTGTATAATGAGAATGATCTTTGTGACTTTGACAAAATCGAAGGACACAAAATGACAAAGTGCATGAGACTTTAGAATATCATCCAAGACCTCATAGACAATGACACCATATCTGTTGAAGTACCAACTAGGAATCAAGATCTTAAGATATACAAGAACCCTATGCTAGATCATAAAAAAAGGGAACAACAAAAAAACTAAGGATTATACAAACATGCAACTTATGTATTCCAACGTATTCGCTTCCTGTGATAGCATCATTATTTTCGTCACCATCAAAGGATCTAGTGTGGAGTGTGGAAACACCACACGACATGGAAAAATTACCGTCTAAGGAGTTTCATCTCAATCTAGGGCACAACATACTTTACCAACATCAAAACCTAGCAAGTACAATCTCCTAGATCAGCTTAAGAAGACCCCATCATATATATCAATCTTAGAGCTATTAAGGCTATCCCCCACACATAGGGAAATCTTAGAGAAATATTTATCTGAGTCATCCATCCTTGAGGATATTGACACTTATCAATTTCAAGCTATGGTGGGGCATATCACTAATCATCTTCTCACCTTCTCAGAGCAAGACCTTCCATCACAGCCATCTCATAAAAATGCTTTAAACTTTGAGCTCATCATTCATAAAAACAAGGTCAAATGAGTCTTAGTAGATGGAGGTGTTGGTCTGAACATTTGTACCCTGTAGTTAATCAAGGATTTGGGCTATTCAGAGGATACTATTGAAAAAGCAAAGAATACCACCATAAGAGCATATGATGACCAAGAGCGAGTATCACAAGGCATCATTACACTACCCATCCAAGTGGGACCTCTTATTGCAGAAACTACATGCTAAGTGCTAGACCTTGATCTTCTCAATAGCATCCTACTTGGCCGACCATGGATCCATGCCCTAAAAGTTGTTGCCTCGACATATCATCAATGTGTAAAGTTTCCTTTCAAAGGCAGAGAAATTACCATCCATGGATATCTTGAGCCTTTTTACTATTGCAAGAATCTTGAGGAAAAGTTATATAAGGTACCCCAAATACCCAAGAATGATGAAGGGCCTACCCATCTACCTCATTTGCTGACCCAACATCCCTTGCATCTACCTCAACAACGAAACCACCCATTGTGCAGAACATTCCTGACATCAAAGCAGTAATCTAGGATGATGGTTGTGGGAACTACAAGGCACTAAAGAACACCTTTGTCTTAGGAGAGTTACCTATTTCTCCCCAATCCCATGGGAAACCTACATCTAGCAATAAAGAGCTTGAAACAATCAATATGGTAGCTGCTACCTTTACTAAATGGGGGGATTTGAACCAAGAAGATGTCAATGAGGAAGATATCTCTAAACTCCTCTATCAGGATGAATGACCTATCACTGCTCTTCCCATGTATGATGATAACAAAGGCTTGCAGTTGATGAAGGGAGTGGGATATAACAAGAATGAGAAGCTAGGATAGAATGATAATGGTTTTCTAGAACTCATTTTTACTAAGAAATGACTAAAAAATATTGGCCTAGGTTGCACTACTAGCAAGGTCACCCTTATTGGCAAAGGAACTTCTGCTAAATGAGTTTAGGCTTCCTCTTCATTACCTCCATCACGCGATACAACATTAGATGAATTGCCTCTTGATGTTGCTAACCTCTTCAAAAACAACTCCTTGTTCGTGATATCCATTACTTGCTTTGCTTCAAGCAATCAACCAACTGAAATATGCCTACTATACCCACAACTCATTGACATGGACCAACAAGGACCACCAATTCTTGGTTTATTCAAAAATGATGAAGCGATCTCTAGATTCATGGGACTCCGTGACAACTTACCATGGGAAGATCACAAAGATGGTTTTGAAATAGAACTAGACACAGGGGCGTACTATGGGGAGACGATTGAATCCTTCAGTTTCAAAATTGATGAAATACAAATAACATGTAGATCTTTGAGTGAAAACCACATTGTGCCACTCTTTGATCCTAAAATAGTAAAAACAAATGACACATCTGACAATGAAAACCTTGATGAGGTGCTCAAGGATGAAGGATTCAATCTCCTCCTTAGTGTAATGCATCTAAAAAAGTCAACAGTGTTAGCAGAAAAGGCCACTCCAGTCAATATGGGAACAAAAGAGGCACCTAAGATCACTTTCTGTGTTGAATCCTTACTAGATGAAGAACAGAAAAAACTAGCAACATTCCTCAAAGAACAAAGAGCTAACTTTGCATGGTCATACATAGATATGTCAGGGCTTGATCTAGAAGTAGTTGTACATCACTTAGCAGTCTATCCTAAAGCCAAGCTAGTCAAGAAAAAATTAAGGAAGATGCATCCTCAGGTAGCACTTTTGGTGAAACTAGAGTTACAAAAGCTTCTTGATGTTGGATTGATCCGACCGATAGATTATCCTAAGTGGGTTTCAAACCTGGTACCAGTCTCAAAACCCACTGGGGCATCAAAATATGCATTGGTTTCAGAGACTTAAATAAGGCATGCCTGAAGGATGACTTCCATCTTCCGAACATCGACCTCATTGTGGACTTAATAGTTGGGCATGAAATGCTATCACTCATGGATGGTTTTTTAGGCTATAATTAGATCATGATCGCCAATGAGGATCAACACAAAACTATATTCACTTGTCAATGGGGAACATATTACTAGAACATGATGTCATTCAGGTTAAAGAATGCAGGAGCAACCTATCAAAGAGCAATGACCCTCATCTTTCACGACATGATCCAAAAAATAGTTGAAGATTATGTGTATGATATTTTGGAAAAATCAAAGAAAAGAAGTGAGCACATGGAAGTCTTAGGACCCATCTTTGACAGACTTGAAGAATACAAGGTACAATTGAATCCAAAAAAGTGTGTCTTCAGGGTCACATCAAGGAAACTTCTTGGCTTTATCGTCTCACAAAGAGGGATATAAATTGATCCAACAGAGGTAAAATCCATCTTAGACATGGAATCACCTGATTATTCTAGTTATTAATATCTTTTTATTGCTTTTTATACACTTTTAAGACACTTTACATATGTTTTTGAAGTATCTCTCAGACAATATCTCCATAGTATGTTATCCTATTATGCATACCTTGCCACCTTGAACCCATTTTATGGAAATGAAATATGGTGAAATCATTCATATAATTGCATGGATTAAATATGAATATATATGTATATGAATGGAAGATGTGATTTAATTATGGTAGTTAGCTAGATATGTGTGTTGGATGGATTAATCTCTTTTGCAGCTTAGCACACAGTGGCAAGGAAGGATTATTTGTAGCAAGTACCAAGTAGCAGAGAAGGTGATTAATGAGTTTAAGTTGATCAAAGTGAAGGGAACTATGGAGCTGAATGTGGTCATTATAGAAGAAATAAATTTTGGAATACATCTATTCTTGAATGTTGGACGGTTATCCACGTGTTTCACATGCAATCTATCCTTATCTGAATAGGTCTCTTTTCCAGTTAGTTTTCTAGTTAGATGAATAAGTCAAATCATTATTCCACTTCCTCATATCTAGGAGTGAGATCTATGATTGTTGTAGTTAGTTATTTGGAAGTTCAAATAAGACTCTCCCCATTTTGTATAAAGTCAGGTGATGAGTTCATAGATTAGTCAGTTGATTTTGTTACAATTTTCCAGCAGTTAGTAGTTTTCCAAATTTTCAGTCATCCAAAGACATGTTACAATGAAGTTATGAAATAAAATATAAAGAAGGATTTTGTCTGATATCTAGTGTTGTGCAATGAAAGGAATTGTATGATTCATGGATGTATGAGAATTTGAATTAGATTTGGTTTTTAGTTAAGTGAGGTATTATTCTAAGTTGGTCACTCAGGTACTGTTCATCACTTCATCTATCTTTCAGTTATTTATGTGCTTTCATTAACTCTATTTTCTTTATCTTACACTTACATTGCAAGTAAATTGTTTATGGTTAGTTAAGTCATGAATGTTCATGAACAAAGAGAGGACATAGTTCTATGGATATTAGGATTGATTGTTTTATCCTTTAAAATAGTTTCAGATTGATTTTGAATTCCCATATTTTTAGTAGCCACCTACATCTTATGTTGTAGGTACCCGTAGCCACTAGGTTCTGTAACTAGTTTCATTGTTTTTACAATTCTATTAATTCCAGTAGGGTAGAATAGTTTGAATAATTTTGAGTAGAGTAATTTAGGTTAGCACAAGCCCGTGAAGACACATATAGTGGAGTACCATCATAAGTTTACGCACCTTGGTTGATAATTTAATGTAGGCTTGCAATGTCAAGAGGACTGTTCAACTTGGAACACCCATGAATTGTGTAAAATTTACCAATTCCATAACACATTAGTTTGCCTCTACATTTTTGGCATCATTGTTGGGGATGATGCTATATTCATATGTCTTTTCTTACAAAATTTTGTAGTTAACACTTTCATAGTTAATTTTTTTTGTTTTGCACTAGGACTGATAGATTCCATCTTCAAAAACTTGGAATTATACTAACATTGTGCAATATCATTGTCATACAAAGACAAACCTACCATATACAGAGGCAGAGAGATAACAAGGGAAGATTCATCCCTTCAGAAACCCAAGATAGAGAAGATACTGGTTATTTTGCTGAGACTATTGCAGAGAATGTTGAAAGAGTAAATACTGCCTTTCCATCTTCATCATCTTCATCATATAAATCATCATCATCTTCCAGAGCCACTGAAGGGACCTTCTGAACAATGGCACATCTTGATCCACTAGAGCAAGGTACTTTTGAGTTCCCCATTACCGATCAAGCGAAAGCTACTGTGCTAAAAAATATTCCACCATCAACATTACCGGTATTTTATGGCTTGGTAACGAATGGACCAGATACCTTCATGTTTGAGTTTGATGTCTTGTGCAGAAGTTATGATTACAATTTTTATGCCCACCAACTTAAGCTCTTCCCAACCACTCTTAAGGATTCTGCTCTTAGATGGTTTATGGGGCTTGGAAAGGATGTTCCAAATTGGGACACCATGAAGACAAAGTTTTTTGAAAAATACAAGGACTATTGCAAAGGATTAGACCAAAGAAGAGATGTAATTTTCTCAATGTCTCAAAAAGAGCATGAGCCACTCGAGGACTATGTGGAAATATTTCAATTTTATAAGAAGAACCCACAACATAAACTATCAGATGAATCCCTTAAACTTGTGTTTTTAAGGGGATTTGATGAAGAAAGCATGGAAAACCTCAACCTTATTGGGGGAGGAGACATTACAACTGGACCATTTGAAGACATCTATATAGTCTATAGAAATTATTCCAACTCTCTTTCCACGAAGCCAAAAGGGGAGAGGTCATCCATCATAAGTAAGTCTTCTAATGGGGTTTCTAAAGTTGAAATTAGTAATTTATTTTCCAACATGAAGCAGGATATAATCAATCATCTAGAAAAATAGTTGGACACCCTCCACATCAAAAAGAAGTAGGAGGAAGCAGAATCCATGCTCACTGAGTACTATCCTAACTGTAGGCAGAGGAAAGCCAATTGTAAGTGCAAAGGATATGATAGAAAATTTTTCTACATAGCACAAAGGAGGCCTTGGTAGCAAAGACAAGGTATGCCACCAGACCCCCTTACTTTTAATCCATATTTTCCTGTAAGAAATCAAAAATTCTCTGCTTCGAATACCCGACCCTGGTAAGCAAATCAAAACCAATGGCTGAATTCTCAACCATGGCCACAAGCCCAGTTAAATTGGAACCAACAACCAAATCCATGGCCACAAAAAAACTTTCAAGGTTCCAACTACAATCCACAATGGCCAACCCAACAGAATCAATGGAAGCCTCAGTGGCAAAACCACCTCAGTAATAAGCTCTAATGCCTCCATCGAATCCTCATTCTCAACCACCTAAACCATCTCAAATACCTGCCCAACCTACACCTAACCCTAACACTAAGCTTGTTCAACATGCTTATACTAACGAAGTTGTCCAATACCCCTCATGTGGGGTAGAGGTGAGTGAACTTCATCTAAGATCAGGGAAGCAACTTGTAGGACCTTCATCTCCCAGAAGTACAAATTAGATGATGAAGAACCTACAAAGGAAGCCTCAAATAATTGACCTTTGGAATCCTAGTCCAATCAAGGGCTCAAAGCCACATCACATCAAAAGCCTCCATTCCCTGAATGTTTGGCTATCCAGTAGCAACATACACATGCTGAAACAGACCTTTTAGGCCAGTTGAAGGATTTTAGCATTAAAATCCCTTTAATCCAAGCTATCAAAGATATTCCCATCTATACTAAGATTGTTAGGGATATTTTCCTTAAGAAGCCAGAAAGGAAGAAAAATGACCCACAGATAGTTCATGTTTTGGGTAATGTTGCTGATATAATGTTGGGAAATATAACTGTTCCCAAATATATAGATCCTGGCAGTCCAATAGTGAATGTCAAAATCAATGGAACTCTTACTAAAAATACTTTAATTGACCTAGGTTTTGCAATTAATGTGATGACCAAGGAAACCATGAAGCTACTATAGTTAGCCAACCTTAGGCCTACTCAAATAGTCTTACAATTAGCTAATAGGTCTACAGTTAAGCCTAAAGGAGTTATTGAGGACCTAGTCATTGTATTAGATTCCTTGGATTACCCTGCTGATTTTATAGTTCTTCAGCCCAAAGTTAATCTTGTTGGTTATCCATTGATCTTAGGTCAACCTTGGTTAGCCACAACCGATGCCTTCATAGGCTATAGATAAGGAAAAATGATCATATCCAATGGAATTGTAACCAAGAATCTAGTACTTTATCCACCAACTCAGCCACATCAAGACCTTGCGTAGACCATTTGGCAAAACCTAGATGATGAGGACAACTATTCATTACAAACCTTAATGACCATAGAGCGTAGTCCTCTACTAGATATTCAAGATGAGGATATACAAAATGACCGTGGTAGGCACCTATAGCAGCAGGGTTGTTTATCATGTTTGCAAGATCCTTTGGAAAGAATAATACCTATCAGTTCCTCACAAGAAGTATCCCAGATAATCCATACTTTGTTACCCTAGAAATGATTGCTAATCATACCCAGTCTTGATCTATCCTCTGTACAAGAAATGTCTATGCAATTAGAGGTCAAGCCTAGAAAGATGTTGAATGTTAATAGTGCATTTAATGACGAACAACAAAAATCCTTGCATATTGTGCTACAGGCACATGCAACAACTTTTGCATGGGATTATAGTGATATGAAATGCATTGATCCTGCCTTATGCATGCACAATATTTACATCAATGATGGCTATAGAACCATAAGGCATCCACAAAGGTGTATGAATCCAACCCTTAGAGAAATTGTAAAAGTTGAACTACAAAAGCTTTTGAATACACAATTCATAAATCCTATCTCAGACAGTGAATGGGTTTCACCATTAGTCGTAGTACCTAAAAAGGGTGGTAAATGGAGAGTCTATGTTGACTATAGGGAACTCAATACTAGCACCAGGAAAGATCATTTTCCATTGTCATTCATTGACCAAGTTTTAGATTCTTAGGCATAGAAGAAATATTTCTCCTTTATTGATGTTTTCAGTGGTTACAACTAAATCAAGATTGCCCTTGAAGATTAGGAAAAAACCAAATTTACCTATCCTTGGGGTACTTATGCATATTCTATTTTACCTTTTGTTTTGTGCAATGCTCCAGCCAAATTTCAAAGAGTAGTGCTTAGTATATTTTTTGATATTGCACATGAGAAGATGGAGATTTATATGGATGATTTCACTACATATGGTGAAACATTTGATCAGGCTTTGCAAAATCTAGAAATAATCTTGAAAAGATGCACTGAAAACAATTTATCATTGAGAAATGAGAAATGTTTTATGATGATGACAAAAGGAATTTTCTTGGGACATTTCATTTCTAGTGCAGGGATATAAGTTGACCCTAAGAAAATTGAGATTATATCTACACTGCCTATCCCTCAAAAACAAAAGGATGTGAGAATCTTTCTTGGACATGCATGTTATTACAAAAGATTCATCAAAGATTACAGTAAAATGGATGCACCTTTGTTTACTTTGTTGACAAAGGATATTGAATTTTAGTGGACTCCTATCTGTCAGTAGTCCTTTGACAAGTTCAAGACAACCTTGACTAATGCACCAGTTTTGAGAGGTCCAAATTGGACATTGCCATTTCACATTCACATTGATGCATCAGATTTTGAAATTGGAGTTGTCATGGGGAAAAAAGAGGGAAATAAGGAATATGCCATATATTATATCAACAAAAACTTGTAAGGAGCATAATTGAACTATACTGTGATAGAGAAAGAATTGCTTGCAGTTATCTACACCATTAACAAGTTTAGGCATTATATTACTAGTTATCAAGTATTCATACACACAAATCATACAACAATTATATACTTGATGAATAAGCTAGTAGTAGGTAGATGACTTGTAAGGTAGTTGTTGTTGCTACAAGAATTTGATAGAACCATAGTTGATAAACCAAGAAAAGCTAATGTGGTTGCCGATTTTCTGTCGAGATTTCCCACAACATTTGATGGAGTAGTTGATGATTCTTTCATTGATGAACATTTATTCGGTTTAACTATTCATAATCCATGGTATACTGATATAGTTAACTACTTGGTAACATGATAGGTTCCAGCTTACTTCTCTCCTAGAGAGAAAAAATATTTAGTTCATAAATTCTTTCCCTATTCTTGTATTTCTAGATTCTTATTCTACACTAGTCCAGACAACATTATGCAAATATGTATTAGGGAGGATGAAGTGTTTGACATATTGAAAGCCTGCCATGATGAACCTTGTGGTGGACATTTTGCAGCCAAGAGAACAACTTTTAAAATATTGACAACAAGATATTATTGGCCAACTCTTCATAAAGATTCTATTAAGTATACTATAAGTTGTGACAAATGCTAGAGAATGGGAAGACCTACTAGAAGTGATGAGATTCCACTACAACCTCAACTAGCTTTAACTCCTTTCAAAAAATAGGGGCTAGATTTTGTTGGTCCTATCTCACCTACTTCAAATAACAAAGAATATATACTTGTATGTATTGATTACTTAAGCAAATGGGTATAATTAAAGGCACTCCAATTTGCTAGAGATGGAAATGTTGTCAAATTCCTATATGAGGAAATATTCACTAGGTATGATGTTCCTAAGGAGATAGTGACTGATCAAGGGCCACAATTCACATCAAACCTCATAGCTCAGCTGGTTAAGGAATATTAGATAAGGCATAAGAAATCTACCCCATATCATCCTCAGGAAAATGGACAAGTTGAGGGTCACCAACAGGGAGATTGAGAACAAACTGACAAAAAAAATAATTCATAGAAGAGATTGGGTATCTAGATTGCTAGACATTGTTTGGGCATATAGAACTGCTTGGAAGAAAACCATAGGGTTTACCCCTTACGAGTTGGTTTATGGAAAAATAACAGTGTTACCCATTGAGTTTGAATACAAAACCCTACGTACAATAGTTGACCTAGGGATGGACTTAACATAATCTCAAAAAGAAAGGTCACAACATTTAAATTCCTTGGATGATATCGGATTACAAGCATTGCACCATATAGAGGTTATCTAGAAATAAATAATTAAATGGCATGACCAATACATAAAGATAAAAGAATTTGTTGTAGGTGACTGGGCGCTTCTGTATGATTCTAGGTATAAAGATTTTCTAGGAAAATTACAGTCACGATGGCTAGAACCTTATGAGATCAAGCAGGTATTTCCTAATGGTGCAATTCAACTACAAAATATTGATGAGGTCAAATTATCCCTTCTGGTAAATGGACACAGACTCAAACTATACAAGAAAACACTCGAGCATTATGATTTCATCTCATTTGATGGATGAATCTAGTGTACACAGTTTAGTTGATTTAGGATCTGGGATGCAAGATGATGTTCCAAAGGATTTTGTTCCACAAGATGATGTTCCCACAAGAAGCGAATTACCCACCACGTCTAGTAGTATAGAGGTTGAGTTACACAACTCCACCTCTGAGATTACCTAGGCCTAATTTTCTATGCTTTAAATCACATGCACACACTGCACAATATCTGTAATGAAAATGTTCTCACTTCAGTGGGACCTATACTTTTGATTTCTTGGGACCTAATCACATGGGACTTGACATTCACATTTCAATCAGGCCCTATGCTTCATGTACCCAGGTAGCAATACTCATTGCATGCATGCTACACTTACTTGGAAGATTCAAATTATTTTCTTGTGAATTATTCTAATACACACATTGGTTCTTTACTCTCTAGTAAAGTGCATGTTGACCATACAACTGCTACTTTTCATCAAATCCTATGCAATCAATGCAAATCACATCACCTATACACCGTACTATGTACCTTTTTCAATTCATTACTGGGCCGAGTATTACTTTGCATTTCGCACGTATAAAAGGTAACTTTAAGTAATTAAATCTTGCTTTCTTTTCACATCCATTATTATTCATTGTTTAAAATATGCATGCAAATTTAATCATCATTTATTTTCATCATTATCCTATCACCCTAACCCAATTTTGCATGAAGTGTGGTCACTTCAATTTAAGTTGGGGGGAGGGATATCATTGTTATAATTTTTGCTATCAATTTTTTTTATTTTTCCACCCAAGTTTGTTAGATTGCATTAATACCATCCTTATAAAATTAGAAAAAATTCTCTGTGTTTCCGATAAATGTGATTTCTTCCCTAAGATGAGCTAATGAATAGAATTTGAATGCTTTATTGAATTGAGATAGAAGGATTGTGAGTATTGGGTACATAAAAGACATTTGGAGAAGCAACTAATTGATGGTTTTTAGGTGGTAAAGTTGAATTTGCAGAATTTGAACTTCTTAAGGTTACAAGAATTGACAAAATAATGGGATGTGATGTAATTCATAGAGAATTGTCTGCTCACAAAGAAATATTAGAGGTTATAATGGTTATACCTCTATTCACTAGAGTAAGGTGGCTGGACTATTTTTTGAAGTTGACAAAATATGATAATGAAATGGTTAGGGATTTTGCAGCCATGTTGAGGTATGATGAAGCAACAGTAAAGGGATTAGTGGTGGATGGCTCAGAGATGATAATTGCTCAAGTAACAGGGTTACCTCACACAAGCTTTGAGTACCTAGCTTGTGAAGATGTTGTAGCAGTGAGGGAAGCATTCCATGAATGAAGTGATAACTTCAATTTGATGTCACAAGGTACTAAAAGACTTTCCCTTCTGTTGTTTTGGGGGAAATGTGCTGCTTATATTATCAAATACCTTACTTGTGATGACCACCATAATCTGTTGTATACTGTTCATTTTAAGTTGTTGAACCATTTACGACATGATCAATTATTCAATATACCCAATTTTCTATACATGTTGAAAAGAATGGCCTCTGAATATCAGAGGAGGCAAGACGATACTACATTGTCTCACCATTGTCTGATAACCCTACTAGTTAAGAGGATTTTGAGAATTCAACATCCCCAAGTTGATTGGGAAGCTTTTAAAAATTGCAAAGAAATGATTGAATTGCTTAAGGAACCTGAAGTAGAAGATGAACCCTTATGTAACGCCCCGTTGTGTAAACCCCAAAGGACAACTAACTACACAACAATTTTTTTTTTTTTTAAACATAAAGTAAAAGTACAATGTTATCATTTGCAACTAACATAATTACAAATACATCCTAAACTCCTAAATCCCTTGGGGTACACGAAGAGACATTACGTTAACTACCCATTAACAAACTTAACTAATCCAACATTCATTTCCACAGACATGAGTTCTCATAAAAAAAGTAATAAACGCTAAGCATTAAAATAAGAATGAACCACATATGCTAAACAAGATTACATACCCAATAAAACTTGGAAATAATGAGAACTAATTTACTCAACATATCAACATCAAATATATATAATTACATCAGTGAATAATGTTTTGAATTACAAAGTGAGTTATAACAATACATCATGATACAAGCTAAATACCAATAACCATTTATCCAAGTTACAAGATACATTATCCCAACACATGGGCGAGTTACAATACAATTTATATGATATGAATAAAGTATAAATGTATACATCTGAAAGTACATAAATCTGGTACAAACTGTCACCACAATCTCTGCACTGAAGGTATGACTGCAGAATGGAAAACCCAACGGGGTGCGAAGCACATTCCACTCGACCACCCCCATGCTAGGAGTAGTTAAGAAAGGATTCCCGACCAAGACATCAAAATAACACATATGACTCAACACCAAACATGGAAAAGAATTCATACACAAAGGAAACGTGACAACAAATGACTCCAAGTCAAAACAATAAATTACTTCCAGAAAATTTCAATTAAAACGACTAAAGGGAAGGTTAGAGGAGAGTGTCATCACATGGCCTTCATGGATTATCCTGACATCCTATCACAAGGTGCCGCCTCCATCTATGGTTATCCTGACTGCCTATTTCAAGGCGCCGCCCCATAGGGTGACTCATGCGGAATCGTGTATTACTCATGGAAATGAGATCATGATTATGCCAACCACGGCCTTCTCGACCACCTTTAGTCTTTGGTAGCCCTAACAGGTGAGCGAGGTATCTATCATTATCTTTTAGTGTTTAACTACCCATCCCCTAATTAATTAGTTAGGTTTTCACTTCTTACACTAACTCTACCGTGGGTTATCCTGACAGCCCCTTTGTGCGCCGGCGCCCACATAGAGCCACTCTCCCTAGAATTCCCTAACATACAACAAACATAAGGGATTGAAATCTCAAGTTCACAAAACACAAGATAGAAATTCGCGAGGCAAAACCATCTCGCCATAATCTTATTTCTCAATAACTCAACAAAATGACGCAAATCAAAGTATACATACGATTGCACCCACAACGAAAGTGGAATTAACTACCCAAAATAAATATACCAAACTCCCTAACCTTTGGAAGTTTAACAACAACCCTATCTCTTATAATAAATTAACCAAATAAACAAACACTTATGTTGTTAACTCAACTCAAGAGTCTCAATAACGAACTCCATAAAATAAACCAACTGTTTACTCAAAATTAAGGAATTGATTAATAACATAAATCCATAGATCAAACAATCATCATTGCACACAAGAATTTTCTCTACAAAGTCAATCACTAATTTTCTCAATTAATTTCACTAATAAAAGACATATAAATAAATCTAATAAATCATTCACTTTTAATTTTTAACTAATAATAAAATATAAACATGTTTTAAATAATCATTGAGAATATAATTCTTCTCAATTAATCATCTATTCTTTATATATACACACACATATATATATATATATAAATATATATATATATATAAATTAATTTATACATATATATATATAAACTATATTTATATACATATATATAAATTAATTTTAATAACTCTAAATTTTTGAATTTAATGAGAATCCAAATTAAAAATATAATATAGAATTTATTTTGTTTTAAAACCAAAAGAAAGTGGCCCACTTGGGCTGCGTACCTCCCCATAGGGGAGGACGCAGCTCCCAAGGGACTGCGTACAGCAGTCCAAAGGACTGCTGACGCAGCAGTCCTTTGACTGCTGTGCGCAATCCTTTGAGGACTGC